>CM040394.1:104745917-104840917 GCA_022702515.1 Ilyophis sp. 1 JC-2022
CTCATCACAATACATGAATATCCAAGCTGTGCTCAAGCATTGAGAAATGCAAATAGGTTAGCATCACTCAAACATAGCCAATGAGCCTGGACATGCCATTTGTTAAGTGTAATGGTGTATACAAGGGTGTAGAAGCAATTTACGAGTGACTGAAATGCTGTTCGTGTTTCATCACTCTACCCCTGCCCCACCCCAGATGGGTGAGAATAACAAGTGGTGGAAGGTCAAAGTGCAACAAAAAGGATTCCAGGTTTTGTTGCCTGGATGAAAGTGTCTGCCAGGACAATTTACCACTACAGCCAATCAGAAGAGACCACTACATCCCACTACTGCCAATCAGAAGAGACCACTGCCACTCCAGGGGGGTACACGATGAAGCAGGATTACTGAGTTAGCTGGATAACTGCACTGAGAAAAAGCTGGAACAGCTCTTTTTATTTCAGTCCATGTTCCAGATTTGAGAGGATTCCGGGTTTTACTCAGTGCAGTTATCCAGCTAACTCAGTAATCTTGCTTCGTAGTATACCCCCAGCTACATAGGCAATAATAATAATAATAATAATAAAAATAATAATCATCATCATCATCCTTGCAGTTCATTATTATATTTCTAATGTGGTTTTAGAAGGTTGGTTTATCATCTGTTGAGTAACATATGAAAATATTATATGGCTCATGCAATTGAATGCAATTGTTTTGATTGAGTTCTTTGTTTTGTTGCTTTGTTTATGTCTAATCTGGGCACCGTTGCAAATGAGGGCTCTGTATACAGAGACCGTGTCACTTATTTAATGTGTCTTCTGAGAACGAAATAAAGGAATTGCCTGATTCATTGTGTGATTGATCCTGGCTTACGGTCCTGTCCCAGTGACTGACTTCACACTTCACTCATCGCTGGTCTCCTCTCCCTGGTCTCCTGAAACAGGCAGGGACGTTCGGCCGTGTGTCTTCCGCTGAACCGCCAAAGCGGAACAGCCCCATCTACGGAAAGCCAACGGCGAGCCGAGCGCAACCCGCCGACACGTTTCCAGCAAGCAGCACTTTCCAGCTTGCTGCTGACGATGGAATTACCCTTATAATGGAATCTGTCACCTGCTCTCTGAACTGTGACCTTCTCTGCTCTCATCTATTTCGACAAATCCCATCCTGGGCTCCGGCCTTGAGTACGATACACAGGACTCAGCCTTGCCTAGGCTCAACAGACGTCCTCTTTTTGGGACCGAACATGTCGATACGGGATTTATAAAGTCATAATAATGTCTGGCTAGGTTTTCTCATTCTACAGACAATATACAAATAAATAGCCTAACATTACATTCATAACATCCATCCACACATGTCTTTTTTTTCTGAAAATCAAAAAATATGGTCACTCTAGCCTTGCTGATGGTGCCTGTTATCCTCGATAGAGCTTCATCACAGTACACAGTACACAGTACAGGATCTTCACATAGCTAATACTCTAATACTTTATACAAATTGTACATTTCTAAAGTCTCTCTGAAGCTTTTGAGAACAGGACACAATGTATTATGGTATCCTTTGTAAAGCACTGCATGTGCTTTTGAATTATTTCTGAAGATATTATTGTATTTAAGTCAATAGGTTTCATGAATTTTTTTTCCACATCTTTAAAATACACACAAAAGGGATTTAATAGTTACCAGATAGAACTCAGCGGAAACCCCAACACAATACCATTTAGCATTGGGTCTTTAGGTCGTAAGATGAGTATCAACACGTGCATCATGGGCCTCTAATCTATATTCTTCCTAGAGCAGAATCAAGTATAAAAATAATGTTTTAATGTGAATGTCTTCCCCTTTAAATAAATATGCTTTCAGCTGCGCTTATTGGCTGTGCTTTAAATGTGCACTTTCATTCCTGAGGAATTAAAAATCTGTGTGCCAAGAGCTGTTTTTTCATTCAGATCCAAAATATACATTCTCATATGTTTGAAAAGGAAAACACAATATATATATATATATATATTTTCACTATAGCTGATCTCGAAATGGTGATTATAAATGTTTGACTGCATCTATTTGACACACACAAAAATATGAACACAGCCAAAATATAACTTAACGTAATACAAAAAAAGGTTTAAGTTCTGATTGAAAATATCTCGTCAGTATCTCTATGCTGAATATAATATTACACTTTTTTTACAAAGAAAATAAAGGCATCTCTCAGGTTAATTTCACTACCGAGTCTATGGGTTCCACATCTTTGCAGAAAATATAAAAATATGATTCCAGTTCCTGTATGAGAAGTGACCGTATGGATATATGCCCGCTTGTTTGCTTATGTAGATACAGTATGTGCACATGAATATGTGTATGTGTATCCATGTGCATACATGCGTTTATGTACTTGTTTGTGTCCACGTGTTTGTGGATGAGAATGTGTGCATGCATGTGTCTGTGGGTGAGTGTGTGTGCATGCATGTGGCTGTGGGTGAGTGTGTGTGCATGCATGTGTCTGTGGGTGAGTGTGTGTGCATGCATGTGTCTGTGGGTGAATGTGTGTGCATGCATGTGTCTGTGGGTGAGTGTGTGTGCATGCATGTGTCTGTGGGTGAGTGTGTGTGCATGCATGTGTATGTGGGTGAGTGTGTGTGCATGCATGTGTCTGTGGGCGAGTGTGTGTGCATGCATGTGTCTGTGGGTGAGTGTGTGTGCATGCATGTGTCTGTGGGTGAGTATGTGTGCATGCATGTGTCTGTGGGTGAGTGTGTGTGCATGCATGTGTCTGTGGGTGAGTGTGTGTGCATGCATGTGTCTGTGGGTGAATGTGTGTGCATGCATGTGTCTGTGGGTGAGTGTGTGTGCATGCATGTGTCTGTGGGTAAGTGTGTGTGCATGCATGTGTTTGTGGGCGAGTGTGTGTGCATGCACGTCTGCGTTTGCTCATGTAGATTTGCTGTGTGTTCGGAGATGGCGGATTCTAGCTCCTGCTGATGCCCACTGATCTCCAGGTGAGAATGCCATTAAACACAGTAGACGTCTGAGCATTTTTATGAGCACCTTTCCCGCTTATACATGCGCCAAATGGTCACGCCGCTTCTGTCTCCATGGAAACTGGATGTGCGCCACCTTCCCCCGCCCTCCCTACCCCACACCCAGAGGTCGAGAGACAGTCACAGATCCACACCCATGGTTTCCCTTGGTTTCTGCTGATCAGCAATGTGCACAGATAAGTACCCCCCAAAAATCAATTACCCCCCCAGGAAGTAAAGATATCACCACGTCTAATTCACTCCACAGCAAAAATGGTGGTGTACATGTAACACTCTATGGTATTTATATGACTCTGTGGAAATGTTAAATGTACATCAGCAGTGTTTAATTTACACTGCCATTTTTGCTGTGTGAAGGAAAAAACATCCCTCAAGGGCTCTACTCAATCCTCTCATGTGAAGTCCTTCTAAACCAGAGGCTCGGGACACGAAGAGCCAAATTGTGAGTTTGAATGTTCTCTGTCAATTTGACTCAAAACACTTGGAGACTGTTCATCTAGATTCTTGTCCAACTCAGAGCACAAGTACATAGGGATTACACAATGATGAGTACAAGCAATTCAGCCCATCTAAGCTCGTCAATTTATCTTTGATTTGCAGAAACAAGGGCAGACCAGCACATTCAGATCCATTGCATGTGTGCAGTATGGGCAGTCCAGTGCATCCTTTAGTGTCAAAGAAAGAGGCAATCAATTGGCACCTAAAACGTCAGAAGAAGAGATGTTCAGTTGCACCTGCATGGGCAGTGGAAGACCCGGGAGAATACTTTGTGTTCTGAAGAAGGCATTGTTTATTGAATATTTGTAAAACAAAAAAATAGTTTCCCCATTGTTTCAGTGGTGCAACTGGAGACTATAGACCCTCACTGACCCTACTTGGACCACCTCTTTGATGCATACAGGCCGACATACAGAAAAAGACAGACAGAAAGGCAGGCAGACAGATAGATAGAGCAAATGAGAGACAGAGGCAGATAGAAAGGTCGCCTCCTACACTTTGATTACAGCACCAGCACCGAACCACGCAGCGCTTCATTCAAATGTTTAGCACTTTTTTTAATTCACCATAAAACATTTACTAGCAATGGCAACAAACACAATGTTTTTTTTTTTTAAATGTGTGAAGCAACAACGAATCCAACGCACTAACAACTTCAACCCATCCAAGTCCAGAGAGCTCAAAAGATTTGTTTAAACTGAATTCATATTTTATGAGTTGACCCAGATATTCAGCGCTGCAATTGAAGGGTCAAATGCTTTAATATTTATCATATTTACATCAAGCAAAATAAATGGACATTTGTGGCTCAATTTGCAAGCATTTAATGTTTAATTTGTGCACACAAAAAGCTAGGGAAAGAGCACACAAACACACACTGAATAAGTGACTGAAAAGTGAATGTCTGATTTATCATTTTACATGCCTCAAGTCTATATTTACTGATTATTTAAATAAATTTACACTTCTTGATATTGACCTAAATACATTCGGTGAGCTACCCTGCTCAATGGTACAACAGCAATACAACAGTACAACAGCTCTCCCTGCATCGTGGATCCAAGACCGCTTCCCTAACCACAACCGAGTGTTTGTGTTTAACGAAGACGGAAGAGTTATTAATATTGGCCCATACAGAACAGATACATATTTGTGAAAAAATGTATTACTCAATCAGTTCCCTATGGAACATCCGGTCCTTTCCAATACTATTGCTTATATACATACCTTTAAATGTGTTATTCTTACACAGGATATACATTGCACACCAAATAAACACTCTGGAGACAATCAACTAATCAATTTTGACAGCCCCTTAAAATGGTCTCATTACGCACGACGCAGGCATTACAGTCGCCCACTTGTTTTGTTTACCTTCATCTCCATACCTAAAGTTAAAATTTCGCAGGAAAGGTGTAGACATGGTAAGCTTTAACGTCCAAAAGAGCGGACCTCCATTCATAAACGGCCGTTGCTTTCTTGTGACATTTGACCGAAACCGCTCAGCGCTGATATTATGTTAAGTGCTGTTTGCGGTACTCACGGTGATCTTCGTGTCCTTGTCGGGTCTCCGGCACGGCGAGGTGGAACCAGGGCTCTGTGGAAAGAGACAGGAGGGATCGTCAAAGCTGCCCTCCGTGTCAGACATGACCGTCGTCTCCAGCGAGCGAATGTTATTTTTTTCCTTCTGCGTTTTTGTAATAAATAAAAAAAAAACCCGCGCTTCAGTTACTGCGGTACGTAGCGAGAAGCGCAATCAGCGAAAAGGCGATGATAATAAAGGCAGCGCTCAAGTCAAGCTGTCACGCGCGCCCTGAGGTAAGCGGCAGAAAGAGCGAGAGAGAGTGTATGCGCGAGCCCCCTGCAACTCACTGCGTTGCTTACACTATGTTCACTCAAGCAACACATGGACCGTGTGTATTAGGACGGGGGTGGGCGGGGGGTTGCAGTTATTTTCACTCACCGCACGCCCCTCTCCCTCTGGATAAAAAAAATGAAGAGAGCAGGAGGGGAAAAAACAGGACATTTTTCAGTGCTTTCAGTGAATGTGGCATAAAATACACATTCAAAGGCTAATTGCAATTGGGGCTAAAGTACAGGTGAATACACTCATTAAAAAATGAATAAGAAAATAAGAAAATAGATGGCTAATGAAAGCACTGATGATTCATAAAGGTTGACGTTGAAGCGTTGGGTTTGCATGGTGCAGAAGGGCGTGTTTATCTGAAAACAGAGCTGCTGCTTGGTGTTAGCCTTCATCCTTTAATTGCAACATTACACCTGGGGCAGTTTGTACTGGGTGAAGCTGTTGTGGCTCAACTCAAGGTTTGAGAGCTGGTGCATGATGCTCTCTTCACTGACAGGTTCACCTGCAGTTGCCATAGACAACGGTATGAAACAGCCGCAATCACAACACGCAATTTCTTAAAAAAGAACTGCGGTGACTTGTGCCCCTCATATTACCCAGAGACCCTGCATTTTCAGCACAAAGGGTTCTAAAAGGCTCCTTTGAGGAACCCTAATTATAGTTCAAGGATTTTTTTTCGGGTAAAATGGTTAGCTATGGAAGCTTTCACACTTTTCACACCTACCATACAGAGTTCAATAAAGAACTAAAACGGGTTCCTTATATGAAGACATGCCAAAAAACCCTTTCAGAACCCTTTTTTTCTAAGAGTGTACTCTTTAACAACTACTCCACATATCCACTATAGGTCCTTGTGCTCTCACTGTATAAAGTTATAGAAGGTAAAAACGGGGCATAAAGCAGTCATCTCATAGAACTCTGTTCAAACACAGCAGAACTGAAACCTACTGTTTTTTTTAAATCACATTTACCACAGTGGAGTTTTAGATTTTAACACATGAATGAACATTTTTCAAAACTGCTAGAAGCGTAGGCGTGTCAAGTTGAACGAGCCTGTTGGATTTCTAACTTGTGAACCATAATTGTGACAGAAGGAGTAGGATTTAAAACTGATAAGCAGCTCCCTGCTGTCTGCACTCAAGTCTGGAGCTGTCTTTCAACATGTATTCAAAGAAGAAGAAAAAAAGACTAATTTTTGACAAATTTTGACAACTGGAGTGCACAAAGAGGAAAATCCCAGCCTCATTTCAACTAGAAAGACTGTAGAATGTGGAAAACACACACTAGGTCTACCTCTCTGTCAGTGCTGGTCTTCCGTAGAGCCACGGGGCATTTTTCCTGCTGGAACAAACCTCCTTTAGGGTGGTGGCCATTGCCTATAGACGGAAACAGGGACACACATCATCTTTCACAGATCTTAGAAGTTGTGATTATATACATTTTTAGGCAGTCGCCGCTGCAATAAATTCCAAATGAGAATTGGAACCAGCTTTCACTATAACCAGTTTGACTGTGGCAGTGAACCAGGGATTGTCTTGGGAGTGGGGAAGATATAAATGGGGCCTAAAGAGGAACCTTGGTGGACACCTTCTTTGACAGGTCAAATACTGAGAAAAAGATAATCAGATTTAACATACTGGAAGTGGTGAAGAAAATGGAAACTACTTGAAGGCAAAATGTGAAAAAACTGCAGTTTTGAGATTTAAGGATGTCAGTTGGTGACAATTCCCATTAATTCATTACCATTATTATGAAAGGGAACAGAGAGACCATTTACAAATCTGAGAAGAAGTGATCCTTATCTACTGAGAAAACAGAAAGAACATAGCAGTCTGTACACTTTAATTGTACCTCACATCCTCTCGCAAATGACCATAATATATATTTGTGTTTTATACATATTTACATGTGTGATTAGGTTTGGGTATCGAAAAACAGCGCCTCGAAATACGTCGGTCCTACCGAGTATCGAAACATTTCAGAAAAAACGGTACCAAATTTCGATTCTTTACGGTAGGCTACTTCTCGACGTGAATGCTATTTTCCCAGCCAGCAGACAATCCATTGCATCAAATGCAACTACAATTAAATGAAACCCCAGTAACACATAGAATATGGTAAAGCATTTGATCGTCCAGTGCTGGGTCTTCTGACTGCTGACAACGATTGAATAACAGATACGGTTCTCGCAAACAGAACTTTTGGTTTGGATATTAACGATTGCCTTGTAGCCTAATAACATATGCGTAGCTTGCTAAGGTGGATGTTAGTTACGTTAACGTTATTAGCTTACCTCATATCTTTGAAGCGATCATAAATAAACGTTTGCAGTAGACAGCTAGTTGTGAAATTAATCTCCTATTTCATTTTATACTAAGGTCCCTCTGTGAAAACCAATAGTGTAGCTGATTGCACTTTATCCGTAACACCCTTTACTGTAGCAGCAAGTCGAATTATGCTGAAGAACGAAAAAAGAGATGAACGCGCCGTGCTGTTGCATCCTTTCAATACAGTTGAATCTCCAAAATGGATGTACTGACAGTTTTGGAATTGCACTTTATTTTCCTCTGTTGTGCTTATTCTGTCATTTTACAATAACATGTTTACAGAATAATAGCCTACTTATCAGTCATTTTACAATGACAAACTTTTCACAAAATAATACGTATCTGTCATTTTACAGTGAAATAATGTTTACAGAATGAAAATGTTTACAAATAGTAAAGATATCAGTTATAATCATTTATAGAAACATAGTTGGCCGATAAACATATAAGGTTTTCACATAAAGCAGTGCTGCCCAGCCCTCTTCCTGGAGATCTACTGTCCTGTAGGTTTTTACTCCAACCCTAACAAAGCACACCTCATTCAACAGCTAGAGAGCTTGTTGACCTGCTCATTAGTAGAATTAGGTGTGCCAAATTAGGGTTGATATGAAAACCGACAGGATGGTAGATCTCCAGGAACAGGGTTGGGCAGCCCTGATATAAAGTATCGAAAAAAGTATCGTGCAGGTATCGTATCAAATTAAGGGTATTTCTAACGATACCCAACCCTATGTGTGATTCCTCCCAATATGACACTGCATCCCAAGATATTATATTGCGTATTTTACAGACACTGGACCAATGTATCGCATGACTGGGCGGCAGTGTAGTACAGTGGTTAAGGAACTGGGTTTGTAGCCGAAAGGTCGCAGTTCGAAAATCCCACGTACACACGTTGTTACCCCTGAGCAAGGTACACTTCACCTGAAATTTTCAGTTATATATCCCCAGTAAATGCTACTATGTATAAATGCAAAAATGCTGTGTAAGTCGCTCTGGATAAGAGCGTCTGCTAATTGCCTATAATGTAATGACTAATGTAATCTGGCACATTCGATACATAACTGTAAACGAATCCTGTTTTTCCTCTCAATGTATAATTACAATAGTCTCAATTCCAATATTTGGTTTAATAAATGGATGTTGTTGCAGCTCTGTTAAACCCAGGAAAAAGAAACAAGTGGCACATCCTATTGTGTATAGCACATCCTATTCCTATATGTACCTTACTGTGTAGTCACAACTGCTCGACTGAAATTGATTTTGAGAAAGCTGAATACAGCTCTGTATGTCCCTGTTAAAAGGTGTGAGCATTTGGCCATGTTTGGGGAACGGTGAAAGAAAGATAAGAGCGAATGAACAGAAAAACAGCCTCCATTAATGGCACCACCCCTCCCCCTCCCCCTCCTTGTTCACCCTCAATGTTATTTTAACCACAAATAGATTTTCACAACAAACTGCCAGTTTCGCACAAATACATCATTTTTGTGCAGCCACCACTGTGAGGTAGAGGTAGAGAAATCTCTCTCTCTCTCTCTAAAGGATATCTCCACACCTCCCCCTTCCCCCCTCCAGGCTCAGGAAAATTAGAAATGAAAAAACTTAATGAGAAATCGCCTGGCCTTCAGGAAAGATCTCAACGAAAAAAAAAATGGGAACCCTGCTCGTTCCCTTCTGATAATTCAGCAGCGATTTCTCGAGGGTGGGGTGTGGAGGGGCAAAATTCTTTTTTGTTTTATCAGGCCATTGGACCAGAATTCGACAGCACAGCAGCGTAAAAACAGAACATCTTCACAGAAAGGTAGTAGGCCTACTTCGTCCTGACAGAGTACTTCAGGGCCAATCAGAATGGCTGGTTGTTTGGGGAGGTTGGGCTTGGTGGAGCTGGGTGAGGCTTAAGCCAAGTACATACCCCGATGATTTCTGTAAACCACGTTTTCCAGGTGTGTCAGTGACACACGTAATGCTTGGATTACTGCAGGATCAGGGTTGGGGAGTTGGGGCAATACACCACACAAGTTTCGATAGAAGTCATGCAGAGATCACTACCCTAAGACTCAGAAGCTATTTTGGAGGCGTACAGTGCAGCTCACTAGTCAATGATACTGACAGTGAGATTAAATAGGTTTGGTATAATTCAATATGTGTGTGTTTATATTAAGCCTTTTAAAACCTGGTAATAACCCTCACATTTTTCACATCAGTTTTATTTCCCGCACGCTATGTTGCTAAATGGTAATACCATAGGCTGTTGGACCTCATTATGCTCCATATCAAGAACTGATTTCCACTGGATGTTGCCTGTCCACCACACCATAGCCCCTGGAAGGTCCTACTTAGCATGGAATCGCAAACAATTGAAAACTATGACATCAAGACCATTCAGATGGTGCTTGTCAGAGCAATTGTCATTAAAGATCATCGCTAGTAGGCCTTTTCCCACTATCAGAAGGTGTTAAGCCAAATCTTGGATAACGTTTCGCCATGTAGTTCACACTCTTTTTAAAATTATTTTTTACATACCATTTTTGCATACATTTATACAGCTGGGTGTTTTTCTGAAGTGATCCAGGATTACATTACATTACATTATAGGCATTTTAGCAGACGCTCTTATCCAGAGCGACATACATAGTGCATTTCTGAACTAGTAACAAGCACCTGTTACTCAAGTCCAGTTACATAAGTCCAATTACTTAAGTCTAGTTACTTAAGTCCAGTTACTTAAGTCCAGTTACTTAAGTCCAGTTACTTAAGTCCCGTTACCGAAGTCCAATTACTTAAGTCTAGTTACTTAAGTCCAGTTACTTAAGTTCAGTTACTTAAGTCCCGTTACCTAAATCCAATTACTTAAGTCCCGTTACCTAAGTCCAATTATTTAAGTCCAGTTACTTAAGTCCAGTTACTTAAGTTCAGTTACTTAAGTCCCGTTACCTAAGTCCAGTTACTTAAGTCCAGTTACTGAAGTCCAGTTACTTAAGTCCAGTTACCTAACCATTATGCCACGCCGCTGCTGCATGTTGCCACAGCTGCCAACATTACCGACGGAAACGAAGCTCTGCATTGTTACAACACAGTTCAGTGAGATCAGGAGGAGTGTGGCAGGAGTTCTCTACTCCATGGGGCAGCAGAACTCCAGCTACTGGACGCTAAGTGAGTAATCTGTGGAGTCGCAGCTCTGCACTCTCAGAAATAATGGCGTACATTTTTCTTCTCTATGAAACACATTTCCCAAATGTACCCTGAAAGTACAACAGTGTTCTGTTTGGGTAATAATAAGTATTTTTTCAGGTAACAAAATTAACAAGTTCATTATGTATTGCTGGCTAGGGGTATAATTTGCAGTACCTATAGGGTACCACTCCAGTGACAAGGGTTTGTACCTTTTTAGGTAGTTTTCGCAAGTTTGAGAGAGTATACATTAAAATATGTGACAGGGGTTCAGTGGGGGCGGGGTGTGTATGGGAGGCGTGGGTATTACCTGTAGAGCTCTTTGATTTCAGAGGGCTCTTTTGAGGTCCGGGGGTACTGGGAGGGCATTGCCATGTCGTTTCTGAAAAGAACAAATCCACGACAAAGAAGTGTAAAAAAAAAAAAAAGAATAAACTGTAAGGAGCCAAATCTCGGCGGAGAGACAGGAATGCGAGAAAAAGGTCTGGCATTCGGCTCTGCTGGGTTACTGGCCAGCGCACATGCGCAATAGAGTCAAAGCCTTCGACCTCACTTCCTGTCTGCACCAGTTTGCCCTTTCACGCGAGAGGAAAAGGCTGAAAAACAACCACAGAGAAAAAAACTGGATTGGAGAAACAGGATGAGTGATGAGCTGTCCATTGTGATTAAGAATACATTTATCACTGGCTTCAGAGGAGAATAGTCTCTGCTGAGATATGACAGCATTGTGTGCCTCGTGCTTATTTTTTGCACAAACATTTATAAAATTTGTCCATCAGATGCAACAAAAAGATATTTTCAAAAGAAGACGGTGGTACGACAATCAGTCAGAAAAGAGAATGGCCCCATGGGATTTCTGAAACAAAGCAAATTCTAATATTTATTTGGTAAACATGCTCTTATTCTGTCAGTAGAACAAGGGGGCATAGATGGGAAATTAGGTAAATTCCGCACAGACATCAGGAAGTATTTCTTCACACAGAGAGCAGTCACTGTGTGGAATAGCTTGCCAGGTCATGTAGTAGAGGCAGAGACTCTGGCTGTTTTCAAGACCAAGCTTGATACGGTATTCGATACGACCTAGTTTGTAGGTAAACGGTGAGCACTATAGGTACATGGTGAGCATTGCTGGGCTGAATGGCCTGTTCTCATTGAGTTGTGTTATGTTATTCAGCTAACAGTTTACATGCTATCCATTCATAATGTTGTTCACACAGTACATTTATGCTGCTGTATATTCCCAGCATTTAAGATTGAGAACCCTGTTCAAAAGCACGCATAACAGGTGCTGCTTACCTGGGATTTGAACCCACACCAACCATGTTACAGGTTCTGTTTCCCAAAACTGCACTTAACACTTTTCAATCTCAGAGAACTTTCACGCGCGTATTAACATTGCAAATTGAAGCCTTTTGAGAGACATCAGTAACAGATACATTTATCGTTAGATGAGGGGTGGCCAAACCTGGTTCTGGAGAGCCGCAGGGTCTGTTGGTTTTTGTTTTCACTTTAAACTACACTGCCTGGCCAAAATAAAAGTCGCCGTTGCACCCGTCATGCATAGGGTCCACTGTACAAGCCTCTGGAGGCAGTGTTATGATCTGGGGTTGCTTCAATTGGTCAGGTCTATAGGCTCAGCAACGTTATGCAGCAATAAAATGAAGTCAGCTGAGTACCTGAATGACCAGGTTATCCCATCAATTGGCATATTCCCGGATGACAATGCCAAGATTCATCTGGCTCAAATTGCGAAAGAGTGGTTCAGGGAGCATGAGGAATCATTTTCACACATGAATTGGCCACCAGAGTCCTGCCCTTAACCCCATTGAAAGTCTTTGGGATGTGCTGGAGAAGACTTTACGGAGTGGTTCGACTCTCCCGTCGTCAATACAAGATCTCGGCCAAAAATGAATGCAACTCTGGACGGAAATAAGTGTTGTGTCACAATGCCACAACGCACGCGCGCGGTAATCAAAGCTAAAGGCGGTCCAACGAAATATTTGAGTGTGCAACTTTTTTTTTGGCCAGGCAGTGTACTTCGACCAAAGAAACCAGGTGAATTGAGTTAACTGTAAAATCGACTGCTTTAATTTATCAATGAAGTGACGAGTAACAACACAAGCCAGCAGGCCCTCCAAGGACCAGGGTTGGCCACCCATGAGTTAGATCATTCCTCACTAGTCTGACCTAATCAAAACAATCAATGTTTTCTATACAGGAAGTTGGTCACAGATTAACTGTTATATCTTATCTCCCGTAACCACAGGCCACATTGATTTATAATGCGAATGAGAAGGCACCGTGTTGACAATTTTCACGCCTCTCTAACACCTCCCTCTCTGTTCCCCGTCCCCACGCAGTAGGCGTGACTCACCGGCATGACTGTGAACGAACAATATTTCCACATAACGCTCGCGACATCGTGACATCCTCATCCCCTTACTCGTCCTCACTTTAGATAAAAGACCCGAACGTGACGCGATTATGAGTCGGACATCTTTGTTTTGCAGAAACAAAAGTAATCAAATTACCTTTGTTTTTATGGATGTGACAGCATGATTTAAAAATGTACGGTCCGGAGAGAATGCCTTGTGTTATGGGCTCCAGGGAGCAGGGTTTATGATGCACCTACACAGTCCCACACTATGACCTCTCTTGTGGCCGTTGCCAAGTTTAAGTCTTAACAAAGATGAATTAATCAGTATTTCTATTCAGTTTTCTTGGATATGCAAAAAAATTATTATAAATAATCATAATTATTTTTTAAATCTGAAATACATTATTATTATACTTGGATATATTAAACAAGTAACTGTAAATAATTATAATTTTTATGTGTATGAAATACAATACATGGCCAAAAGTATCCGGACATCCGTTGGTCTGAGGCTCTTTTTCATGGGTCGGGCTAGGCCCCTTAGTTCCAGTTAAAGGCAAATCTTAACGCTACAGCATACAATGACATTCTAGACGATTCTGTGCTTCCAACTTTGTGGCAACAGTTTTGGAAAGGCCCTTTCCTGTTCCAACATGACAATGCCCCCTGTGCACAAACCGAGGCCCATACAGAAATGGTTTGTCCAGATCAGTGTGGAAGACCTGGACAGGCCTGCACAGAGCACCAACCTCATGCCCAATACCTTTGGGATCATTTGGAAAGCTAACTGTGAGCCAGGCCTAATCGCCCAACATCATTGCTCAATCTCACCAATGCTCTTGTGCCTGAATGGAAGCAAATCCCCACAGAAATGACCGAACATCTAGTGGAACGCCTTCCCAGAAGAGTGGGTGTTGTTTTGGCAGCAAAGGGTGGACCAACTCCATATTAATGCCCATGATTTTGGAATTAAATATTGGATGAAGAGGTGTCCATATAGTTTTGGCCATGTAGTGTCTGTGTAATATGTTATGTATAGCTGCGCTTATACCCTTACCCTGCTCACCTTTTCAGTAATTATATCAAACCATTTATCTGTCTCATTCATGTGAAGCTATAGACTTGTAGTCCAACATGTGTGTAAAGGTCATTGCATTTGTGGGGGAGAATTTCACTTAAAGGAATTTTCAGAAGAAATTTTGCATTTATGGTAAAAAAAAAATCTAATAAAAAAGTTTTACATTTGTAGTAGGGCACTTGTGCATAATGTGACGCAATCACAAATTTGTATTAAAAAAACCCCCCAACACAATAAATACTGTAATACATTAAAATACCTATATATCTTTAATTGGATTGCCTACCAGTGACTATAAGTACTGTTCGGACACAAAGCATAGGGTTTATGTAAGTTCTGGAAGCCCATGTGAATTCTTAACATCCCTATTATGTTAGGGTCTATATTACACAAAATTACTTTTTGTTTTTATATCCTTTCAAATAGGTGAGGTTCTTCAGCTGTGATGGGTTTAGTAGCGGTGAATCAAATGCGAAAGTAAAGGGAGATCAGAACAAGTCACCCACACTGGTGAGGATCACTAAGGGAGTAATAACTACTAATAAGTAGAATGAAAAAAGAAAATAATTCCTAGTAGCTAAACAGCCAAATGATAATCAACCCAGGAAAATAGGGCGAACTCGAATAACACGAGTGAGAACACAAAACGAAGTCTCCCGAGCTGAATACTAGAGCTAATACGGGAAACTAGAAAAGAAAAGAACACCTTCGGCATGTAAAACTAAGACGACCGGTAGAAGATGAAACAAAAACGAAACCACCAAAGAAAAACTGTCACAGCACGGAAAAAAATAGCACAGAGACGCTAACAGGAGGAAATAATCCTATACCTGAATAATAAAGCTAGAAGCAAGTCCCTCGTGAACATAAAAAAGGTTTAATATCACGAGGTGGCTTGTACCTGGCTATACCTGTAATACGGAATGACAAAGAAGCACCGGGGAAACAGAAGTGAGGAGTTTAAATACCCCGCAGGTAGAAGCACAGGTGAAATTAATAATCAGCGGGGTGAAGCAAAACCCCGGAACCGAACGTGGAAAAAATCAGATAGATTCTCAATCGGAGAGAAAGGACGAGAACCGCAGCGGAAAAGAAAAAAATAACCCACGAACCATGACATCAGCAAGCACTTTTAAGACCTAGAGAATTAGGAAATATGTGTAAAATACATTTGGGACTTCTAATTTTTTTATATTGACCCATAACAACACCTTAATACAAACATAATAGGAAGGTAGGTAGGTGGGTTTTCAGTTGACAGTGGTAGATGGCTGATAGCTGTTATCCTGGCAGATGATGGTGACATTTTGGCGTTTACCGTTGCTGCTGGTGTTGACGTAGTATCTGCGCCCTTGGGGTGATAGGAAGCTCTTCCATCCTTGGGGGAGGGGGACAGCCTCACGCTCATCTCCCACTGAGGGTCCTGGGGACGCCAGTTTCTGACAAACACAAAATCGCGCGTGATTTTATCAGCGATGGAGCACATGCAGTCCCTCATGAGGAAGCAGTATTCAACTGCCAGGATCATCGAGAAAAAAACTACTGTATGAATAAACTGAGATATACTATCAAATATATATTCCAAAATATGCATAAATTACATTACGTTCATTTGGCAGATGCTTATATCCAAAGCGACGTACAGGAAGTGCATACTGAAGGTCGTTGAAGTAAATGCTAACAGGTCAGATTTCTATCGCAATGTAACAGTTATCCATAGACATGAACACTGAGTGTAGTACACACAATAAGCTATGGCTAAATTTGACTGTAAATTCACAGTAAATTACAGGTTACTAGTTGCATTACGTTCACAGTAATTTACTGTATATTTTTACAGTAAATCACAATAAAATGACAATTGTATACTGTGATTTCACAGTCTTAAGGCTAAGTCAGTAAGACATGATAAACTGCACAATCAGACAAAAAAAAAAGTGTTATATGAAAATGGTACTAGATTGGTGGGTCAGTCACACATACATATGAAGTGACAATTTATTTTTTTTGGTAATCTCCAGGAGGCTCCACCCAATCACAGTCTGACACAACAAAAGGCCCCGCCCTACACAGGCATTGCTGTATGTCAAGTGCATTTCGCAACCGTGCTGGGAGACAGTGTATGATATGCAGGCCACGACTCCACATTCTCCCTCCTGCAGATCCAGACAAACGTGGGAAGTAAAAAAAAAAAGAAAGAGTGAGTATCGGGGCAGTGTAGGCGGGTGCTTCTGTTTGATGGGCGACATTAAAGAGATTCCTCTGTTTCCCTGGAGCTCTAGGCTGAGCTCAGCAGGGGGTGTTCACCAGCACTGAGTAATTCAGGACGTGACAGATCGCCCGTCTTCACTGCAGAGCCAATAATGATCGCTTTTTATTTGCTCGCCAGACACACCGATCACAGGGGCCTGCTTCCCCGTCACACCATCCTCCTTACCAAACAAATTCAGGACCCGCATCTACTCAACTTCTCAAAAAAATCCCCTAAAAACCATATTTCAGAGTAAAAAAAAAAAATGCATACAGCATTGTTAATTCTGTTGCACATTGTGCACTGATTAATAATTTTCTTTAGGTTTTGCGTAACAGTAAACTGGCTACAGCAGCCTGCAGGACTGTTAGCCACAGCAGTTAGGCAACTCTGTAGACGACCAAATCCAAATAAGGGTTCTTATAGTGTCACAAAACAAACTGTTTACCTGTAAAAACAAGGCAAATGAGTGTCGCTCTTAGACATGCTAATTACTTATCACACAAGAGGATGACATGGATTTTACATCTCTAAGCAGTAAATTTCACACCTCCTTTGGCATGGGAAAAAAACTGAACACTGAATTTTGTGAGGAAAATCCATTCGTTTTCCTGCCAAATCACATAATCCTAAACCATAGCCTTTTATGCCGCAGACACCTAAAAATTTTTTTTAAAAACACCTACAAGCGTCTTGAAACCCTTCCTTTGGTAGAAACGAACCTGACACTAATTAAGAAGTGGTTTTGGAATACCTTTCTCAGAGCAATGCAAAACCTCATTTGGAAACAAAGTTTTGTAGATTTTGGGGAAAATCACATTTGAAACGAAGAAATCCATCTACCCTAACTTGTCAGAACAGGATCAAAATTGCAGTATTTATACTGCTTGTGTCATTTACAGAAATTCAAGACTGGTGTCACAACATGTTTAAATATAGTCAAAATTGAAATTCTCATGCAACAGAAAATATTTTAAACCAATATACTGTAAGTCTATGTCAAATTTATATTACATTATATTAATATATATTACAAGTATATACCCCATTCATTTTAAATACAGTAATAATACTTAAGTACATTTTCTTTTTTAAATGAAAATGTGATTTTCTTATTAAACTCATTACAATGTATTTTACTTTGATTTAACTCATCAATGTAGAAAGAAATAATTAAGTTAATGGAATGACGTAAATGTGTCACCCTTTGACTATGAGGAGGAAATTATTATTCATAAATTCATAATGATACATCTAAATTGTGCATACCATCCCCCCAAACCCCACAGAAACGCAATTGATATGCTGTCTACACATTCATACTATAACTAAAAGAGCTCAAAGCCGCATTTATATGTAAGGTAATTTGCATTCAAAAGCAGTATAATTGGAATAAGAATTACAGAACGGTGCGTTTTATTCCGCACTGACACAGAATACTGAAGAAAAAAATTATCTTTGAGAAATTCAAAAGCATGCATGTCACGAAACTAATAAACACATAAAAAAGCTAGAGTAGTCCTTTCTTCTCTTCTGGGGAAACAGTGCCTCGTTTCACTCTTCAAAGAGATGAACGTTTGATTGAGGCGCGAGGGCGTTAACGCTATGGACACTTGCATATTTCCGCCGGAAAATTGCACGACAATGAAAACCATACTGTTGCTATAGGGATATGGTACACGTTCCAAAACAAAAAAAACTTATCTGGGACCAGAATACAGAACAAAATTGTAATATCAACACCAACCAACACTTGGAAAAATAAGAATTATACAAGATCTGGCTTCAGTAATGGTTAGCCAAACCTAATTAAACTCTTCGTGAGAAAACGAATCCAACCTAAACCGTTAAAAGGGACCAGAAACCCAAAGACTTTGTGCTTCTTCCCTCCAGGAAAGCGTTTTGTGACGCTCTGGTTGCTGTAAATGCCGCTGACGACGCAAGCAACTGTGGTAATATTTTACGCTTTCCTCATTGGGATACTCACGAGTGAAGCTCAGTGCACAAGTATAGCATATTCAGTTCGAGAAAACACCTGGGTGGAGAAACGGTTCCAGTCCAGCGGCGAGGTTTTAGATACGAACACGTCATAAAACATGCATTCGTCCACAGTTCATGAACCACTTTCCAACTGGCACAAAGACTCATACAGCCCAAAGCGCGCTTAGTGTTCGCCTCAACTCACATTCATACTCTTACAAATGCATTCTACTGTGATATAAATATTTGAAGGAAAACTTCACAATAAGGCCTTTTTTTTCGAAATGTTTTTGCCTTAAGATATGAAAAACGAATTCAGTTTAAATCATCTTGTTTATCCTAAATCAATTTAGAATATTTGCTTTTTAGTCTGGCCTGCTTATCAATATAATTAAGGTAATGTTTCTAATTTTTAAAAAAGGTATTAAATGATTATCTCCATCTCTCAAAAATAGCTTGATGATGTTTTGATTATAGTAGCACACAGTCCACTCAAATAAATTGTGGTAAAAGTCAATTTGTAGCCTACTCATCATCAAATCTGCATCCAATGCTTAAGCATCAGGTACAAGATTTCTTTTAAGGACCAGCATTACAAAAGTCTGCTAAATATGAACTGAGACCATTAAAGACCTGCAGCGATAAGATATGATATGAGGATATGAGGTACTTTACCATGGTTGCTCCGATCAGATAAGATAGCCACAATCTGGCTCCTCGGGCGGAAGGGTCAGAATGGGAACGGGAGAAATTACAGAGGCACTGGGAGAGTTCAGCGAGGGATGAGGTCTCGTAAGTGTGAGGGGGAAACATGTGTCACGCATATGCCATCTAATTAAATACCCTAAATGACCCACAACCCCCATGGGCACGGCCCAGGCCTCGGAAAAGAACGGTCCTTCAATTCCTTTCTTTCCCCCTCTCGTTCTCTTTTTTTTCTCCGCTCAGAAAGAGAGAGAGAGGGAGAGAGAGGGGAAAAATGTGTTCTGTTGCCTTGTTCTCTTGTTTGGCGGCTTTCCCCCCTGAGAGCCCGCTCTTGTGCCGGCAGATGTGGGGTTCTGACGGCTCACAGTCCCAGACGATCGCTAGGAACGCTTTTAGACCGCGCGCGACACAATGGCCGACACTGTGCGCCAACGCCGAGGACCTCTCCAAGGCAACAAAGCATCTTCTGTGCCTCTCCTGGCCCTCGGGGTCTTCATCCCTAACCCCAAGTCTTCATCAAAACCCACCCTCTGTACTCCCGACCCCCACAGCCACAGTGGAAGACTTCCTCATTATCACCAAAAAAAAAAAGATGATAAAGTTCTAAGTCTGAAGGAAGAAAGCTCGGCTATTCTACTGCGGCAGTGAACTAAATGGTTTATTGATTAGCCTGAATCTTTCCTCAGCAACAGTATTAATCTTCAAAGTGGAAAATCCAAGCAACCGTTAAATGGCCGTTGCAGAGGCTGCTCAGTAGGTTATCCTTTGTAGACACTGTTTCAGTGTGTGGATGTTCCCATAATTAGCTATAGCATTTAAATACATCTGACTTCAGGATGTTGGAGAGGCGAGGTTGAACGCAATTGGTTAAAAACAATTCCGCCTTACGAAGCTCTAGATTGGACTAATGGGGCGGTCACACTTGCAGAAAATTGTGCGAATATTTGCTTCGCCTACCATTCACTGCCATTAAAAACCGTGCGAAGCGCGAATAAACGGCATCATTTTCGGCTGCGAAGCAAATTCGCAGGGTCTCTGGCAAATTCGCAATTCGCCTCAGGTCAAAGTTGAACTAATTTGCAGTATCAGCAGAGACCCTCCAGAAAATTTCTGGTATCAGCTAATAGAAATGCTTATTTTAATACCTCGCCAACATAAAAAATGGAGGACGTCGCTCAAAAATGGCTGTGTCCCAGCATTCGGTGCTGTACAATAACTACACAACTACAGAAACAAAATAAAACAGATGCATCTTGGTTTGCAGTCAGCTGCCAAACGGGACTTGATTACATTTCTGTAACGTTAATTAGCGGTTTTAAAGTTAGCTGACGATACCAGCTGAAAACAATGAATTCCTAACTAATGTTAATGTTAGCTAGCTACCATTCGACTGTGATGCGCGAATTATATCTATGAAAAAAACAACTAACTGGAATCGTCAGTTGACTTTTAAACATCTACAGAAATGTTCGTTAACTGTTCCTATAAACTAATTTAAACTCTTAAAAACTTTTGCTTAATTTAGCAGCCGAGTGGTATCAAAAAAATGGCTACCACTCGCCCAAACTCAGTGCCCAAACTATGACATCATATCCTGTATCGCTGCAAAATGCCAAACGCAAAGCAAATATTCGCACAATTTTCTGCAAGTGTGACCGTCCCATTAGGGGTAGGATGTCATCAGGTGTGAGATCAAGCCCTGCCTTCCTGCAGTCAGATGCATCTCATAGCATTTCCCAAGAAGGGAGGGATTTGGTGGGCAGGATGCCTGTACCTTATTGAGCACCACCCCCCTCTGGTCAATCATGTACCGGCAGTCTGACCACACAAAGTGTACTCCCTTCACTTAACGACTGTGAGAGCTGGTGCAGTGAGCACGCAGAGTGAAAAGAAGAGGTGGGCAACAGCAGCGAGTGTTTTGGGTCGGAGTGTGTGCCAGTCTGCACTGTCCATGGTTCATAGTGTAGATTACAGCATTTGGACCAGGTTTATGAATACAACCTGCCATTCCAAATTTTTCTGATTATTTTGCCATGGGATTTGCCCTCCATATCTAACCCACTCCTATGCCATTAGTTAAAACCAGAACTTCCCATAATACTCTAAACTGCTACAGAATCTAGATGCTTCTCCAACACAACATGCATGATTTGCTCCTGATTGGACCTGATACCCGTGCAATACATTTAAATCAGTCCTAGGCAAGCACATTAGTGCGATGAAAAAATCTACTTTCTCCTGCGCGGTAGCAATAAGAAAAATCACTCAGTGCATTACACATACTCAGTCACAATGTGAAAAAATTTTTTGTAGGGAAATAATTGGAAAAAATGTGAGCTTCGTCAAAGAAAATAGTTTTTTTTTCACGTCCCCATTTTGCTCATTTGTGTCATTCGAGAATGTAGAGATTGTCCTTTTGGTATAGATGCTAAACACAGACTGAGATGGGACGTGAATGTTTGTGGCGCACCAAACCCAGGGAGAGGGCTCCAGGGTTTTCAGCCTATGGTTTATGAGGTCTGTTGTGATAGTGTGCTTGCAAAGAGTACGTTTGCATGTGATGTTACACAGGATATACAACCTCCTCTATCATTACAGTACAGAGGGATCATTTCAAACTGAATAGTGGTTGTATTGTGAAATTCAGTTATTTACACTGTTAGTATGGTTCACTGTATATCACCAGTTATTCTTGAATTTTTATGTGTCTATTCTAGTAAAACAATTCAGTTCCATTTCTAAATGATGTGATTACAAAATAAAGCCTGCCACATATTTATTTGGTAGCCTACAGTAAAACACACTGCGCTTCACCAAACTGGTACTAATACTGTGCCATAAGGTCAATAGCGCCACCTAGTGGAACACAGAGGAAATGTGAATAGCCATTTCTAGGAAAACAACAGGCTGCAGGGTGGAAGGCCAGGCAGTTTTGTCAGATTCTGCCAGAACCACTGATCTTGGAACTGTTTTAACTTTTTCACAAAAAGTGGGGTAGGGGGAATGACTCATTCAGTTCATTCAAAAACCGGTTGGCAAAACAGTATAAAGCAGGTCAGACTATTACAAATAAGTATTAACATCCATCCATCCATTCATTATCTAACCTGCTTATTCCTGGTCCGGGTCGCAGGGGGGCTGGAGCCTATCCCAGCATGCATTGGGCGAGAGGCAGGAATACCCCGGTTGCCAGTCCATCACAGGGCACACACATTTACGAACAAAATCATACTTATGGGCAATTTAGCCTCCAATTAGCCTATAAGTATGTTTGTAATTAAAGAAACGTCAACATGTAACATGAATTATTAAATGTAAAATGTACACACTTAAAATGCACATACAACTCTGAATGAAGTGTTTAAATGTGTTTTTTTCCCAGATTTAGGTAATTTACAATATATTGATTTTATAATGTAAAGTACAGAAGTTGGCCTGCATCAGCCACATGGTTACAGCATTGTGCCTCTGTTAGATATGACAAACGGCAAGCCTTTGCCAATGTCTGCAGAGTTGGGTTTCACAGTGATTTCAATGTCCTTTCTATAACCTCTCGGCGATGTGATGTTTCTATCCACCATTACTGTCTGTGGGGCAGGACCGGAAAGAATATGAAACGTAAAAATCAAGTAGCTGTTTTTTTTAAGTGGGATTTTCTTTCACATTACAGGCATTTTTTTATTATTCAGATGGCTATTTGCCTTTTGAAGACGCGTCTCTTCAGATCATAAGATCATAAATTGTCTATCCAGCTGGCTATCTATCTTTTGAGATCTTCATATGTCTTTTCAGATGGCTATTGAGATCTGGATACACAGTTTCTTATTGGATTCGTGTATGTAGTGCTCTTTGAAGATGTCCACTTAAAGGGATAGTTCACTTTCTATGGTTTTTTTATTGCTTCAATTTTAGTGCATGTTTTTGATTGCCCCAGTCTTGTGTCTCATGGATATTTTAGATTTACAGAAGTTTCTGGCAACCTGCCGGCTTTAAATTGACTGATATAGGGGCATTTGGTGCGTCGTGGTCTAAAGCAAGAATAAACACTTCAATTCCAAAGCAGTTTGTACCGTTTTTGTCTCCAGAGGATATGTGTGTGTAATATTACCCGATTATTCTTCAAAATACTATGATTCATCTTTTTTATTTTTTGGTTAGAACTATTTCTTATGGCACATAAATCTTGGGACCAATGTTAGTCATTTTTTAAATAAACACTAAAAAAGAATACTCTTCATGTCTCTGTATAAGCGGCTTTGGAGTCTGTTTATTGTCTTGTTTTAGACCACAAACCCTTAAAGGCCCCTATCAAAGGTAATCAGAAACTTCTGCAAGCATCTAAAATGTCTTAAAAAACATACACTAACAAAGTTTTTAGGGCTTTTTCAGCTTTATTGGACGGCACAGAGAGACAGGAAGAACGAGATCGAGAGAGAGGGAGAGACATGCAACAAAGGCCGCGCGGTCGGATTCGAACCGCCAACGTCGCGGCTCGCAACGAGCACCTGGAGGTTGCTCTTACAGGCTACGCCACCGAGACGCCCCTGAAATAATGTCTTTTTGAAAAAGTGAACAATCCCTTTTAAGCTTTCTTAAGCTGCATCTGCATATCAGGCTCCTCACCATGAGTATGTACTTTCAGCGCTAATTACCAGAGAATCAATCTGTGCCTGGTTGGTACGTCATAGAGAGGGAGTAATGAGGCAGGAACCCAAGCAAACTTGGCTGACTTAGACCCGTCCCTGTTGGGAGCAAATCAACTGTGTTCCATCGCATGACTCCTTATTCTCATCTCCTATTGACACAAGTCTACGCGATGAGGCTCAGCCGAAGTGTTATCTAATGAACCATTTGGGAGGTAAATTCTCACCGCCTTGCGCTGATCCTAAGCTATCTATGGTAAAAGCAGATCTCCGAGCCGTCAGATGACTCATCAGGCTCCACCAACCTTGTTCTCTATGGCAGCGAGGGAAAAAACTCCCCAGTGATGTCAGAGCCAACAATACCGACGTGGTCATCATCTTAAATATTACAATATCCGGCTTGTAGCGTTTGTCACTGTAAGGTCAGGTTATGCACATGTTATGCAAGCAGTCCCCGGTATTAATGTGGTTCATTAAAGTGACTGTCGGGAGGGTTAACAACTGATTGTTCATCTACAGTATTGCCGTTTCACAAGTTCACAACATGGAGTCTCGGTAATCATGTGGATGAACGCCCAAGGTACTTTCCTTCCCCCAGTGACTACTGGGAGGCAGCTGCTGCCTCCAAGGCTCCAATCAGTAGCTAGGTATTTCGCTTGTAGTTCGCTAAAGGATTAGCCTTGTGCACAAGGTGGGCCTGTTTCAGAACGACGTGTATTTTTCCAATTACCTTTAATGCATTTGGAGGTGGCAGCTGCTTTCCAATAGTCACTGAGGAAAGGGAAGTACCTTGGGTTGGATGAACAGGAAGAGAGGAGAGCTCATGGATGCTACGGAGGGCAGGTCATGACCAAGCTCATCATTAAGGACAGCTGAGTCCACTCCCGTCAGAGTAGCCGGACAGGTGCGGACAACGTGACACCCCCTTCTTTTGAAGACAAAGCCACGGGGGCCTTTTGAAGTTCTCTTTGTGGAGTTGTTTCTCGATCCCTGTGTAAACATCCTTAAACAGCAGAATGAAGACACTGCGCATAGCTTCAAAGCGCCGCTCATAATCAGAATACAGAAATGCGTGCGTCAAAGAACATCTCAGAAGGGGAAGCAGATTTGTAGGAATTCTGAAAAATGTAGTATTGTTCGGACATCAAAGGTTTATCCTGTGATATAAGTAACATACAGAGGCTGCAGACATCGCCCTCTTAAACTCAAGCAAGGGCATGTCTCCGGCTAGAGGTGATGCTAATTTGGTTGGCATGAATCATTAAAATCACAAGCAATCATGACCATTCATTATTAATACCAATAGCTTAAATTGTAGGATCGTACCAAATTTATTTAAGCAGGAGGACGTTCTTAGCTCTTTTCTCAGTACAAAATTTACAGTGCGAAATGCTGTGATCATCTTTCGGGATTATAAAAGATAACAATGTACTCTCTCACTCTTCAAATATAGCCGCTGCAGAACCACTAGGTGACGATGCAGAAAAAAATCCAGTTTGTCTGAGAGAACTGCAACATTGTCTGGTCAGAGTACAAATATAAGCACTTATAACAAAAACCTTACAGTTATATGCAGACAATTGACTTTCCATTCAATCCGCTTGTTATTTTTAATTTACCATTTGGCAGGAATATAACTGAACCTCCTACGATTAAGCGTATCCCCGTAAAGCAGGCATTGCTGCGTGCACCATTGAAAGGGCATGGCATCACTAGGCTGCCTGTGGTGTTATTACAAGGGAACCCACGGTGTAAATTGACTTGTCCGTTTAGTTAATTCTGGCCCATGAGGGGTATTACAATTGTGATATTTTGCAGTGTGCTCTTGCTAAATATAACTGTACCTTGTAGTGACCGGGCTAATCCTTGAACAGGTTTCTGCTTGATGAAGTCCTGGCCATATAGAGAGACGGGGTATACGCCAAGGACAATGGCGCTGTATAAAGGGAGTACTGAGCTACTGCTGTGATCTCAATATCAAGGTAAGCCCTCTTCGTTCTTCTAGAATTTGGAGTTAATTTATAGTTGATGTTTTGAATCTATTATGTAATGAACAATAATGTTGTTCCATTACTTACCATATTTCCTTTTTTATCAGTTTGTGCGCGATACTTTCTGTTAAATTATTGCCATTTCACAGTGAAAGTGGTGTAGTCAGTTACCAATGCCTGTGACCTTGGAGTGACCTGAGTAAATTAATATAAAATGATGAACGTTTTTTTCTCATGAAAATAATCTGGATTGATTCAATTCTTAAGTGAAATAATAAGAGTCATTGATTGTGTGTTCCATTGTAGATTGATATTTTCATGATGCGGATGATGAATTGCTCTCAGCAAATTGTTATTGTTAAAAAATAGTTCTTTTTCCTCACAGGATTCTTTTTGTGGAGATTTTCATCAGTTCCAGTCAAAAAACCTTCTTGGGGCCAAAGGATTGAGTAACAGGTATGACCCGTGTGAATCTGTTACCTTAACAAAGGATTGAGTAACAGGTATGACCCGTGTGAATCTGTTACCTTAAAGGATTGAGTAACAGGTATGACCCGTGTGAATCTGTTACCTTAAAGGATTGAGTAACAGGTATGACCCGTGTGAATCTGTTACCTTAAAGGATTGAGTAACAGGTATGACCCGTGTGAATCTGTTACCTTAACAACAGACACCTAAGCAGAATTTGAGAATGCAAAGATCATTAGTCCCCCCCCCCCCTTCCTCTCTTTTATTTTACCGTGTAGTTTTTTTCCTCCCCACCAACACAAAGCACCTCTCACAAGAGAGAGAGAGATCATTGAGCTGCTAATGAGTAGAATCAGGTGTGCCAAATTAGAGTTGAAATGAAAACCTATAGGATGGTAGATCTCCAGGAACAGGGTTGGGGACCATTGATCTAATAAAAAAAACAAAGATTCTCTCAGTGTAATCTGGAATTATGCATTATGATTGTATGTCTAGTCTGACCTCACCTGTTCATTTGTTGTCCTTGAGGTCGCCATGAGCACTGATGCGGAAATGGAGATCTTCGGGCCGGCTGCCCAGTACCTGCGCAAGTCGGAGAAGGATCGGTCGGAGGCGCAGAGCCGTCCCTTCGACGCCCGGGCAGCCTGCTACGTCGCCGACGAGAAGGAGCTCTACGTGAAGGCGGTCGTCCAGAGCAAGGGGGAAGGCAGATCCACTGTTCTGACCCACGATGACAGGGTGGGCCGCTCCTCTGACACAGCATTTGAGATTTGGCTATATTGTAATGGCTTTGTACACTCTCAGGAAAAAAGGTACAAAACGTACCTAAAAAGGTACAAACTCTTGTCACGGAGGTGGTACGTAACATTGTACCCCTACCCAGCAATGTATAATGTATATAATTAATATAATTTCTATTGTTTTTGGCTTGAAAAGGTATTTATTAGTACCCAAATAGAACATTATTGTACTTTTGGGAAGATTGTTCCTCAGAGAAGAAAAATTTACCTCTATCAATCTGTACCCTTATTTCTGAGAGTGTATATCTGAGCCATGGGATATAGCTAGAGACAAGATGCTAATCTATCTCATCCTGCCAAAAGGAGATGCAATCAGGTTGAAAAGCAATTATTGTGCATCAGAACCCTGAACCCTTCCCCCCTGGGCTGCCAACTTGCTTGGTACAATCATCTAAACACTTTCCTGGGGTTTATTCTAATTACAGAGCTCAGGAAAAAAATATCCAACTTTACTTTTAAAAGGAGAATTTTCCTGAATTCCTTTTTTTTTTTCACCCCGCAGACCGTCACTGTCAAGGAGGAACAGGTGTTCCCCATGAACCCTCCCAAGTTTGACAAAATCGAAGACATGGCCATGATGACCCACCTCAACGAGCCTTCCGTGCTGTTTAACCTCAAAGAGCGTTACGCAGCTTGGATGATCTACGTAAGCCACCATTACATTACATTACATTACAGGCATTTAGCAGACACTCTTGTCCAGAGCGACTAGCACAACTTTTTACATAGCATTCATTATATCGCTGGATATTTACGTAAGTAATTCAGGTTAAGTATACATTGCTCAAACCAGCGACCTGTCGGTTACAAGTGCAGTTATCTAACCATTATACTACACTATAGTCATTAACAGCATTTTAACTGGGAATCAAACCAGCGACCTGTCGGTTACAAGTGCAGTTATCTAACCATTATACTACACTATAGTCATTAACAGCATTTTAACTGGGAATCAAACCAGCGACCTGTCGGTTACAAGTGCAGTTATCTAACCATTATACTACACTATAGCCATTAACAGCATTTTAACTGGGAATAAAACCAGCGACCTGTCGGTTACAAGTGCAGTTATCTAACCATTATACTACATTATAGTCATTAACAGCATTTTAACTGGGAATCAAACCAGCGACCTGTCGGTTACAAGTGCAGTTATCTAACCATTATACTACACTATAGTCATTAACAGCATTTTAACTGGGAATCAAACCAGCGACCTGTCGGTTACAAGTGCAGTTATCTAACCATTATACTACACTATAGTCATTAACAGCATTTTAACTGGGAATCAAACCAGCGACCTGTCGGTTACAAGTGCAGTTATCTAACCATTATACTACACTATAGTCATTAACAGCATTTTAACTGGGAATCAAACCAGCGACCTGTCGGTTACAAGTGCAGTTATCTAACCATTATACTACACGATAGTCATTAACAGTATTTTCTTGGTTGGGGGGCGCCTGTTTTTCTCGCTGTATATTTCAGACCTATTCTGGGCTGTTCTGTGTCACTGTGAACCCCTATAAGTGGCTCCCGGTGTACAACCCCGAGGTGGTGTCCGCTTACAGAGGCAAGAAGCGAATGGAGGTTCCACCGCACATCTTCGCATTGTCTGATAATGCCTATCAGTTCATGCTTACTGGTGCGTAATGTCCAGAGGTTTGTTATTGTGCTAAAAAAAGGACATTTGTATTCTAATACACATATATTTATTGTGTCGCAGATCGCGAAAACCAGTCTATCTTGATCACGTGAGTATCACTATGATTATTTGTATGATTATGGCTGATGTACCATAATGACAATATTACTATGATTATTAGTATGTTGAATGATGATTATATTTATGATAATGATGATTATTATTATTATTATTATTATTATTGCTGTGACTTAATGTGTCCTCGTTTTCTGCAGCGGAGAATCCGGTGCAGGAAAGACGGTGAACACAAAACGTGTCATCCAGTACTTTGCGACAATCGCGGTGTCTGGAGACAAGAAGAAGGAGGCGACCAACAAGATGAAGGCAAGTCTCGGGCAATTTGGGAGCATAGCCTCTGCACTACATTCTGCACCACAAGCTCTTTTAACACAATAATAAGCATTCCATTTCGTGTAACAGGGAACCCTGGAAGATCAAATCATTCAGGCCAACCCCCTGCTGGAGGCTTTCGGTAATGCCAAAACCGCGAGGAATGACAACTCATCCCGCTTTGTGAGTTTAACGGGACGTTTTTCAGAACTTTTTATGACCGCAATGACCCAATGTTGTTCTCTTCAAATAACAAATGTTGTGTTTTGTGTTGTGACAGGGCAAATTCATCAGAATTCACTTTGGCACGACTGGTAAACTGGCCTCAGCAGATATCGAAACCTGTAAGTACCGACAACCCTGAACTCTTTACATTGAAAGTACTGCTCGTAAAAATTATTATTTTATTTTTTAATAACTTTTAAATGTTGTTTCAAAGATCTTCTGGAGAAGTCCCGAGTTACTTTCCAGCTGTCTGCTGAAAGAAGCTATCATATATTTTACCAGCTGACTTGCAACCAGAAGCCAGAACTCATAGGTAATATTTACAGTAATTTGTATGACATTTTTATTATATATTTCAATTAATGCTAATCCTGTATCATCCTCTTTCACATGTGCAGGCCACACACACACACACACACACACACACACACACACACACACATATTAATGTTAATTTGTGTCCTACAGACATGCTCCTCATCACCACCAACCCGTACGACTTTGCCTTCATCAGTAAAGGGGAGATCGCTGTAAAGAGTATTAATGACACAGAGGAGTTGGTTGCAACAGATGTAAGTTCAGTTAACCAAAAGAGAGGCAGACGATTCATCTTAACTCATCTAGATAAGAGTGTGTCTGTTCATTAAATGCAATGTAATATAATGCAATGAGCTACATTTTTGGAACTATTCATCATGTATTTGCGAGCGTGTAGGAGGCCATTGATATCCTGGGCTTCAACGCGGATGAAAAGGCGGGCATCTACAAGCTGACGGGCGCTGTGATGCATCATGGGAACATGAAGTTCAAGCAGAAGCAGAGAGAGGAGCAGGCGGAGCCCGACGGCACCGAGGGTGAACTTAGTGACTTAGCTTAGCAACGACAGGAGGGCGGTTTGCATGGTAATATCTCATTCAGCTGACTGAGCTATCTAGAACCTTGGCTAGTTTAAATATTTAGTGATATGATTGTATGAACCATACAAAGCACCACTAGAAATAATATTGTCTGGGAAGTTTCTGAAATACAAGGACGTATCATAAAAGCACAATAAAAAAAATGTGTAATAAATTTTTCACCCGGCACAGGGCTGAGCATATCCAATTCCCACCCCAATTTGGAACGGCCAATCGTCTGATACCACAGCCACGTAGGCCTACATGTATGAAGCCCACTGCCGATTTTGGAAGAGCGTAGCCATCCACGGTTCTCCTCCAAAACACAAGGCATCACCAGCTGTTTCTTTTCACAATGACTACAGCTAGGTTTGCATAAAGCAGAGTTGGAAGAAGGCCTGGGCTGGGCTGCGTCCTAATATCCTTCACTTCCCACCTCCTTTCCTCCACTCCTCTCCAGAATGCAAAATAGCCTGTGCTTTTCAACTACAAGTATTTGCATGTACAGTATACAATGTGCCTGATATTGTGGTTTGTGTCGAGACATTAATACATATGTAACCATTAATATGTAATCAGCAACATTAGATTTAAACACAGAGATCCATTTCAGGGGCACAGAGGAGAGGAGGTGGTAGCGGAGGAAAGGAGGGTGCATTTTTAGAGTATTGGGATGCATCCCTTCCATATCCGGCTTTGACCGCAATCTACAGGTGCCCGATCGACCAGCAGGGGTCGCTAGATAGCAATGCACACAAACCCCTATCCGACTGAACCCTTCCATTCCCTATTATAGATAGTCAATTATATGAGGGGTTTCTTTGCCAGATGGATAACTTGCAAACTGTGGAAGAGGCTAGCTTGGTAGCTTGCTACACATCGTGAACGATTGAAGCTGGAGTACTGATCTGTATATGGTGATGTACTAATATGCGTTCCCTTGTGTTTTAAAATGAAGAGGCAGACAAAGTCGCCTACCTCATGGGCCTGAACTCTGCTGATCTCCTCAAAAGCCTGTGCTACCCCAGAGTGAAGGTCGGGAACGAGTATGTCACCAAGGGGCAGAACGTGCAGCAGGTTAGCATGCACCGTTTGGTGAGGGACGTAGATTTCAGCTTTAGAATTCAGCTCTGATAATATCTCTTTACTCTGGCTGGCGTTTAGGTGTACAACTCCATTGGCGCATTGGCTAAGTCTGTCTATGAGAAGATGTTCTTGTGGATGGTCATCCGGATCAACCAGCAGCTCGACACTAAACAGCCAAGACAGCACTTCATCGGTGTGCTGGACATTGCTGGCTTTGAGATCTTTGATGTAGGTGTACTTCTTCATATACATTTGTATACCATGACAAATTATGTATATTTTCAACATTAATCCAATATTAATATCAGTAATAGGAAAATAAACACTTACTGTAACAGAATTATAGAAATAATGCTTGGTCTATAAACATGGCCTAGGATTACTAAATCAACATGTGTTTCTGTAAGAAATATATTCTTAATTTCTTACTTTTTATTTAGTTTAACACATTGGAACAGCTGTGCATCAACTTCACCAATGAGAAACTGCAACAGTATTTCAACCACCACATGTTTGTACTGGAACAAGAGGAGTACAAGAAGGAGGGAATTGACTGGGAGTTCATCGACTTTGGAATGGACTTAGCTGCCTGCATTGAGCTTATTGAGAAGGTATGTTAAGGCTCACTTGTATGCATGCAAGCAATATGCTAGATAAAAGTTAGCAAGTGCAAAGTAAACAAACTGGCTACAAAAGAGATGTGTCTGTATAGGAAGCTGATGATTGAAGTTACAGGAATGAATAGCCATTGTGCACAGGATTTGACTTCCGTAAATAAATACAACATTACATATAACCTACAACACTCAACAAAATTAATGGTATTGCCGCCATTGGTTAATGAATCACTGTGTGACAATCTCAGAGCTGTCCTTAAAAGAGAACCATAATGGTCCATGCAATCCACATCTTCTAGCCAATGGGCATCTTCTCCATCCTCGAAGAGGAGTGTATGTTTCCAAAGTCCACGGACACGTCCTTCAAGAACAAACTTTATGACCAACATCTCGGCAAGAACAACTGCTTCTTGAAGCCCAAGCCCATCAAAGGCAAGCCTGAGGCTCATTTCTCCCTGGTCCACTACGCCGGCACTGTGGACTACAACATCGCCGGCTGGCTGGACAAGAACAAGGACCCGCTTAACGAGTCTGTGGTGCAGCTCTTTCAGAAATCGCCACTGAAAGTACTGGCTGGGCTCTATGCTGGATTTTCTGCCACAGATGGTAATTCTGAATTTTACATATACAATTTTATCAATATGATGGTTCAAACCAATGGTTCAAAACAATAGAAGACAACACATTCTGTCAACATTAATTATACCCCCATACCCCAACTGTTCTTTAGCTTACAATGACTATAAGCATTTTTAAATTAATTTATAGTAGATAGAGGAATTTTCTCTTGTGTTTTCATAGATGCTGCAGGTGGTGCCAAAAAAGGCGGGAAAAAGAAGGGAGCCTCTTTCCAGACAGTTTCTGCTTTGTTCAGGGTAAGCTACCCTGCCATTACATTTTAGACGCTCTTAGCATTAGCAGACGCTCTTATCTAGAGTGAATTACACAGCTTACATTTTCCAATTCATTTACTGAAGGGGTTCAGGTTAAGTACCTTGCTCAAGAGTACAACTACAGCACCTCAGCTGGGAAAAAACACACAACCATTTGTGTTAGGAACACATTTTAATAATATTCATGCACACTTATAATTAGAAATTCAGTGACTATAAAAATCATGCTGTCATACAGGAGGACTCCCTTTACTAGTGTTTCAAAAGCGCCTTTTTCAAATGCAGGAAAATCTGAACAAACTGATGTCCAACTTGAGGACAACTCATCCGCACTTTGTGCGGTGCTTGATCCCGAACGAAACCAAAACTCCAGGTAGAGGCCTAATTTAATACGACACTGCAAAATCAAAACAACAAGTAAAAATTTTAAATAATATTTTGCCATCACCATTAGGTGTCATGGAGAACCACCTGGTTATCCACCAGCTGCGCTGTAACGGCGTGCTGGAGGGCATCAGAATCTGCAGGAAGGGCTTCCCCAGCAGGATCGCTTATGGTGACTTCAAGCAGAGGTATGAGCCTAGAAAAAACCTCCCTGTTTAGGGAGGCGCCGCGGTGGTGCAGCGGTTAGGAGGAGAAAACGGGGGAGAAAATCGGAATTTTTTTTTTTTAAAAGAAGAATAACACCCGTGGAGAATAACACAATCTGATGCTCAGCTTTGCTCCGTATGGCAGGTATAGGATCCTGAATGCCAGTGCTGTTCCAGAGGGCCAGTTTATGGACAACAAGAAAGCTGCTGAGAAGCTTCTGGGCTCTATCGATGTGGATCACACGCAATACAAATTTGGGCACACCAAGGTAAACGGGGAGGTACCGTAATTTCACAAAGCAGGATTACTGAGTTAGCTGTATTACTGGACCGAATAAACTCCAGAACAGCTCTTTTTACTTCAGTCCATGTTCCAGGGTTTTACTCAGTGCCGTTATCCATTGAACTCAGTAATCCTGCTTTGTGAAATACCCCCCTGGTCTCTTTTGGATACGTCTATCATTATGTGTATTTGTGTTTGATTTTTAGTACCGTAAAAAAGGTCCAGGACCGACCCTTATATTTCAGTACACATTTCTGTTGGAATATTATTGCCCACAATTTAACATGATGGAATACATAAGATAGAAGAATCCTGACTTTAATAATGTTACAAAGAGCATATTAAAATGTATGTATTGTATAACAACAATGACAAAATGTGTTTATTAACTAGTGAGGCAGGTGTACCTGACCGCATTAACACTGTTTGACGCACACGGCGTTCCAGGTGTTCTTCAAAGCTGGCCTTCTGGGAGTTCTGGAGGAGATGAGAGACGAGCGTTTGGCTCAGGTGGTGACCGGTACCCAGGCCGTGTGCCGTGGATATCTCATCAGGACAGAGTACCGCAAGATGATAGAGAGAAGGTACCTTCAGGTTTCCAATGCATTTAGCACATTGGATATTATGTCAGGTGGTATAAAAGGCCTTCTTCCGATTCTAATTTTTAATCGAAATGCTGCTCTGATCGTTTGTTAAAAGGGAAGCCCTCTTTACCATCCAGTACAACATCCGCTCGTTCATGAACGTGAAACACTGGCCGTGGATGAGGCTCTTCTTCAAGATGAAGCCCCTCCTGAAGAGTGCAGAGTCAGAGAAGGAGATGGCCCAGGTGAAGGAGGACTTCACCAAATGCAAAGAGGACTTTATCAAATCTGAATTCAGAAGAAAGGAGCTCGAGGAAAGAATGGTTTCCATTACTCAAGAAAAAAATGACCTCCTCCTTCAAGTTCAGGCAGTAAGTTCAAGAAATAAAATTATTGGGTCTATGACAAAAACGGTTCTTAGCCCTCTCAGCCAACAAATGTAAATCTTTTGCAAATACTGACAAAATCCTTCAAATTATGAGGAAAAAATGCAACAAGTATAGCCAAAACGTTGTTTGCTTGACTTGGTAATTAACGCCGGAAACCATGTTGTATAGTACCTAAATGGCCATGAATTGCAAGTACTGCTTATGGTACATTTTTACAGAGCCACTTCTTGGACTTGTTAACGTATCTTGCTATTAATCATAAATGTACAAATATTTCAACTGATAAGCTTCTTTACACTTTAAGGAATCGGACAATCTGATTGATGCTGAGGAAAGGTGTGAGGGCCTGATCAAAAGCAAAATTGTGCTTGAAGCAAAAGTCAAAGAGATGACTGAGAGACTGGAGGATGAGGAGGAGATAAATGGCGAGCTGACGGCCAAAAAGAGGAAACTGGAGGACGAGTGCTCTGAGCTGAAGAAGGACATCGACGACCTGGAGCTCACGCTGGCCAAAGTGGAGAAGGAGAAACACGCCACCGAAAACAAGGTTTACATTTAAATACGGAACATTAGCGCATTTCAAAACAAGCAAGACACCAGTACCCAGCTACATGTATTAACACAGGCAAACATTTGCAGGTAAAAAACCTGACAGAGGAAATAACAGGTCAAGATGAGAACATCGCAAAGCTCACCAAGGAGAAGAAAGCCCTCCAAGAGGCGCACCAGCAGACTCTCGAAGATCTCCAGGTGGAGGAAGACAAAGTCAACTGTCTGACCAAAGCCAAGGCTAAACTTGAACAGCAAGTTGATGACGTAAGTAAAGGAAACAGCTTATGAAGTGACAGACAGAGACCTGTTGTCTTGCTAGTAGTGTGTGGCCAGATAAAAGTCGATTAGTTTAGTTAATTAATGTATCCAGTAATGAGGTCCTTAATCGTATGCGTAATTTCAGCTGGAAGGTTCTCTGGAACAAGAGAAGAAGATCCGTATGGACCTTGAGAGAGGCAAGAGAAAACTTGAGGGTGATCTGAAGCTGGCCCAGGAATGCATAATGGATCTGGAGAATGAGAAACAGCAGCTGGAGGAGAAAATTAAGAAGTAAATGTGAATTAAAGAGTATTAATGAACAGTGTCTTAATAACAGGCATCTTAGCCTTAAAGCACAACTGAACTTTGGTAGAACTTTGGGTGTAGTTGCCTGGCTATGATATGAGTCCAAATGGTTGCGAAATATGTTCTTGTGTATGTTATTGTTTGTATTGACAGAATCTGCTTTGTTTGCGTTCGTATACGTGCTAGAAGTGACATTTTGAGACCGTTTTAGCTGTCCAGGGGAGCACAGAGCAACTAACGAACATGTTTCACCACCATTTGGATTCATATCATGGCCAGGTAACTACACAACCCAGAGTTCTACCAAAGTTCATTTGTGCTTTGATTTTTTGAGGATTGAGATGAGATATCTTCTAGCCGTCATTATGAGAGGATTTCCAGTTAGCAAGTTATAGGCTACATTAACTGGCTAGATGTCCAATAATGCATGTCTGATACAGGCATGTTTGATATAGTCCATGTATCAATGAGAAAGATAAAATGTATCTCAGCCGTTGATACCAATTAGCAACTAGCTATGTAGGCTTAGGAAATTATGGAGCATTTGCCAGAAAGCAAAACAATGTTACTACAGACTGTCCCTTTGGTTATCACGGTGTACATTATATAATAACAGGATGCAACTCTGTCTTTTCAATATTATAAAATATTTTGTGTAACAGAAAAGACTTTGAAGTGACCCAGTTGCAGAGTAAGATTGAGGATGAACAGGCTCTCGGGGTTCAGTTCCAGAAGAAGATAAAAGAGCTTCAGGTGAGAAGAGGAAAAACCCTGCTGAGTAAATGTCCATGTCTCTCAAATTATCTGCTACGTTGGAAAAACTAAACTAATTTCTGACCCCCCAGGCCCGCATCGAGGAGCTGGAGGAGGAGATCGAGGCTGAGCGAGCCGCTCGGGCCAAGGTCGAGAAGCAGAGAGCTGATCTCTCCAGGGAAGTCGAGGAGATCAGCGAGAGGCTCGAAGAGGCTGGCGGCATGACCACCACTCAGGTCGAGATGAACAAGAAGCGTGAGGCAGAGTTCCAGAAGCTGCGGCGTGACCTCGAAGAGTCCACCCTGCAGCACGAGGCCACCGCCGCCGCCCTCCGCAAGAAGCAGGCCGACAGCGTGGCAGAGCTGGGAGAGCAAATAGACAACCTTCAGCGCGTCAAGCAGAAGCTGGAGAAGGAGAAGAGCGAGCTGAAGTTAGAGGTGGATGATATTTCAGACACCATGGAGGCTGTGGCAAAGGCAAAAGTGAGTTACATACATTTATTCAGATCACCTTCATCGTTAATATGATAAAAAAATCACCTGACTTACATCGCACAATGTACTTCCTAGGTTAATCTTGAGAAGATGTGCCGTTCCCTTGAGGACCAGTTAAATGAAGTGAAAACCAAAGAAGAAGAGCGTCAGCGATTAATCAATGACCTCACAAGCCAAAAGGCTCGACTCCAGACAGAAAATGGTACCATTAGCTACAAGTACACATTCTAACTAATGGCTACGCAATTTAGCTGTCTTAAATTCTTTTGAGATTTTCTTGGTGAACATATTGATTTTCTTTTTTCAAGGTGAAATGTCACGTCAACTGGAAGAGAAGGATTTTTTTGTTTCTCAACTGACTAGAGGGAAGCAAGCATACGCTCAACAGATTGTAGAGCTTAAGGGGCACAATGAAGAGGAAACGAAGGTAGCCATTAAAGGACACAGACAAAGACGGATTTCCATTTTGTTCAAATTAAATTACGCCTGACAGCATAGCGTGGCTTCACAAACCTCAAAAAGCCATGCGCTATGATGTGTTATTAGTCACTCGGTAATGTGAACTAAGTGTAGCATTCAGAAAATGCATTTTAATTAGTTTGTAAAAGGCAATGATTGACATCATATGGAAGCACCACCCGGTATGGGTTTGATGGAGCCTCCCGCTCCCTCCACTAGAAACAACATCTTATTGAGCGAACAGATAGTACATGAGAGTGCAGTGGCACAAGTTAGTGAAATAAAACCCTTAGAGCAACAAATATGTAATAACTAATATGTACTCTAGGCCAAGAATGCCCTGGCCCACGCCCTGCAGTCCTCCCGCCATGACTGTGACCTCATGAGGGAGCAGTACGAGGAGGAGCAGGAGGCCAAGGCTGAGCTCCAGCGTGGGATGTCCAAGGCCAACAGCGAAGTGGCTCAGTGGAGAACCAAATACGAAACCGACGCCATCCAGCGCACTGAGGAGCTGGAGGAGGCTAAGTAAGTGGACCGCCTCAATAATTTCAGTCACCACCTTTTTACCGTTAACTTAAATAGTTGTGTTATATTCAATATATGTTGCACTGACATTCTGCAGGAGGCCAAGTCCAATAGGAGAGTAAAACAATAGGTCTTATTATATCAAATTTATTGGGTCTTCCAAAATAATGTGCACTATTTAACATGTCAGTTGAATTCTTTTAGGAAAAAGCTGGCTCAACGTCTTCAGGACGCAGAGGAAGCAGCTGAGGCTATCAACTCAAAATGCTCTTCCCTGGAGAAGACCAAGCAGAGACTGCAGAGTGAGGTGGAAGACCTCATGATGGACGTGGAGAGAGCCAACGTAGCTGCTGCAACATTGGACAAGAAACAGAGGAACTTTGACAAGGTAAAAACAACCTGCCTTCTAACGGTGAGCATCTTTCAGCATCAACGTCTATTGATCTAGTTTATTTGTGACTTGGGAAAATTATTCAATAAGATCCTGGCAGAGTGGAAGCAGAAATTTGAGGAGAGCCAGTCGGAGCTTGAGGCGGCCATGAAGGAGGTTCGCTCCATGGACACCGAGAACTTCAAGATGAAGAACGCTTATGAGGAATCTCTTGAACATCTAGAAGTGCTGAAACGTGAAAATAAAATCCTGCAACGTACGTTTCTTTCTTGGCCTTTTGTTTTTAAACACAGCAGACATGAAACTTTAAACAATTATGTTTTTATTTGACCTTATCCAACCTCTAGAGGAGATTGTGGATCTCACAGGGCAGCTCGGAGAGACGGGAAAATCCATCCATGAGCTGGAAAAGTCCAAAAAACTGGTGGAACAGAATAAAATTGAGATTCAGACTGCCCTAGAAGAGGCAGAGGTAATGACAAACCCCCCATTTGTTTACCTCTCATTTTAAAAATACATTTACATCAATGACTAATTATCTTTCTGCTTCTTCAAAACCAATATTTTTTAGGCATCCCTGGAACATGAAGAATCCAAGATACTTCGAGTCCAGCTGGAGCTGAATCAGGTGAAGTCTGAGGTGGACAGGAAGATCGCCGAGAAAGACGAGGAAATCGAGCAGCTGAAGAGGAACAGCCAGAGGATCATAGATTCTATGCAGAGCTCTCTTGACTCTGAGATCAGGAGCAGGAACGACGCCCTGAGAGTCAAGAAGAAGATGGAGGGAGATCTCAACGAGATGGAGATCCAGCTGAGCCACGCCAACCGCCAGGCCGCCGAAGCCCAAAAAAACTTCAGAAACATGCAGGCGCAGCTAAAGGTCTGTTTTTTGTTCAGCCGTAGATACCAATAAAATTTGAAATGTGATTGCTTTATTTACTCAATAACGGATCTTTAAGACTGATCAGTCGTGTACTATTTCTGAGCTTGATTTACCTTTTATTCCCCCTGACAGGAAGCACAATTGCATCTTGACGATATGTTGAGGAGCAATGATGACATGAAGGAGCAGGTCACCATGTCCGAGCGCAGATGCGCCCTCCTGCAGGCTGAGATGGAAGAGGTCCGGGCTGCTCTGGAACAGACAGAGAGGAGCCGCAAAACAGCAGAGCAAGAGCTCGTGGACGCCAATGAGAGAGTCCAACTCCTGCACTCCCAGGTAATCTTTTTTTATCACCAGCCGTCACAGAGGGAAGGCGTGTAAAATACATGCTGTTGTGTTAATAGGGCCCTTCATGTCCGTTCATGTTCATATTTTCAGAACACAAGCCTGATCAACAGTAAGAAGAAGCTGGAGAGTGACCTGACCCAGATTCAGAGTGAAGTGGAGGACTCCATTCAGGAGGCCAGGAATGCTGAGGAGAAAGCTAAAAAGGCCATCACTGACGTAAGGCCTTCAACTGAACCTTGCCCAACTGTCACTGTGTGAATCCGGCAAGGATGGTCACAGATTAACCAAGCCCTCACTTCATGTGAAAAGGCGGCCATGATGGCAGAGGCAGTAGTAGTGCGTAGCTGGGTATTACACTACTCATTTAAGGTTATCTAAATAGTTAGTGGCTATTGATGAAAAATAATGCACATAACCAATCATAACAGTGACTAACAGGTCCTCCTTTAGTTTTCTAAAATTCTATGTTCTTCTCAGACACACCGTTGACTGGGGTTGGGGGATCAACTGATGTTGCCACAGATTGAAAACAGCAACAGAACACTAGCTACTAACCTACTATGGCGTCTAACTTTATGTTGGAAGATCTTTTATTGAATACTACAATCGGCTGTGACTCTGATGACAAAAAAGGCTTGTCTTAAGACGTCTTGAGATGCGTTTCTGGATAGTCTCAAGACATGTCTCAAGATGTCTTAGCTGATATGTCTTGACACATCTTAAGGCACATCTCAAGACATGGTAGTTTCTGGGTATGATATCACTGTTTGTTACGGAAACACGCACTTACATAAGTCACACTGTATAAGCGCGTCTCCCAAATGACTAAATGTAAATGTCGCAATATCATTACACTGTTTAGAAATGTGAGTTCATGCAGATAACCTGTCTCATGTTTTTACCAGGCGGCCATGATGGCAGAGGAGCTGAAGAAGGAGCAGGACACCAGCTCTCACCTGGAGAGGATGAAGAAGAACCTGGAAGTGACGGTGAAAGACCTGCAGCACCGTCTGGATGAGGCCGAGAATCTGGCCTTGAAGGGCGGGAAGAAACAGCTCCAGAAACTGGAAACTAGGGTAGGGCGTAAAAAGGTAGCATCAAAATGGTGCCATACCGATACTGAACCCCTAATGCATATGAGAAGCACGAATATATGTCTCCGTGATGTCTGGACGTTATAAAAACGAACCTGGCCTCACCGAGGCGTGATTTTCCATCCAGGTGCGTGAGCTGGAGAACGAGCTTGAGGCAGAACAGAAGTATGGCTCCGATGCTATCAAGGGAGTGCGCAAGCACGAGCGGAAGATTAAGGAACTGACTTACCAGGTGACTCAGCCCTGAATACAAACGCAGAGTAAAGGGTGAACAGCAGGGCCTCAACTAGAAACGAGGAGAAAACACTGCAATATTTTGCTGTGGAGCTGAATTTAATTGTCACTATCAAATGATATGTTCGAGGTGGCTAAGGTAATAGTAAGTAGTCTGCCCTGCTATACTGATAATGAGGAAATAAACTAGAGATCAAAACATACCAAACGTACAAAGCATACAAAACATGCTACTGGTTACGCAAAGACTAAAATACTAGTCAAAAATGAGACCCAGTGAAAAATTGTCCTTTCAATTAATTGAATAATTTAATTATTAATACTTGTGTATTTAATATTGTAAAAACTGGCTTTATTGACATATCTGTGTTTGAGATTAAGAGACTAAACTGTCTCCCCAATACATTTGAGCTAAACAAGCCTTTGGCTTTACATAACAAGCAACATTTACTCAATCACATTCAACGAGAAATCACTTGGGTCACATCATGTGCAAATACCCGACAATGACCTACGAACAAGCACATATTACCACATTGCAGAAGGATATTTATTATATTTTATAATACACCAGAGAACATAATTTACAAACAAACAACTATAGAATAGGGTTCTACACCAATTTATGTAAAAGTCCGTATTATAATCTCCATAGACAGACCAAATTTAAAATGTTAACTTTAAGAACTATAAAAAAGTGCCTTGGTTTTGCTTTTCTCAGTTGTTAAATTCATATGAATTTTTTGTCACAGAATTCCTCGGGGTACTCAGCCTTTGCTGTTCACACTAATTGCAGATGGATAATTATTGCTTATCTCTGTAACTATGCAGATGTGACAGTCTCTTTAATCACAGTTTTCAATGCGCTTAATTTAATGCTTATGAAAGTTCAGATGGAGTTAGCGTTCTTCTTTGGGAAAGTACAGGCTCTGAAATTAGGGTTCTCAGTGCCAAAGGGCTACGATTTCACAGTTTTTTTCTGTGTCAATGTGTTTTGTAAATTCTCTTTTACATAATTGTAAATTCTCTTTTACATAATTTTAATTGAAAACATTACGAAGAAAAAATATTGAATGTTTTACCTCATCAACTTTTTATAGATTTTTGTAAATATACGCCGATTCCGAATTTGATGCCTGCAACATGTTCCAAAAAAGTTGGGGTTTCTATTAACAGCCTCCCCTAATTTTCACTGTATGAGAAAAGTGACAAACATTTCAAGAGAATGTAGAATGAACCACAAAATGTGTGGCGCTACAGTGCACTATCAATGGCTTTATTTTCTGTAAACCAATCACTGCATTTTGCCATGGAAAGGCACGTGCCTTGATTGGTTTATTGTCTGTCTGTGATTGACAGCACCTAGCAACTCCACTCATTATGAGGCTAATGAAGCCTCGTTTCCCCTCGCTCATCGCTAATCTCTTGTATTGTTATTGAATTTTTTTGTATATGGAGACAGTCTGAAGAAGAAAAAAAGAATATATTCAGACTTCAGGACCTGGTGAACAAACTGCAGATAAAGGTCAAAGCATACAAGAGACAGGCCGAGGAATCTGTAAGCAAACTATTCTTTTCTCACTATTCTAACACCTTTCGGTATTTAAATGAATCTTCACACAACGACAAACTGACTCCGCTTTGTCGAGAATAAAATGAATCTCAAGTGTCTCACCGTCATCTAACCAAAAGGGTCTGATGTTATTTCAGATACTAAGACTGACGTATGTATCTAATTTAATCGTATGTTTTTGTACAGGAGGAACAAGCTAACAGCCACCTGGCCAAGTTCAGGAAGGTGCAGCACGAGCTGGAGGAAGCCGCGGAGCGCGCCGACATCGCAGAGTCCCAGGTCAACAAGCTGAGGGCCAGGAGTCGAGACATGAGCACCAAGGTGGTCCAATGTACAGATTTCCACACACGCGTGTGAGAAAACATGCAGTCGGCAGTAATAGATAAGGGAAATGGAGGGCACATTTGTTCTGATCCCGTTTTTATTTATTTTTTACAGGGAAAAGACCGTGGAGAATGAGAGGGCTTCTTCACACATGATGTCATAAAGTCGCAAAGCAACCATCTACATCAGAACCCGTTCATATGGAGACAAAATATTAATTTACAAAATAACATAAACAATTGTTTGAATATGCTTTTTGATAGGTTGCTTAGGTTGTAAGTTAAACAAGTATATATTTGTGCAAGGTGGTCTACATGTTATTTCCTTCCTCATGTCCGCTGTACCTATGTACAGTATGTGTGTTTATTTCAACCAAGTGCATTAGCCAAGCAAATGCTATAAACACTATGTAGGCAAAATCACATTACTATAGACTAGTAGTCTATAGCAATGTCTGTGGCAATGTAATGCTGTTTCAGCCAATATGACATTTTAAAACAAAATGTCTATAATAATATTATATATAATAATATATATAATTTCACATGTAGACTTTGCATCATGTTGTTTTGTGGATAAAAAGCCATTATAAAGCCAGACAAAAACTTTCAATAGTTGTCAATGAACTGCCCTTATGGGAGGACACTGACATTCAGTCCTTTATATCTATTAAAAAAATGCATGCCAAGTGTTGGAACAATTGTTGTACAATTTATGGATCTGAATTTGAATTTAATATTTTAAGATGTATAAGAGCTCTTAGGCTTTCCTTCATTACTTACAAAGTAAAATGTCAAAAGACCTCTTTACCTTATCGACATTATTTACCTTTATCTACCTTATCTTTACCTTTTACATTATAGTGAAATAAACATTTTTCTTCATCTGTATCTGTTTTTTTAAAAGTTTACAAGCTCTTGAATATTGACCCAAATGGCGGATTACAGATCTTATGGTTGAATATTATAATAAATGTGGGTACCATGTGGGAAATACAGTGTGGTAAGGCCTGTTATACTGTACCTCACCTTTCAGGTTCATACAAGCAGGGTCAGCATTCAATTCCAGACCATAGGCTACATCGTGGCCTTTTCCAGATATGTCACTCAATATCTCTGATTAATAGGTTTTTATATATTTTGTTGTTTTGGAAATATACCATATATCTCAAAATGCAAAAAAAAAGAAAGAAATTATGTATAATTCAGGAGACATCAAAGGCATATGTACAATGCAGAACATTCTTGGCACACAGTTCTGCCTGTGATCATCAACGTTAACACGCTAAAAATAAGCAGTCAGATCATATCTCTAACACAGGCCCAGATGCAATGCACGCAACGTGAGAGGATGTGAATTTTATTAGGAGATTACAGGTGGTGATGGCTGACGTTAAAGAGCATGTCTGGTTGATGAGGGCAATTTATTTTTATCTGTCTGCTCTCCAGCTGGGGGTGCTTCATGACACACACACACACACACATCCAGAAATGGGAGAGCTGTCTAGTTTAACTGTGGAGAAGCCCCTAAATGTCACAGGCGTACAGTTACAAAGCTCTCACAGCGGCTCTTATTTTGGAATGACTTATTTTGGAATCTCGCAGAGGCTCTTATTTTTGAAAGCTTCACATCAACGTTGACTGCCAGTTGCACATGATCCACCCCCCGCTGGTCTTCCTCAGGTAAAACTGGAACAGAAGGTGCCTTAATCCATCAACGTGGATGTTTGAAATAACTGCCACATTGTGAAAATTGGGACATGAAACACGTGTCATTTAAAACTGATCATATTCAATAATATGTGTGCCTTTCAATATCCATAGTTTTTTCCGTCAGGCTTTGGGAACTGCAGGCCACACACAACACAAACTGTAGGCACTGTGAACCTTTTTATTTAAATAAATCTAAAAATATAAAATATGCATTGTTCATGGTAGGAAGCAAAATTAATTTTGCCCCATTGAAGTTTTGCCAGTGTATGATTTTATAGAATATATAGCAATGATGCAGCAAAATGTGGAGCAGTCCGATGATTATATCCCAAAATTTAAATACCAGGTGAAATGCAGTAAGAAACAGATGTAATAATTTGTTATGATATGTGTTTTGTGTGTGTATGTTATTAGCAGATATCCGACCCTACTGTAGGCCCATCATTAAGAATTCCTTGTAGAGTGTGTTCTATGTCTTGTAAAGTGTGTGAAACATTTTAGATTCGTTTAGGTACAGTCTTAATTAATTTGGGTGCAGATTATTTTCCAGGATTCTTGGCAGATGTTAGTTTCTAGGCCACAATTTAATGTAACTGTTAAAATGTAGCCTGTTGTCCCCAGCTAGTATTTTCTAGTTTTATCCTTTGACGGTTTGAAAAGCAAACAGGGACTGCCAAAAGACTTACTAACTGAGTACACATGAGACAGGAACAATCTAGAAGCTTCCATAGTCTTCATTCCTAATGTACAGTACAGTAATTACATTTCTGCACCCACATAAGAGTTGGTTTATTGTACCTCAGAACATGTAGCTATAACTAGCTATAACTAGCTATAACAACACAGAGCAGTATTTTTATTTATTTATTTATTTTGCGACTTAAAAATCATCCATTACTTTTACTTATATTCAAAAGATGAGTCTGATTTAATATTAAAAATGATTAATACTGTCTACCTTCACTTTGCCAGAGGAAATTACAGCACATGCCAGGCGTTAGATACTGGCATGCTTATCTGTACTCTGCATTGGTCTGAGGTTTCCTCCAAACATTGGTGGGCATTACTCACTGATCAACCTCTGGATTAGTGACAAAAATCTTTAGTCAAAACTTTATCCAGAACCAGCTTATCATCTTCCCTGGTAAAGGTTTCGGTTCCACCAGTCGGTACGTTCTTCTACTTCTCATTTTATGTAGTGTTTATTTCTCTTAATTTTATGTGCTACCTAAATTGATATGCAAGTCTAAGCTTAATCTTTTAAAACCAGCAGTTATGTCAGTTGACACTTTTCAAAGTGAATTTAGGAAAAGAAAATGGAGGAGATTATTCAGATGGATGTATGGCCCAGGTAGGGAGGGTGTCTATCAAAAACTTTCACATAAAAAGCTCTGTGTGATTTTAAATGGATATGTTGGGATGGGCTTCTGTGGTAAAATAATGGAGTGTAAAGAAAAATAATACAACGAAAAATGACTCAAATTGTTTTTAGGCTTCTTGATATTTATTTATATTTCATATCCATGCACCACTGAATACTGTTACCATTGACAAATCCTTTCTCTGCAGTTTTATTTAGGTGGGAATGTTTTGCAGGTCAGATTTCTAACCGAAAGTAATGTGTCATATTAACACCACAGGGGACTATTGTGATTTCAAAACCTTATTACTTTTTGCTTTTACTGTTTGTAATAACTTAGACAACTTGTTTAATTTTAGTTTTTTGGTGTTTTCAGGGGGGGAAATCGCTTTAGAGTCTTTTTTGTTGTTGTTGTAAGGTTTATGGATTTTTGCTATGCAGACAAAAATCTACAACACTGTAACTTCAGGTATCTAGGCTGGGGTGGTTGGGTATGTTTGGGTAAATGTCAATAGACATTTACACTTATGTAGTTTTTCTTTTTGAATGTGTGAAATACATGCTCATCTATATAGAGAAATATATCCTATTCCAGTAAATTAACCAAAGCCTCCAAGTTGTTACTTTGGCCTGAGCCATTTGATATGCTTTTAAAGGAATTAAGTAACAAGCTGGATTCAATCAACATTTGTCCTTAACTTTGACCTTAAAATAAATTCAAGTGCTAAAACCTTTTTTTCAAACGATTGCCAAACTCGCCAAACAAACTTGTGTTTGTGAAGAAAAAACGTAACCCTTGTATTTAATCGAGAGTCAACGTAAGGACAAATGTTGATTGAATCCTGGCCACAGTTCTACGTTATATTTGCCATTGACATGGGTTTTGATCATTGCTGCAATTCACAACATGCGGAAAGGATAGACTTCATTTCAGAAGAAAATGTGCCTCCCCTCTATTCCCCAGCCTCTTGACCCTGTTTCAAACAAGACAAGAAAGAAGGAATGACTTAAAATATATAAATAAATATATTTTAAAATATCATAACATTGATCACAGGTACTGGCTTGCATCAACCAATCAGAACCTCACTCTCGCCAAAGCAGGTTACTGTGATTTGCTCGGCTAAGTGAATAGCACGTGTTAGCTCGTTAGCTCCAATCAGTTTTGGGTTCAACATCCCTGTTACCCTCATAAGACCCTCGGGGGGTGCTATGCCACCCACCTTGGTGCTCAGGTCGCGACTCCTGGCCCTCAGCTTGTTGACCTGGGACTCGGCGATGTCGGCTCGCTCCTGAGCCTCCTCCAGCTCGTGCTGCACCTTCCTGTACCTGGACAGGTGTGTGTTGGATTGCTCCTCCTAAAAGGCATGTAAAACCCACAGGTGGATGCAGTTGGACAGTTGAGACCTAAGCTAGACCATCCCCCTGTGTGCAAGAATATAACCTGCTACAATAACTAGTGCTAACATTGTGTTATATTGTCCTTGTAAAACAAGTTTCGATTAAAGCCTTTCATAGCACACATATGGGTTAAACCTTTGAGTCTCTCAGAAAATACAGATCAGGGCCTTTTCTTTGTGAACAATTATTTTCTGTTACCAAACCCCTGCCTCTCAACCAGCGAGAGAACTGAGACATTACACATGAATGACTACCTCAGGGCCAGGGGTCTGATTGTATAATTTCTGTGAGTGTGTTTGTTCCACTAATCTTTGACTTACGGCTTCTTCGGCCTGCCTCTTGTAGGATTTCACTTTGATCTGAAGCTTGTCCACAAGGTCCTGCAGTCTGTTCATATTCTTCTTATCCTCTTCAACCTGAGGATAATCATGGAACATAAATGTTGTACAAGATAATTGTTCCTTATCCAGCACTTACTCAAAGGAGACCGCATGCCGTAGGCCCAGTGTTTAAAATAATCTGTATGGGCAGGTTTGTGAGCTGTCTAATTCATGTGCAAGGTTAGAAAGTGGATAGTGTATATCATGGACGTGTTATGGACACTTTCACAGACATCAATCGCACCTGGTAGCCAAGGTCCTTGACTCTTCTTTCATATTTTCGGACACCCTTAATGGCATCGGCTCCACGTTTCTGTTCAGACTCAAGCTCGCTCTCCAACTCGCGCACCTGGAAATCAGGGCAGACCTTTCAGCAAAGAAGTGTCCTCAAATTTATTTTAGTAGAGCAGATATCGGAAAACACGGGCCACGGCTTACCCTGGACTCCAGTTTCTGGAGCTGTTTCTTCCCGCCCTTCAAGGCCAGATTCTCAGCCTCATCCAGACGGTGCTGCAGGTCTTTCACCGTAACTTCTAGGTTCTTCTTCATCCTCTCCAGGTGAGAGCTGGTGTCCTGCTCCTTCTTTAACTCCTCTGCCATCATGGCCGCCTGGTAAAAACATGAGACAGTTTATCTGCATGAACTCACTGTTATGTTCTGAGTTTGTTTTTGTATTTCTGTCATGTATAGTATTGTCAGTTTCGGTAGCATACATTTTTCCATGTTTTCCGCAGCCTTGCGTTCTGTGCTGTATCTCTCGCTCCCTCTCACGGAGTTTTACTTTCGTTTCTGTACACTTCGTTTGTATTACCCTGCACTACTAACATTTATATAGGACTTATTAATTACTAACTGGCTAAACACGGGGTGGTTAACTAATCTACTAACGTCAGGGTTTAATAGAATTATTACTAACACAAACTAACAATTTAGTTCTCATCACGTTTCCACAGCTGTTTAGTGTTTCCTTATGTATCCAGTCATTGTCTTGTTAACTAATTTACTAACGACAGGGCTAGGATAGGATAATTACTAACGAATTACTAATTGCCTTGTTACGTGTCAGCTCTCATGCTGTTTTCCATTTCCTGCTGCTCTCAAGCTAATTGTCTGCACCTGTCTACACCTGCATATAAACCTGCTGTCTTTGTTCCTCGTCGCGAGTTCGTCATTCTACTTTCAAAGTATACGCGTGAGTCTGTTGCCTGTTTTACCCCCCCGAGTGAGTTTCGAGTGAATTATCTGTGCCTAGTATTTCTTGTTTGTATTGTTTTCCGAGTCTGTGTTTCTGTCGTTTGTTTTGTTTTTTCTACCCGATTGCCATCCTGGTTTTGACCTCAGTCCGTGTTCTCGCGACCCTGATTCCGGATTCTGATTTTGTACCTCTGCCGTGACTTCTCGTGTATGACCCCTGCCTGTCTTGACTTCCCCCTGGACTGTGATTCTGGAATTAAACATCGTTTTGGTTCACTCCTGCCTGCTATTGGGTTCCTGTTAGCACCGATCATAACAGTACGAACTCGCCCCCTCGTCGCGAGTTCGTCACAACAGTACGAACTCGCCAGTTGGGACCCAGCAGGCCTTCCACTCTATGGAGATCGACCCATTCGGCTCGGATTCTTATGAGGAATACCTCATGGGGATCTGGGGGCAAAACCCAGAGTTTGCCCGCCGTCATGCCGACCACCACCCATCACCCCGGACTCCTCAACCCAGCTCCCACTCCATTAGGCTCGGAGTTATCTCCCTCCATCAAGACAGCTCCGAGCCTAGCCACAACCCTAAACCTTCATTCGCGGGAACCCGTCTAGCCCTGTGCCCGGGGAACTATGGTTCCAGAAGAAGACGATGGGGTCCTGGTTCCCGGCTCCGTCGACGGGCTCGGCAGCCCGTTGCCGAAGGATCCATTGTCTTCCCGTCTCGTTCCCCGTCTCCTGTCCCGTCCCGGGCCCCGTCTCCTGTCCCGTCCCGGGCCCCGTCTCCTGTCTCGTCCCGGGCCCCGCCTCCTGTCCCGTCCCGGGCCCCGCCTCCTGTCCCGTCCCGGGCCCCGCCTCCTGTCCCGTCCCGGGCCCCGCCTCCTGTCCCGTCCCGGGCCCCGCCTCCTGTCCCGTCCCGGGGCCCGCCTCCTGTCCCGTCCCGGGCCCCGCCTCCTGTCCCGTCACGGGCCCCGCCTCCTGTCCCGTCCCGGGCCCCGCCTCCTGTCCCGTCCCGGGCCCCGCCTCCTGTCCCGTCCCGGGCCCCGCCTCCTGTCCCGTCCCGGGCCCCGCCTCCTGTCCCGTCCCAGCTCTCCTGTCCCGTCCCGTCCCAGCTCTCCTGTCCCGTCCCGTCCCAGCTCTCCAGTCCCGTCCCGTCCCAGCTCTCCAGTCCCGTCCCGTCCCAGCTCTCCAGTCCCGTCCCGTCCCAGCTCTCCAGTCCCGTCCCGTCCCAGCTCTCCAGTCCCGTCCCGTCCCAGCTCTCCAGTCCCGTCCCGTCCCAGCTCTCCTGTCCCGTCCCGTCCCAGCTCTCCTGTCCCGCCCCGTCCCAGCTCTCCTGTCCCGCCCCGGTCCATGCCTCCTGTTCCGCCCCGGTCCATGCCTCCTGTCCCGTCCCGGTCCATGCCTCCTGTCCCGTCCCGGTCCATGCCTCCTGTCCCGTCCCGGTCCATGCCTCCTGTCCCGTCCCGGTCCATGCCTCCTGTTCCGTCCCGGTCCATGCCTCCTGTCCCATCCCGGTCCATGCCTTCTGTCATGCCCCGGTCCATGCCTCCTGTCCCGTCCCGTCCCAGCTCTCCTGTTCCGCCCCGGTCCATGCCTCCTGTCCCGTCCCGGTCCATGCCTCCTGTCCCGTCCCGGTCCATGCCTTCTGTCACGCCCCGGTCCATGCCTCCTGTCCCGCCCCGGTCCATGTCCCCTGTCCCGCCCCGGTCCATGTCCCCTGTCCCGCCCCGGTCCATGTCCCCTGTCCCGCCCCGGTCCATGTCCCCTGTCCCGCCCCGGTCCATGTCCCCTGTTCCGCCCCGGTCCATGTCCTCTGTCCCGCCCCGGTCCATGTACCCTGTCCTGCCCCGGTCCATGTCCCCTGTCCCGCCCCGGTCCATTTCCCCTGTCCCGCCCCGGTCCATGCCTCCTGTTCCGCCCCGGTCCATGCCTCCTGTTCCGCCCCGGTCCATGCCTCCTGTCCCGCTCCGGTCCATGCCTCCTGTCCCGCTCCGGTCCATGTCCCCTGTTCCGCCCCGGTCCATGTCCCTGTCCCGTCCGGTCTCGGGCCTCCGGGCCCGTCCCTTTCCACGCCACCAGTCCCGTCCCATTCCCTGCCTCCTCTCAAATTGCGGGACCAGTTAACCTCCTGTCCTGAGCGGCCGAGCCCGCTAGCCTCCTGTCCTGAGCGGCCGAGCCCGCTAGCCTCCTGTCCTGAGCGGCCGAGCCCGCTAGCCTCCTGTCCTGAGCGGCCGAGCCCGCTAGCCTCCTGTCCTGAGCGGCCGAGCCCGCTAGCCTCCTGTCCTGAGCGGCCGAGCCCGCTAGCCTCCTGTCCTGAGCGGCCGAGCCCGCTAGCCTCCTGTCCTGAGCGGCCGAGCCCGCTAGCCTCCTGTCCTGAGCGGCCGAGCCCGCTAGCCTCCTGTCCTGAGCGGCCGAGCCCGCTAGCCTCCTGTCCTGAGCGGCCGAGCCCGCTAGCCTCCTGTCCTGAGCGGCCGAGCCCGCTAGCCTCCTGTCCTGAGCGGCCGAGCCCGCTAGCCTCCTGTCCTGAGCGGCCGAGCCCGCTAGCCTCCTGTCCTGAGCGGCCGAGCCCGCTAGCCTCCTGTCCTGAGCGATGCAGCCGTCGCCGCCGGCCTCCTGAGCGATGCAGCCGTCGCCGCCGGCCCCCTGAGCGATGCAGCCGTCGCCGCCGGCCACCTGAGCGATGCAGCCGTCGCCGCCGGCCCCCTGAGCGATGCAGCCGTCGCCGCCGGCCCCCTGAGCGATGCAGCCGTCGCCGCCGGCCCCCTGAGCGATGCAGCCGTCGCCGCCGGCCCCCTGAGCGATGCAGCCGTCGCCGCCGGCCCCCTGAGCGATGCAGCCGTCGCCGCCGGCCCCCTGAGCGATGCAGCCGTCGCCGCCGGCCCCCTGAGCGATGCAGCCGTCGCCGCCGGTCCCCTGAGCGACGCAGCCGTCGCCGCCGGCCCCCTGAGCGGCACTGTCTGCGCCGCCGTCCGCTTGAGCGGCACTGTCTGCGCCGCCGTCCGCCTGAGCGGCACTGTCTGAGCCGCCGTCCGCCTGAGCGGCCCTGTCTGCGCCGCCGTCCGCCTGACCGGCACTGTCTGCGCCTCCGTCCGCCTGAGCGGCACTGTCTGCGCCGCCGTCCGCCTGAGCGGCACTGTCTGCGCCGCCGTCCGCCTGAGCGGCACTGTCTCCGCCGCCGTCCGCCTGAGCGGCACTGTCTGCGCCTCCGTCCGCCTGAGCGGCACTGTCTGCGCCTCCGTCCGCCTGAGCGGCACTGTCTGCGCCGCCGTCCGCCTGAGCGGCACTGTCTGCGCCGCCGTCCGCCTGAGCGGCACTGTCTGCGCCTCCGTCCGCCTGAGCGGCACTGTCTGCGCCTCCGTCCGCCTGAGCGGCACTGTCTACGCCTCCGGCCGCCTGAGCGGTCACTCCTGCGCCTCCGGCCGCCTGAGCGGTCACTCCTGCGCCTCCGGCCGCCTGAGCGGTCACTCCTGAGCCTCCGGCCGCCTGAGCGGTCACTCCTGCGCCTCCGGCCGCCTGAGCGGTCACTCCTGTGCCGCTGTCCTGTCATTTTTTCCCTCCTCCGGACCCCCTCCACCCACCCTGCTCAGCATCCCGGACATTTCACCCCGAGTCCTGTTTACCCTCCCGAACTATTACCTGTCTTTCGAGTTTCCCTCCTCCGGACCCCCTCCACCCACCCTGCTCAGCATTCTGGACATTACTAACTTTTCACCCCCCCTGAACATTGCATCGTTGCCCATTTTCCCTCCTCCGGTCCCCCACCTCCCACCCTGCTTAGTGTTTTGAACTGTTGGGGACGTCTGGAAGCCGTCCCTTGGGGGGGGGGTTATGTTATGTTCTGAGTTTGTTTTTGTATTTCTGTCATGTATAGTATTGTCAGTTTCGGTAGCATACATTTTTCCATGTTTTCCGCAGCCTTGCGTTCTGTGCTGTATCTCTCGCTCCCTCTCACGGAGTTTTACTTTCGTTTCTGTACACTTCGTTTGTATTACCCTGCACTACTAACATTTATATAGGACTTATTAATTACTAACTGGCTAAACACGGGGTGGTTAACTAATCTACTAACGTCAGGGTTTAATAGAATTATTACTAACACAAACTAACAATTTAGTTCTCATCACGTTTCCACAGCTGTTTAGTGTTTCCTTATGTATCCAGTCATTGTCTTGTTAACTAATTTTCTAACGACAGGGCTAGGATAGGATAATTACTAACGAATTACTAATTGCCTTGTTACGTGTCAGCTCTCATGCTGTTTTCCATTTCCTGCTGCTCTCAAGCTAATTGTCTGCACCTGTCTACACCTGCATATAAACCTGCTGTCTTTGTTCCTCGTCGCGAGTTTGTCATTCTACTTTCAAAGTATACGCGTGAGTCTGTTGCCTGTTTTTCCCCCCCGAGTGAGTTTCGAGTGAATTATCTGTGCCTAGTATTTCTTGTTTGTATTGTTTTCCGAGTCTGTGTTTCTGTCGTTTGTTTTGTTTTTTCTACCCGATTGCCATCCTGGTTTTGACCTCAGTCCGTGTTCTCGCGACCCTGATTCCGGATTCTGATTTTGTACCTCTGCCGTGACTTCTCGTGTATGACCCCTGCCTGTCTTGACTTCCCCCTGGACTGTGATTCTGGAATTAAACATCGTTTTGGTTCACTCCTGCCTGCTATTGGGTTCCTGTTAGCACCGATCATAACACTCACATTTCTAAACAGTGTAATGACATTGAGACACTTACATTTAGGCATTTAGCAGACACACTTATCCAGAGTGACCTATGTAAGTGCATACACACAGGTTTAGGTAACAAACAGTGCAACACTCTGTCATCAGGGTCACAGCCAATAGTAGTAGATGATACATAATCTCAGTCATCAGGGTCACAGCCAATAGTAGTAGATGATACATAATCTCAGTCATCAGGGTCACAGCCAATAGTAGTAGATGATACATAATCTCAGTCATCAGGGTCACAGCCAATAGTAGTAGATGATACATAATCTCAGTCATCAGGGTCACAGCCAATAGTAGTAGATGATACATAATCTCAGTCATCAGGGTCACAGCCAATAGTAGTAGATGATACATAATCTTCCAACATAAACTTAGATGCCATAGTAGGCTAGTAGTTAGTGTTCTGTTGGTGTTTTCAATGTGTGGCAACATCAGTTTAAGAAGAAAACATTGATCTTAGGACCATTATAAGTTACTGTTAGGATAGATTATGTGCATTATTTGTAATTAATAGGCCACTAACTATTTAGACAACCTTAAATGAGTAGTGTAATACCCAGCTACGCACTACTACTGTATAATACTACTGTAGCGCCTATTTTATGTTCTGTATACAGTGGAAATGTGAGAAAATAATAGTAGGCCTACATACTTGATACACTAAAACATAATGTAAATTTGGGGAAGGACTCACGTCAGTGATGGCCTTTTTTGCCTTCTCCTCTGCGTTCCTTGCTTCCTGAATGGACTCATCCATTTCACCCTGGAGCAGAACTCTATCTGCCTCCATCTTCTTTTTGGTGTTCAAAAGGCTGTTGTTCTGTAAAAAAAATATTTTTGCGGCTTAATATCCTAGGGGCTGGTGCCCACTAGTAAAAGTTAGCATGTGAAGTTCTTGAATGTATCACTGACCTGGGAGTGCAGGAGTCCAACCCGTTCGCTGGCATCGATGAGCTCCTGCTCGGCCACTTTGCGGCCTCTCTCCGTTTGCTCCAGAGCGGCCCTTAGTTCCTCGATCTCGGCCAGCATCAGTGTGTTCCTGCGATCCACCAAGGAAACCTGTTCCTTCATGTCTTCCTGTCCTCTGATTGCATCATCAAGGTGCAGTTGGGCATCCTGTAAAGATTTGAAAAACGGTGATTTCATGAATCCAGGGAAGGCCTTCAGCTCGCTCACCTGAAGTGTAAAATAACCATGAGCTGTAGTGTTGAGGCGCCTCACCTTGAGCTGTCCTTGAACGTTTCTCAGTTGTTTTTGGGCTTCGGCGGCCTGGCGGTTGGCGTGGCTCAGCTGGATCTCCATCTCGTTGAGATCTCCCTCCATCTTCTTCTTGACTCTCAGGGCGTCGTTCCTGCTCCTGATCTCAGAGTCAAAAGAGCTCTGCATGGAGTCTATGATCCTCTGGCTGTTCCTCTTCAGCTGCTCGATTTCCTCGTCTTTCTCTGCGATCTTCCTGTCCACGTCAGACTTCACTTGATTCAGCTCCAGCTGGACACGAAGAATCTTGGACTCCTCGTGCTCCAGGGAAGCCTAGACAGGTTTATAAATGACAAAGAAAACCAATGAGAAAATTAATTTGAGTATGGTTGAAGTTATGCTTAGATTTTTTAGTTCTGTATTACCTCGGCCTCCTCCAGAGCGATCTGCATCTCGTTCTTCTCAGACTCCGTCTGCTTCTTGGCTTTATCCAGCTCGTGGATGCTTTTCCCACTCTCTCCGATTTGCTCGGACAAATCAGAGATCTCCTCTATATTTAAAACAATATTGGTTGGTTTCACGGCAAAACAGATCGATTTGTGACTGGACAATTTATTAATACATATAACTATGTTTATTTATCAAGACAGAAAATGCAAATTGTGCTGGTTTGTAATACGACATACGTTGCAGGTTTTTATTTTCTCTTTTGAGGGTCTCCAGGTGGTCCAGAGTTTCTTCGTAGGAGTTCTTCATTTTGAAGAGCTCAGTGCTGAGGGTTCGAGTCTCTTTCAGGGCCGCCTCCAGCTCTGCCTGGCCCTCCTCATACTTCTGCTTCCATTCAGCTAGAATCTATCATCATATTCTAAAATTACATATACTACGTACTGTACACCATCTCCGAGAACACAACCTAAAACCTCTGCTGAAAAAGTATCATGGTTTCCAAATGATTGCAGACTCAACATTCAACATTACCAAAGTATTACATGGACAGATTTGGGTTATATATTTTAGTAGATTAAGCTGTGACATTTCCCATTTTATTTCAATTAGACAAGTATGGACTGAATTGCATTGCATTGCGGTCCTGAACTTGACTCATTTTGTCATACCTTGTCAAAGTTCCTCTGCTTCTTGTCGAGATTGGCGGCTTGGGAGTTGGCTCTCTCCACATCAGTCATTAGGTCTTCCATTTCACTGTGCAGCCTCTGCTTCGTCTTCTCCAGAGAGGCACACTTGGAGTTCCCAGCCTCGATTTGTTCCTCGGCTTCCTGTAGGCGCTGGGCAAGTTTTTTCCTGTGACAGGTAAACAGGTAAATAATAGTCCTTCTGTCCCCACAGCCCATGATAAAAACTACTGTATAAGCAGGCCCGTAAAAATTGGAAGGTGGTGACTGAAATATTTGAGGCCGCCCCCTTACTTGGCCTCCTCCAGCTCCTCAGTGCGCTGGATGGCGTCGGTTTCGTATTTGGTTCTCCACAGAGCCACCTCGCTGTTGGCCTTGGACATCCCACGCTGGAGCTCAGCCTTGGCCTCCTGCTCCTCCTCATACTGCTCCCTCATGAGGTCACAGTCATGGCGGGCTGTCTGCAGGGCGTGGGCCAGGGCATTCTTGGCCTTCATTTGAAAGGAAGGAGAATAGCCTGTGTTATCTCCTGGTTTGATTTTTTTTGGAAACTAAAATATCCCTGAATGTATCTAAGTTGAAACTTAGAGTCATTCAGTTCAAACTATGAATCATAAGGAAGATTTAAGCTGGGATTCAATCAATATTTGTCCTTAGTTTTGACAATTAATGTTTTTCCGTCACAAACACAGTTTAGTGAGTTTAGCCTTGGCTAAAACTTACTTGCCAAACTGATGTTGTGAAGGAAACAATATAACACTTGCATTTATTGGTAAGCTGAAGTTGAGGACAAATTATGACTGAATACAGGACTTAATTCATAATAATAAGATTTCAAGATACCTTTGACTCCTCTTCTATTTGCCTCTTGAGCTCATCAATCTGCTGAGTAAAAGCCTGTTTGCCTCTCATCAGGTGAGAAACAATACACTCTTTCTCCTCAAGTCGATGGGCAAATTCACCTGAGGGAAAAACAAATCTGTAGAAATCATCTTTATCTTGATAAACAGCTGGTGAGATAAGGTGTGGAAGTACAATGATTAGACTTAAATTTACCATTTTCTGTTTGGAGACGGGCCTTTTGAGTGGTGAGGTCACTGATCTGACGGAAGTTTTCCTCACTCTTTGTCTTAATTTCAAGTAGCTGGTCCTCAAGCGTACGGCACATCTTCTCCAGAACAATCTTTCAATGAAAAATGTCAACATTTAGCTCAAAATAAAAATATCTATTTAATCATGGACATACATTTATACTGTGGCTATGTAGAGGATCTGGGTACCTTAGATTTAGCTATGCCCTCCACGTTGCTCGAGAGGTCATCGATCTCCATTTTGTATTCACTCTTCTCCTTCTCCAGCTTCTGCTTGATGCGCTGAAGGTTGTCTATTTGCTCTCCCAGCTCTGCCACGCTGTCGGCCTGCTTCTTGCGGAGGGCGGCGACGGTGGCCTCGTGCTGCAGGGTGGACTCTTCGAGGTCACGCCGCAGCTTCTGGAACTCTGTCTCGCGCTTCTTGTTCATCTCGATCTGAGTGGCGGTCATGCCGCCAGCCTCTTCGAGCCTCTCGCTGATCTCCTCGAGTTCCCTGGAGAGATCAGCTCTCTGCTTCTCGACCTTGGCCCGAGTGGCTCGCTCAGCCTCGATCTCCTCCTCCAGCTCCTCAAATCGGGCCTGAAAAACAGTCCACAATGCATCTGTAATGAAACATTCTGCAAAATTCCAAGAAAAGGACTTGTTTTGTTTTAGTCAATTATACATGAAGCTCTTTGATCTTCTTTTGTAGCTGGGATGATAAAGATCGTTCATCCTCGATTTTGCTCAGGAGTTCACTCGTCTCAAAATCTTTCCTGAAAACAAAAAAGAAAACGTACCCAAGTGTGAATTCATTATTTCAATGGAGGATTAACGTAGGCCTTGGTTTTCTTTTTTTGTGAGATAATTTTCAGTTCAACAATCCTTACTTCTTCAGCTTCTCCTCTGACTGCTGTTTATCATTCTCCAGATCCATTAGGGATTCCTGGACCAGCTTCAGATCACCCTCAAGCTTTCTCTTGGCTCTCTCAAGGTCCATACGGATCTTCTTCTCTTGTTCCAGAGAACCTTCCAGCTGTGAAGGTATAGAACAACAGAGTCATGACTGAAATTATACCAAGATGGAATTAGCTACAAAGTTGTAAAATCACTCACATCGTCTACTTGCTGCTCAAGTTTGGTCTTGGCTTTAGTCAGAGTGTTGACTTTGTCTTCCTCTACTTGGAGATCATCCAGAGCCTGCTGGTGCGCCTCTTGGAGGGCTTTCTTCTCCTTAGTCAACTTGGCAAGGCTCTCATCCTGCCCTGTAATCTCCTCCATCATGTTTTTAACCTGCAAAGTGTTGCCCGCGTTAATACATTAACTTGCGGCACATTCATGTTTTTCCTCTTAAAGGCGATCAACATTTCAGATTTAAAATGTAAACCTTGTTTTCGGTGGCGTGTTTCTCCTTCTCCACTTTGGCCAGCGTGAGCTCCAGGTCGTCGATGTCCTTCTTCAGCTCAGAGCACTCGTCCTCCAGCTTCCTCTTTTTGGCCGTCAGCTCGCCGTTTATCTCCTCCTCATCCTCCAGTCTCTCGCACAGTTCTTTCATTTTTGCCTCAAGCTGGATTTTGCACTTAATCAGACCCTCGCATCGTTCTTCTGCGTCTGTCAGGCTCTCGCTCTCCTTTCAGGTAAAAGGAGCACAGTGCTGAGGTCAATACCAGTAAAAGGAGCACAGTACCGGTCATGCTGAGGTCAATAGCAATGACATCAAAAACCTTTCTCAAGATCAGGGGCCGTATTCACAAAACATCTTAAGACTAAAAGCAACTCCTAACTTGCCAATTTAGAAGAAACTCTTAAAAATAATGGGTGTTCAGTCTCAACTTAAGGACTCCTAAATTTTTGGTCTAAGAGTAATTCACAAAGCATTTTAGCTCTAGAACCAGCTCCTAAATCTGCAAAGTTAGGGGTAGTCAAGAGGACTCCTTAGTCACGAAAACCAAATCACAAACAGAGAAAACTCTTAGCTAGGAACCTTTTGTGCCACATAGGTTTTTTGAATACGGCTGTGGATGTTTAGATCAACATGGATATTTCCTAATGTCACATGAAAGAAAACTCATCACACCATAATGATAACTGTACAAATGTGCTATTGTTGGGATACGATTAAGAAACACTTTTTAAAAAAATACTGCATTCCAGCAGTTAAGCATATCTAACCAGCCAGTGCTGTTAGAAAAGTGTGCAGGTTCTGAAGGGATGGACCATTTGAAAATAATAGAAACTTCCAAGAGACACCTAGAAAATGCTTAGTTTGTACTGATATACACATTATTTGTATTGAAGGTTTTCTTCCCCGATCACATATCATGTGCTGGACATTAGAATACTTACAGATTGGACTTGTAAGAGCAGGTCATTCTTCTCCTGCAGAAGAGCAACCATTTTCTCCTCAAGCTCTTTCCTTTTGAGCTCTGCCTTGGCTAGATCTTCCTTGCACTTGATGAAGTCCTCTTTCATGTTGGCCATCTCCTTCTCTGTTTCTGCACTCTTCAGGAGGGGCTTGATCTTGAAGTAGAGCTTCATCCACGGCCAGTGTTTCACATTCATGAAGGAGCGGAGGTTGTACTGGAGGGTGTACACAGCATCTCTGAAGGAAGGGAAAAGTATTTATCTACAAAAAATATATATTTTTAATGGCTTTTTCAGCTTTATTGGACAGCACAGTGTAGAGAGACAGGAAGAATGGGGAGCGAGAGAGAGGGAAAGACATGCAACAGAGGTCGCATGGAAGGACGCAAACCGCTAACGCCGCAGCTCGCAAAGAGCATGTGGATAGCGCTCCGCAGGCTACGCCACCAAGACACCCATCCACCCAATGCATGCTGGAGCCTATCCCAGCATGCATTGGGCGAGAGGCAGAAATACACCCTGGACAGGTCGCCAATCCATCACAGGGCACACAAACCATTCACTCACACACTCATACCTATGGGCAACTTAGAGTCTCCAATTAGCCTAACCTGCATGTCTTTGGACTGTGGGAGGAAACTGGTGTGGACACGGGGAGAACATGCAAACTCCACACAGAAAGGTCCTTGGCCGGGTTTCAAACTCGGTACCTTCTTGCTGTGAGGTGACAGTGCTACCCAAAACATACAGTGCTACTGTATGTTTCGAGAACATGGGTACCTTCTTGATGTCATTTTGAGAATCTCTGTTCTCATGAGGAAGCCGCGACACAGGGCCTGCATGCCCGTCACTAGAGAGGCCAGTTTTTCATCTCTCATCTCTTCCAGAGTGCCCAGCAGACCTGCCTTGAAAAACACCTGCAACGGAATGATTCAGTGTAACGCACCTTTTTTCATTGTTTATTTCAGACTAGTGGAGACTAGCATGAACAAAAGAACAATTGCCTATACTCGCCAAACCTTAGTGTGCCCAAACTTGTATTGGGTGCGATCAAGATCGATGGATCCCAGAAGCTTCTCTGCAGCCTTCTTTCCATCGATGAACTGTCCCTCCGGGATGGCACTCGCATTTAAGACCCTGTATCTGTATAAACATGAAGAACAGATAATGCACATCTGATGTAAATATATATATATATATATCAAACAAGCCTCAAACCATCACTCTGCTGCCAGATATGCAGTAGATATGGATGGATAACTTGAAGGGTTTCTTCTCCTGACTTATTTTTCCATAGAGTTCAATAGGAAAATTTGTCAGGAGAAACAACCCTTAAAGTGATCCATCATATCTGGCAGCAGAGTGATGGTTTGAGGCTTGTTTGATACGTCAGACCCTTGATGACTTAGAGCCATTTAGCCAACCATGTGTTCCATACTGTTTCAGTGTAATTTACAGCTAAATCTAGTCCCACCCTCCAATTCCCATAGGGATCCATTCAAATGCAGAGAGGTTATAGTATCGCTTGTAGGAGTACCAGAAAATACGATATCAAGAGTATTTTGATATTCTTGGGTCACAGACATCAGGAAGTCATGACATGCAGAGGATATGCGACCAAATATTAAAAATGATTACTTTATTCTACATTATGTTAAACTGTCCAATATGTTTTTATGCCAGAAAATGGGGGGAGACTATGTACAAAATGTTCTATAATTTCTAAATGGTTCATCTGATATGGATGAAAATACCCTCAAATTAAAAGCAATTAAGCAATATTTTGTCATGTTCTGAGTTTGTTATGTCATTCTCTCATGTTTTGTATTGTCAGTTTCTGTAGCATACACTTTTCCATGTTTTCTGCAGCCTTGCGTTCTGTGCTGTATCTCTCGCTCCCTCTCACGGAGTTTTACTTTCGTTTCTGTACACTTCGTTTGTATTACCCTGCACTACTAATATTTATATAGGACTTATTAATTACTAACTGGCTAAACACAGGGTGGTTAACTAATCTACTAACATCAGGGTTTAATAGAATTATTACTAACACAAACTAACAATTTAGTTCTCATCACGTTTCCACAGCTGTTTAGTGTTTCCTTACATATCCAGCCATTGTCTTGTTAACTAATTTACTAACGACAGGGCTAGGATAGGATAATTACTAACAATTTACTAATTGCCTTGTTACGTGTCTCAGCTCTCAAGCTGTTTTCCATTTCCTGCTATTCTCAAGCTAAGTGTTTGCACCTGTCTACACATGCATTTATACCTGCTGTCTTTGTTCCTCGTCGCGAGTTCGTCTTTCAAATTATACGCGTGAGTCTGTTGCCTGTTTTTCCCCCCCGAGTGAGTTTATCTGTGCCAAGTATTTCTTGTTTGTATTGGTTTCCGAGTCTGTGTTTCTGTCGTTTGTTTTGTTTTTCTACCCGATTGCCATCCTGGTTTTGACCTCAGTCCGTGTTCTCGCGACCCTGATTCCGGATTCTGTTTTTGTACCTCTGCCGTGCCTTCCCGTGTATGACCCCTGCCTGTTTTTTGACGTCCCTTTGGTTTTGGAACTGTACTTTTGCTGGTATTAAACTTCGGTTTCCTTTACCCCTGCCTGCTTTTGGGTCCCTGTCCACCGATCGTAACAATTTTGTTGAAATTTAAAGTGAATGCAATTTTTGGCATCAGGCTCTGCCTCTTATCACTTCTTGTTTGCATAACATTTTTTAATATAAGCCAGGCAAGATAATAGAGAGTAAACCCCCCATGGGGATCATATGAGAAGCAGAGCCCACAGGTCAAGTTGCCCCAACTAGCTTCCCAAGCTTTGCATCATGTGTAATTTTCAAATGCAGATGATGTCATTGATGGTCTACCTCTGCTTGAAGTCAGCATACAGGATCCTGCTGGGGAAGCCCTTCCTGCAGATTCTGATGCCCTCCAGCACGCCGTTACAGCGCAGCTGGTGGATAACCAGGTGGTTGTCCATGATGCCTACGATTGTTATTCATGAATTAGAGCTGGATGGATATTCATGATATTTATAGCCCTGTTTCTTATATCCCGCTTTCATTGCAAAATTATGCACATGTGAGTTAATACAAAGGATACATTTAAAATGATTATATATTCAGCACACAGTCCCATTGCATAAAAATGTCCCTCAGTACCTGGTGTCTTAACTTCATTGGGAATCAGGCAACGCACAAAATGGGGATGAGTGCTCCTCAGGTTTGTCATCAGTTTACCAAGATTCTCCTGAAGAGGCAGAACACAAGTCTGAGCCTTCTCTACTGCGTCCTGTTTACTGTGTACTAGCATGCTGTATACTGCTTACTGCATACTGTTTAGTGACATGCAGTATGTAAAAATATCCTTTATACTATTATCACCGAAAACCTGGAAGTAAGTATATCATCCGGGGGTATTAAGAACACACAATTTTCAGAACTGTCACAAACTTAACACCTTAAAAAAAATAAAAAAGTATACTCAACTGGCATACTCAATAGTAGGCACGTGCGCTAATTCGGACACAGCCCTGGAGACCGTCCCTTAGGTTTTTATTTCAACCCTAATTTGGCACACCTGATTCAACTAATTAGCAGCTCATCGAGATCTCTCGCTGTAGAATGAGGCATGCTTTGTTAGAGTGAAAACCTACATGATGGTAGACTGAGCTAAAACATTACATAGGAAAGTTTTGGTGATAATGCAGAGCTAATACAGTTGTGTATACAGTCTTGTACCCTAAAGACAGCAGAGACCGTCTGGAAGGAGCCTCCTTTCTTCTTGGCTCCTTTCTTAGCCGCACCTCCACTGGATTCTGTTAAGCACAGTAGAGCGACTGTATTAATATAACATAACAATGAAGAAAACAGGCCATTCAACCCAACAATGGTCGCCATTTTTCCACCAGTGAAGGGCACCTAGTGCTCAGCGTTTACCTAAAAACTAGATAGTATCTCGGACCGTATCAAGCCTGACTTTGAAAACACCCAGAGTCTCTGCCTCTACGACATGACCTGGCAAGCTATTCCACACAGCGACTACTCTCAGTGTAAAGAGAGTACTTCCTGATGTGAGATATGCAGAATTATTTCTGGTTATAGCATACATTTAAAAAAACTATTGAAAGACTACCTCCTTCGGCTGAAGAGAAGGACGCGTACAGCTGAGCCAGCAGCTTGACCGATGACTTCTGGTAGAGCTGCACCACAGACTCATTGAGCGGGTCCTTGTTTTTGTCCAGCCAGCCGGTGATGTTGTAGTCCACAGTGCCGGCGTAGTGAAGCAGGGAAAAATGAGCCTCAGGCTTGCCTTTGATGGGCTTGGGCTTCTGGAAGGCGTTGTTCTTACCAAGATGCTGGTCGTAGAGCTTGTTTTTGAAAGAGGTGTCTGAAGCCTTGGGGAACATGCACTCCTCTTCCAGGATGGAGAAGATGCCCATTGGCTGTTCAAAAAATATTTCTTGTTGGCAACACATACGGAGAAGAATTGAAAAATCTCAAAATGTATTTTCATACGGCATCTACTCACCTTCTCGATAAGCTCAATGCAGGCAGCTAAGTCCATTCCAAAATCGATGAACTCCCAGTCAATTCCCTCCTTCTTGTACTCCTCTTGTTCCAGCACAAACATATGGTGGTTGAAATACTGTTGCAGTTTCTCATTGGTGAAGTTGATGCACAGCTGCTCCAAGCTGTTGTACTAAGCAATAACCAATAGGAAGACAATAAGTTTACCTGCCATTCTGAGTTGCCATTGGACAACAAGCCTCCTAATTATGTACCTGCTGCTATTGAACCAGATAAAATTATTTTTCTCCAATAACTGCTTTGCCTTTGAATAAAGGTTCATATCACAGTTATTAGGTTTGAGGTTCTGTTACATATATATTTATAACTCACATCGAAGATCTCAAAGCCAGCAATGTCCAGCACACCGATGTAGAACTGTCGGGGCTGTTTAGTGTCCAACATCTGGTTGATGCGAACGACCATCCACAAGAACATCTTCTCATAAACAGACTTGGACAGGGCACCAACTGCATTGGCAACCTAGGCAAAAAAACCAGAAGACATTTTTAACATGTTTTATTTACATATTTATTTTTAAATAACACACATAGACAAGGTCAGCTGCTGTCCCGCTAGACGATGCCGGCCCTAGCCCTAAGCAGGACCTGATTTGGGGCCCCCCCACCTAACAGTAAGGTGGGGAGGGGGGCCCACCTTAGAATATTAGGGGGCCCCTTGGCAGTCACCAGGTCCTTAGCAGACCCTTATGTCGTTTATTGGGCCAGGCCGGCTCTGCTGACAGCTGGAAGCCTCCCTGCCTAGTGCTAATCATTAAAAAAAAAATGTTTTTTCAATTTAATTTAATTTATATAGCTTTTTACAGAGAACTGTCACAAAGACACTTTACAGAGAAACAGAAGGAAGATTGGGAAAAAACGAGCCAAATGAGGTAAAAAAAACATTCAAATAGCGGTGAGAGAACTCTCCAATGGGAAGAAATCTCGGGAGGAACCTGACTAGAGAGGGGGAGCCCATCCTCCGCTGGCCAGCCCGGTTTAAACTAATGGTGGAATGGATGGTAACAGAAACGTAAGGGATCTATCGCAGCAAATAATCAAATGGGTTGAGCAGGTTACAGTCTGAGATATTAAACTAGCTGGTACATAGAAAGTCCAAATGAAGAGATGTATAATATGCAGTTTAGAGGATCGGGACTCGGGGTCAAATCTGGGACTTATGCGTTGTCCTGTGTGGCAGCCTGCCTCGGTCGTCACTGCCACGGTCTGTATTTGATACCAGACCACGGGGCTCATACGTGCACTGGAAGAGAGTCTTTCTTAAATACCTGCCGCACAGTTTGGCCTTTGGTCACATACTCATTCCCGACCTTCACTCTGGGGTAGCACAGCGCCTTCAGTAGGTCAGCTGAGTTCAGCCCAATGAGGTAGGCCACTTTGTCAGCCACTGAAACGGAGTTTCATTAAAGTCTTTAAAACATTCACCCGCAATTCATTTTAAAACATTTATTCTTATAAGTAATACATTTAGTTGAAGTAGTTTAAACGTAGTTTGTTTATTTATTTATTTATAAGGGACAAGCACAGAAAATATTGACAATTGCAAATGCAATGTCCAATGTACTTTGAGCCAAACCGGTTGTAACTGGTCTAAACAGGTTGTAACTGGTTGTGAATAAGTGAAAGCTGCAACCTTACCCTCGGTGCCGTCAGGCTCTGCCTGTTCCTCTCGCTGTTTTTGCTTGAACTTCATGTTGCCGTAGTGCATCACCGCGCCCGTCAGCTTGTAGATGTTCACTTTCTCATCTGCGGTGAAGCCCAGGATGTCAATGGCGGTCTACGAAGCGATGTGAAAATGCACAGAAACGCCAAGTGATTAACTTGAAGCCAACCGGCACAAGGAAATGCTTATTGCGCTGAAGATGATCCGCTAATTTAGCACGACTCACGTCCGTGGCTACCAGCTCCTCCTTGTCATCAATGCTGGCCACCGTAATCTGGCCCTGGCTGACCATGGGGAAATCATATGGGTTGGTTGAGATGAGGAGCATGTCTGTTAAGGACAGTGATGTCATCATTAACGTGATGTGTGTGTTGGGGGGTGTTAAAATCATATATTTTGGAATGAATCTGTTGTTTGCAAGGCAAACTAAATATTATTCACACACAGAAAAATCACAGTGACATCATTACGCGTACTTGTAGCATATAAAAGTAATTTTTTAAGTTAATAAAACTGCTGAAATTATGAAGGTGACACGTCATTGGCTCCTACCAATCAGTTCTGGCTTGTGATTGGTCATGATCTGGTAGAAGATGTGGTAACTTCTCTCATCCGACAGCTGGAACGTCACCCTGGACTTCTCTAGCAGATCTGTTCGGGGGGACATGGTAAATTGAGCAGGGCGTCAAACAAGACCAGTTGAACAAATATGAGCGCGGAGTAAGGTGTATGAGGTGTGAGGAACTCACACGTTTCGATATCAGCGGAGGACAGTTTCCCTGTCGTTCCAAAGTGAATTCTGATGAATTTACCCTGTTTGGAGGATCACAAGGTTCAGGATTTTAGCATCACGGCGCAATTTAAATGAGCATAACTCGCCCTGCACTGTCAACAGCGTCCGCCAAGAGATCGTTATGCAAATGCCATGCAATGTAAACTCACAAAACGGGATGAGTTGTCGTTCCTCACGGTTTTGGCGTTACCGAAAGCCTCCAGCAGGGGGTTGGCTGAAATGATTTGATCTTCCAGCGTTCCCTGTGGAGCGAGGTTACATTGGATCATCATCAAACTTTCATTTGGACCTTCTACTTGTATCTTCTCACTATTTCCGCAGCCTCTCACCTGCACTTTGCCGGGAGCTGTCTCTTGCTTCTTCTTGTCTCCAGACACCGCGATTGTCGCAAAGTACTGGATGACACGTTTTGTGTTCACAGTCTTTCCTGCACCGGATTCTCCGCTGTAAAAAAAAATATCAGCACACAGAGGAAGATAACCTAATCCTTATGATCTGGAAAAACTTGGTTCATACTTTCTGAAAAAGAATAAGGCACTCACGTAATCAGGACAGACTGATTCTCACGATCTGTGGAAAGTTTTATAGAAAGCGTTAACAGTGTTGCTCTGCATTATAGCACCTGATTTCAGCAGGTTCAGCAAATGTAATATTACTGAACTCTAGTTTGTATTTAAAAGGAACAGAACTTAATAGGTATTTTGCCATGCTCTCATTTCAGCGATATGTTCTGTACCTGTCAACATATTCTGATATGCGCTGTCAGACACAGAGAAGATGTGAGGCGGGGCCTCCATTCGCTTCTTCCCTCTGTAGGCTGCCACAACCTCTGCATTGTACACTGGGAGCCACTTATAGGGGTTCACAGTAGCACAGAACAGCCCAGAATAGGTCTGAAATAGAACAAGTGATTAACCCTTTGAAGAGTATAGGCTTTTTGGAATGTTTTTTTCCCCTCAAAATTCTAAATCAGTGTTACAGAGTTCCACTGCTTTCAATTACCAGTAGTGATTGTTACATCAGCATTAGAATGTTCAGCTAAGAACATTCTAATCACATATTTTGATCTTTATAAATATTCAGTTCAGAAACTGAAACAATGTAATTGAATATGTGTAACTTACTAGTGTAATCTGAAAAAATAGTTAAAAAAGTTAATTCAGATGATAAATAAGTTGCTGCCATCTAACGCTCAAGTAGCATTTAGTTTGCTATTTTTCTGTTGATAAAAATAGGGGTTGACCCGGAAGGGAATAGAGACGGGGGTGAAGAGGGAAAAGGAGCTCAGTGTGTGTAGCTGAGAGCAGTGGTGTGGAAGAGTGAGAAAGCACCCCGATAAAGGTTGAAGTTGCCTGTGTCCCCGACTCCTGGTGTCTTCTTTGATCAAGCCAGTAAGACGAGCATAAAGGAAATCTCAATGCGCTAATTACTGGATATTTAATTTTTCAAATAGTTGGTGTGAGAGCACTGGTAATCGAATACCTGGGTCTGTTAAAATGCTTGTAAACAAAAATATTTTTAGATAATCAAAGGCTTTATTATGTCTCACCAACATGGTTAAATTACAATATAGGAGCCATGAATATAACAATATAGGAATATAATCAGATGTGTTATTGATGGCCCTGCCTATAAGTGTGAATAAGTGAAGGTTTCTTCATGCAGTCATTATGATGGAGTGGGAATGATTCATGCAGCAGTCAGTTGTCTGAATGTATATTTCTCGTGAGTCATCGAACATTCAAATGTCTGACTGAATAAAATGTATATCCTAGGTCGGTATGTGACACGGTTTTTGAATGTGCCCCGTCTTTCTTGCGAGACTTACGTATATCATCCACGCTGCGTAACGCTCTTTGAGGTTAAACAGCACAGAAGGCTCGTTGAGGTGGGTCATCATGGCCATGTCCTCGATTTTATCATATTTTGGGGGATTCATAGGGTGGCAATCTTCCTCCTTAACTGTTACAGTCTGAGAGAGAAATCAGAAGCATTCAAGAGAACGGCAAAGTACACAGAATGAAAACTCAGCCTTAATTTACACACAATAAAAGTATAATATATAAGCAATTGCAGATACATGTAGAACTTAATAATGTTTGACACAATTCAGGGCTACGGTATAGTATAATTGTTAAGGAACTGGGCTTGTAACCTTAGAGGTTGCAGGTTCAATTCCCAGGTAGGACACTGTCCTTGTTCCCTTGAGCAAGGTGCTTAACCTGAATTGCTTCAGTATATTTCCAGCTATATAAATGGATACTATGTATAAAAAATGCAACAGTTGTGTAAGTCACCGTGAATAAGAGCATCTACTAAACGTCTGTAATGTAATGTAATGCAATGTACTGTAATGTAATGCAATGCAATGTAATGTAATGTAATGCAATGTAATGTAATGCAATGTTTGAGCACACAGGAGACTAAGTCCTGGGTTTTGCTGATGGACAGAATTTTTACCTTACCAGGGCCGGATTAAGACCCTTAGAGGCCCTAAGCACTAAAATATTTTGGTGCCCCCATACATCTGTAATTCAAAATATAAACAATAATAAACCATAAAATAAAATTTCGAAAATTCGAAATTAAACAAAACTTACAGTAAGAAGGAAAATAATATTTATTTCGAATGCTTCCATTTTATTTATAGTTGAATAATTTTCTCCTACTTTTTTTCCTTGCAAAGTCTTTGATCAGATCCTCATAACAAATCTTACGTAACACATCTGCTTCTATACATAATAGAGATAAGGCATCCAGCCTGCCTTGTTGCATGGTTGTTCTGAGGGGATTTCCTAAACAAAAACGCCTGTAAAACTAGTGTTTAACTAATAAACTGAAATAAATGTAACTATGTCCTATCAAAAAAGGTTGGAATAAACAAAACTAAATAGTACTGAAAAAGAATTATTCGTAAACTAAATGAATTTTTTTTTAAATCCAAGAATAGAATTAAACGCATTCAAAATATATAAAACGTACTTACATTTTAATAGATTAAACAGCCAGAGCTGAGTGTGCTATTGGAATAGTCATTAAGCAACTCAAAGCAAGAATGAGGTAATGAATGCACATGCAATTAACACCAGTGACAGTTGGCAACTAAACTAAGAACTTACGAGCTACTACCCGTCACTTGCGCTGTTTCAAACGCGTACTAGACTTGTTCAAAACTTGTATAACTTCCAATCTGCGAGCACAGTGTACTTTATTTTGCAGGATAAACATGATGACACAGGAGAGAACGCTTTATAAACAGAACTTATTAATTTTTCATTAAATTTTGAAAATGGCTATAAATTTAATTAATTTAATAATTTAAATGGTAAATTCGGCTATGAAAAATCCCCCTCCTTCCCTTGATGCCCTAAGCACGTGCTTATTTTGCTTATAGGGTTAATCCACCACTGCTACTTACGTCCCCGGCCTCGGTCTTCACCGTCGCGTTTCCCCCTTCTTTGTGTTGAACGACACCTCTGATGTACAGTTCCTTGGCATCGGGCACGAAGCAGGCCGATTTGGCGTCGAAGGGCCTGTTCTGCGCCTCCAGCCTCTCCTTCTCCGGCTTGCGAAGGTAGACGGCTGCTGGGCCGTACACGGCCATCTCGGCGTCCGTACTCATGGCTGCGGCTCACGGCGGAAGAATCTTGTCGAAGCGAACGCGACAACGACCACAGCACTTCAAATGATTGAAATCGTGAAATCTAAAAAAATAAATAAATCTGGCTCAGCTGTCACTCCCCTTGTCCAGGGTGATTGACAAAGCTTATATTTTTGTATTATACACATATACAGCTGAATTATGTGGGACTGACTCAAGTAGGTAGTAAGTTCAGCGGTGTAAACTTAAATATCTGTAAATGTGATTTCTCCCATACCTCGTGCACCCCAATTACACCTAATACTGCAGTCCAAGGTGCCACAAAACAAATCACTATGAAAATATGTAGAAAAGTAATGCATTCTCTTTCCTGAATTGCATTACTAACTTTGAGACTTAAATAGCTCTTTTTGGGTGCTTGACTCTATTGCTAGTTGCTCCATCTGAAATAACCCAACACATTCTCTTAAAATATATACTTTTTAAATGGTTTGACAGAACAAAGGCAAAGTAGAAATGAGTAATATCTTACCGCTGGTTAGTATATGCCAGTCTTAAGAGCAGTGTGCCATTAAGCAGCCCAGCGCTGCTTTTATTGACATCAATGGGCCAATCAGGCAAATGCTATATTAGGGCATGAAATTCTAGCCAAATCATAATCAAGCGGCATTGTCATTTTCTACTCAGCACATTTAAATATGGCAGGAGATCCTGAAGTGGTAACGAGCGGTAATATGGTCGTGTCACCAGCGACAGGCGACGACGGTCAGGAATCCCACCTGTTATAGATTGCTTTTTTCACACTGTAGTTCTCTTTCGCTATTGATAAGATTTAAGATTTTAATCATTTTAAAGTTTACATTTCTTGGCTTCAATACAAACGTACTTATTTTGAAGTATATACGTGATATATTTTTTATATATTACATATATAATGATAAGTATATAGGGCAATGAGTGATCTAAAGCCACTCTTGTAAACTCCAAATAGATGGAGGAGGACAAGAGGGTCAGAATGCTTTATTTATGACTGTGAAAGGTATAAGTTACAGAACATAATCAACTTGACAAGCCCCACGGACTCCTAAAGCCTCTTTAACCTGATACAGCATTCCCAAGGAATACGTCCTTCACAAAGGAAGCAAGAGGCACCTTGGAGTCTTAATCCCGGAGGGGGGAAAAACAAGGGCAGCACTGGAGGTCAATGAGAAGTGCAGGTCAGATGACGTGCATTAACCCCGTTGGAGAGAGTAGGTTCTTTTGAATGTTTTTTTTAAAAATTCTAAGTCCGTGTTCTGGAAACTCCATTGCTTACATCTTAAAGGGTTACGATCACAAATATGTGATTAGAATGTTCTTACCGGAACATTCTAATGCTGATGTAACAATCACTACTGCAAGCAATGGAGTTCTAGAACACTGACTTAGAATTTTTATTGACATTTAAAGACATAAAACACCAACAGATTGTTGCCTTTTAGTTATAATAACATTATTGGGTCCACTCTGTTTTTGAGCTAAATTGGTGAAACATACAATTTGTATTTTTTGGGTTGTATGAATCTGTTCTCTTGTCAGCACTAGATGGCCATTTATGTATCACAAATCTATGAATTAATTATTTACATATTACATATTTATGAATTATATAATTCAAGATGTAGATTGCAACATTATTATTTTTGCTCTCGCTCTAATTCAGATGAAAACTACACGTTTGCCCCACTACCATCCTGCTCAGTAATTTGGTCACAGCTATTTGATTGAACTGTCAAATAGCTGTGACTATTGGCTGAGGATGCTGGCATCAGTGACAGCCTAAAACAAAACAAAAAACCAGCCGTTTACTGAAGTGTATTACATTTGGATGCTAACCTTCAAGAGCAAAACAAGTGTTTGTGCTGCTACGCTATCTGCTTCCTTCACCTTGTCCTGAAGAGCGCCTGCCTGCCAACGTGGGATTGTGTGTAGCTTCTTTTCTGTACAAACAACACTGACCTTAGTCTCAGTCTGTGTCACATTATTAGGTAGGACTTCCTGCGGATCCACTGTGACAGGAAACCCCTGACGGAACAGGAACAAGCGCGGTCCAGCTGGGGTTTGAGGTGGCTTAAACACTCCACAAGGTCGTCCCTTAGAATCTCTGAGCACCACCTTAACATCTAACCTGAGGTAAATTTGTGAACTGTGATAATCTCTCAAGAATGTATTATTTGATATGTAAAAGCCTGTCTTCCGGAGACAGATGGCACAACAACCTATTAACAACTGATGCTGACCATAGAAGAGGCCTCTACATTAATGTATTTCGTAATTCTCCACAGAGTAGGCCTTTATTTTTTTAAAAGCGGGAAAATAAGAGAAGATTAAAAGTAGTGCCAAATCAGGAACAACCTTAAGATTGGATTGAAAAAGAGTGTTTTGCAATGTGAAAAAATGTCAGCCAGTTTTCTGCACTGGTCTTGTTAGGTATAATTTAATGAGATGCAAGCCGGTACATCTCCAAACCACCGTTCTTGAGATGGTAATCCAGTTTCCATGCAGGTTCGCACAGCAAGGTATCAGGCGACTGTTTTCCAAGTCAAGGTCGTTGGGGCATCTGAAGGAGATGGAAAGCTGATTACCACCTGCCAAAATAGAGCTTACTGCTTAAGAGCATTTTTTAAAAATACATTCAATTACACATATAGCTCAAATTGGCTCATCTGTTTGGCTTAGAGCAGAGAATTTAGAAAAGAGCTGACTCATTTGATCATCATTTTGCCTTTACTTGTCGTGTCTCTGGTGGGGATTGTCCACAGGTTCAGGTGAAACCCACCCACCAAAGACACGGGTCTCTCCAGGACAATTGGGCAGGTGCCAGGTAAACTGGTCTGAGCTCTGGTGAATTTGAAACTGGTGGATTCTTAAAACGTAGGCCTAGCAAACTTTAAAACTAGTTAGGGGCCTACAGTGGGAAGGACTGCATTACCAAATCAATAGAAAAATGGCTCAATGCTCCCAGGACAGGAGAGATGATTCATATTTTAAAAGCTGTAATTTGTGTATCCGATTGAGACCCTCCCACCACTTGGGGGTTTCTGTTCAATTATACAGGAAGAACTGATATGAATAACAAAGGCATTACTAATATTTCAGTGCTCTGAAAATGATTCTACTTATATGATGTTGAGAATTATGTTATTAAATAGTATGAATTATGTTCTTAATTAAATATGTACAAATTCATGGGGTACAAACTGTCCACATAACCACTTTGGCTTCCTTATTATCACCATGGAGACAGAGTAACATGGCTTCTTGTGCACAAGACAGCTGCCTTTAATTACTCACGACTTTACCAAAAGTTGTGTTGAGCTGTCAATCATCCAGAGCATGACACACATGGGCAGTAAAACGTCTTCAGCTCCCTTTCATAAAAGCCACAGCGACACAATTCAGATGGCTCCCATCAGCTCAACGTGGTAAGTAACATCCCGCGTGAAATGTTATGTCTTTATATTTGCTTTATTGTAATAAATACAGCTTGTGTTACCGTCTTAGGTGAATAATTAGTGCTTATCTTGCAGCTCAGGTGCAGTGGTTCAGGTGCAGTGTGTCCTTTTGTTAATAGTATTAGTTCTGGAAAGAAGTACTTGCAACATTTTATTTGATCAGAAGGGTTTTTTTGGTAAATCTGTTTTTGAGAAACCAGGTTGTTATTCTAGGTGATTCATATATCCAGGTTAAAATTACTTCATTTTTTCAGAACCGCATTTGCTGCCATTCTAAAAAAAGAAACGATGGTTTCTGCCAGCATATTTTACAGTTTAACATATACCCTGATAAATTGCCTATTTAAAAAAGATCAATAATGATGACATCATCATCAGTGAGACCCAATATGTTGTTGGACTTAAAACTTAATCTTAATGCATTTTCTCAGTGCACAGTTAAAAATGAAAAAAGGCCCCTTTCAAAGCCTTAGATGCAGGATGTTATAAAAAAAAAGAAATGAATGAATGCAGCAAAAATACATTCATCTACATCTTTCCTTCTATTTACTGCTGTTGGGTAGAAAAACGTTTCAATCATGTCCGTCTCATTTTTCTTTCACCACATTCGAAATATTCTTTATATATACTGTAAATATATGAAATATGTTGTGTATTTGTGTATATTCCAGGGTTCTTACACCTTTTCCAAAGTCAAATTCAAGCACTTTTCAAGCACTTTCATGGTGCATTTTCAAGCTTTTCCAGCACCTTACGTGGCTGGGGTGAATTACATGTTGCAGGCATAAAAAAACCGGACATATCACTGCGCGCACAGAGTGGCAAGCGAGCGGCATCATCTATATGTTGTGCGAACGGCGAAAGTAATTAGGCTGTCTCTGACTTATTTTTCTTCTAAAGCAAACTATTCAGTCAGATAGCGATTTATTATTAAAGTAGTGAAATTACAATTTTCGAGGACTTTCAAGCATTTTATTCAAAATTCAAGCACCCGTAGGAACCCTGATATTCAGTCCCTGACTACCAGCTGGACTAGAAAAGACCTCTCGGCTGTTGATATGATTGTCAGCTAAGTCTGAGCATCAGGGTTTGCTTGCCAGCCGGTCATAAGTCTCATCTATATTTGGCCGATATTTGTTCAGGCAGCAGTTCAGTTACTGCTTCATCACCCGTGGCTCTGATTATTACAGCATGTTCATATTTACCAAACAACATATCACAATTTTCCCTGTTTATTTCCTAGACAGTAAAATTTGACTTTTTTTTCAGTGTCTGCAGATATTTGGGGAACTTTGGGAAGAGATTGTGGTGCCTTTGTCCTATCACTTTAAGAAAAATCGGTGTGAAAGAGCCCAACGACAGTCCCGTATAACAAATGCAGCTTTTGAAAATGTTCTGGGTCAGACACCTAAAAATTATTCTTTGGGCGCCGTTTATGCATAAGTTCCAAAATTTCTAATTTCATTTTAAAAGTAAATCGATGCGCTTTCCTGATGGACCTTCAACTTTTGTTTCAGTCAAAAGCTTTGCTGCAGAGTAAGAAACTTGCCATCTGAATCTAAATCTCTCACCGTCTTGATTTTTTTTGCTCTAAAAAAGACATTTTCATAGCGTGAAGGATTTGACACATATCAGCTTTCTGCCATATTAGCCCAATGTTGAAGAAAGTCGGAAAGCCTTCGGCAGACTGGGCTAAAAATGGAATTTAACGTACTGGTTCCAGAGTACAAGCCCACTGTTTAGCACACAGCATGTCACCATGATACCATGACCTGTCATGTGACTATTAGGCTAAATCTGGCAGGTAAATGGCAACATTGCACTGTGGAAAACAAAGAAACAATTTTTACTTGCGCTTGAAGCAACCTACCCTTACCCTTTGTCTGAGGATGTGCTGACTGACTGATAATCTTAAGATTATCCTGTTTGATTGTTTTCTTATTTTCCAAAGTGTTTTCTATACCTAAGGAAGAAGCTATAGAAAATGCTGATTGTGCCTTTTGATTGTGTGAAACAGCCGACTCTCATCCTTGGTGACATGAATTATAGGATAGCTGAGCTGAATGTGTTTATAGCTATGTGTAGAGTCATCCTGGTAGCACTTTGCTGTGTTTTCTGGATACTCTCTTCAGCTGAATAAATGCAACTCTGATAAACTCATCGCTGCCTGGTGGAGGAGTCTGTTCTTTGTGAGAGAAAATTTCCACGACGGCGCGAACAGGAAACTCACATGGGACTCCCATGGATAGGTAAAGGATAAACAAACCTCGCAAACCCACACACCTCTCCGATAGATTCAGGCGCACAAAACCATCGCAATATCCAGCCAAGATATTTTTCTGTTGACGCCATTATTTCATTCATTTTGTAATTGTGCCACTGGACAATGTTAAAATGTTGGAGAAACCTGGGGAAATATGGTGAGATACAGTATGAATAAAAAATAAAAAAATATATGAAAATGCATTATTTTTAAAGCTAATTACTCTGATAAGAATCCCTACAATATTTGAATTTGAAGGATATTAGGTAACTTTGATAAGATGCCTGACATTTAGCAAATGCTTCATATTTTTCCTTTTGAAAGTGAAAAATAAAAATTAAAAAATGTATTTTTTTGCTTTATTGCTCTGCAGTGTGCATCTGGACTTTAGCGAGCCACGTGTGGAGACATCCTTACGACTGTTTATTCTCAGAGCGCTGTTTATCAGCCGTCTAAACGGTGAGGTATTATTAATCTATTTGGTAAATAGTAAAAAAAAAAAAAAAATAGACGTTACAACTTTTTGTTTTGTTTTGAATGTTTATTGGCTCAAGTGTTCACCCTACCTCTATGAGAATAAAAGTAGAATAAAAGTAGAGTTGTACAACACCTGACTGATTCAATTCCAAGATGTGACTGTGAACAGTGCAATGCAGTCTGCTCATATTTCATGTATTTCACTGTAAGTCACTCTGGCCAATACAGCAAAGATGTATTTCATATGCAGCAGGTCAAGGTAATGGTGACCAGTGTAAACGCTCATGACCATGTTTGATTTTCATTGAGTTTCCCAAAGTATCTTTCCGTGTGTCCAGGAACAGAACAGAGCACTGGGTAGCTTCGTTGTACTGTTCTACCTGTATTCAATAAATAAATCAAACTCACTTGGGTAGCCCAAGCAATCCTGCTATTTTATGGTTTGTCCTTAATGTTGACGACTAGAGCAAGAATCATATTTTTTGTAATGAACAAAAATAGAATGAAAATGCAAAAATAAATCCCACAAATCCCAAAGACTGATCATGGCATCGCAGTGTATTGACAGAAAGTCCTGCATAAATGTGTTGGGTAGAGGTAAGAATAAACTGCAAAGTAGGAAGGTTTAATAATTCCCAAGATACTTCATACATGTGGTCTGTTGCTCTTCCACTGTTTATCCACCTTCCTCATGTACATACATAACATACGCAAACATACATGTAAATGAGTAAGTATACACATACAACATGGATATGGTAATGAGCAAGCTTTCTATTGTAGGTACACATAAGCCTATTAAACTCTAAGGGTAATGTTAAAATATATTTAATATCCTATTTAACACCTGTTTTAAAATTTCCACACCAAATATCAAACAGCAACTGTTTTTTCTTAAAATTTGACAAAACCCTGTTGAGCTGAGTACTCCAGAGGCATTTCCAACAAATGGAATATAATTTTATATTTCAAAGGGCGGCGTATTTTCCGATACCGTCGATACGAGTAACCTCCAGCCGAGCTACTCTTCCACCTTGCCGCCAAAGTCGCGGCTCTTGGCCCTCAGCTTGTTGACCTGGGACTCCGCGATGTCGGCGCGCTCCGCGGCTTCCTCCAGCTCGTGCTGCACCTTCCTGAACTTTGCCAGGTGGCTGTTAGCTTGTTCCTCCTGCCGTTCAGAAATTAATACAAAATGGAGAAGAGGAACAATATTACAAAATATAGCATTTTAATAATAATTATTATTATAATAATCATCATACATTATACATAACTGACATTTAGGAGATGCTCTTCATCCAAAGTGATTTTTTTTACATAGTATCCACTATCCATTTATACAGCTGGACATACAGTATACTGAATTTTAGGTTAATCACCTTTCTCAAGGGTACAATAGCTTTGTCCTACCTGGAAATTGAACCTGCAATGTTTAGTTTACAAGCCCGTTCCTTAGCAATTATGCTACACTGATAATTAAGATCATTGTCATCATCATCGTAATATAAATGTATTATAATATTATGATAACTCACCGCCGCTTCACATTGTTTCTTGTAGGCCTTCACCTTCAGCTGTAACTTGCTCACCAGGTCTTGCAGTCTTGCCACATTCTTCTTGTCTTCCTCAGCCTGCCAATGAGCAGGAATGAGCAGTTTATTCAAAGACAGGTCCATGTAATATATGAATGATGTACACTTATGGTCCTATGACATGGTTTATATGACAGAAACGGGTAACTGTCAAAATAAAGGAAGAGCCAACCATTATACACCATGATTCTCAATGGAGTGTTCTTGGTGAAACTGCCAACTCATGCCTTAACTTGATATGTGTGATCAAGTGGTTCAGAGTTGCTGATGTAGACTTTGTCTGTTTGCCTTGCACGTCAGCGAATGCATGGACGTCACGTCGAGGACTAGGCACTTTCAACCATCACATCTGTACCTCAGACTTCCATGGCAACCTTAGTTTGGTGAAACATCAGCAAGTTCAGCAGTCTGTCGCTGAAGCTCCTTCCGATTGTCCCCCAGCAAACACCCCACTTTCAAAATCATTGAAATCTCATATATGGTAGCCAAAATAATGGGTAACTGGGCCTACCCGGCATGTTTTTACACAATGTGAGCATGCTGGGGTGTTCACTTAACAAACTCCATATGTGTGTGTGGAAGCACACCTGCTTTCTATGGATTTGTCCCTCATTCATTCATTTATTTTGGTTGTGACCTGTGTGTAAACCTTGTCAAAAGTTTTATTTATAAGTGCAAAGATGCCTAAAGTTAATTGTATATAATAACATACTGAAGGGGATTTTTGCTGGTGATCAAGGCAGACTGCTGTCTACCTGTCTGAACTGTTTCCTCCTTAACTGGTATGTGAGTTCACTGCAAAATTCTAATCTCAACAAGCAAACTTTAGAATCTTATTTCTGTTCGTTTTTTTTACTAAATAAGACAAAAAGCCAGTGGTGTGAAATAGTTTTACTTGTCAAGCAAAAGGTAACTGAAATTTGAAAGTCTCATTACAAGACTAACTTCTTTTATTATTATTTATTTATTTATTTCAGATTTCTTTCCCATTTTTTCCACAATTTAGTAGTCAATTGAACCCCTATTCTAATTCAATTCCCCCCGTGTAGCAACCGCTAGAGAATCACCGCTACACAACCCCGTCAGCTGGAAGTAGAATGGAAGGGCGCCACGTCCTCTTCAGGGCGCGACTCCTCCTAAGGCTTCTGACCGTGATTCCAACCCGCCCAGGGCCGCTACGTGCGCAGCGATTCTCTCCGAGTCCCTCCTCCTCACCTGGAAGCAGCCGCCAATTGCCACTTCCTCAGGGCACCGGCCATGCTTGGATCTGGCAGGACCGGGGCTTGAACCCCGATGCTCGCAGTACAACTGCACCGACTGAAAGTCGGCGCTCTTACCGTTGTACCACCACATCGGCCTCAAGACTAACTTTTAAAGAAACATTTTTTGCAGTGTTCTTAAACTGTTTCTTCCTTACCTGGTAAGTGAGTTCCTGAACTGTTTATTCCTTACCTGGTAAGTGAGTTCTTTGACTTTCCTTTCGTACTTCCGCACCCCTTTCATGGCCTCCACGCCACGTTTCTGCTCTGCCTCCAATTCGTTCTCCAGCTCTCGAACCTGCGATCATAGCGCGGGGCGTGATATTGAAACAGCAAAAACAACAAACGCATGCCATTATGAATGATGTTTTAGCAACACCGCCAAAAATCGTTGGCGTTCCCACTTACCCTGGACTCCAGTTTCTGGAGCTGTTTCTTCCCGCCCTTCAAGGCCAGATTCTCGGCCTCGTCCAGACGGTGCTGCAGGTCTTTCACCGTAACTTCTAGGTTCTTCTTCATCCTCTCCAGGTGAGAGCTGGTGTCCTGCTCCTTCTTCAGCTCCTCTGCCATCATGGCCGCCTGGTAAAAAACATAAGAAACACTTTGTTAACTAACCAATCCCTTTAATTAAAGGCCTTTTCTCTGATTCAAATCCTTTCAAAAGGACTTTCTTTACAAAAGAGGAGTGGGCAGGGCGGAACTCTGGTGTGACCCGCACTCACGTCGACGATGGCCTTCTTCGCTTTTTCGTCTGCGTTTCTCGCTTCTTGGGCGGCGTCCTCCATGTCCGACTGCAGCTGCGCGATGTCAAACTCCATCTTCTTCTTTGAGTTCATGAGACTGGTGTTCTGCGAGAAGTTAGAAAAAATAAAAAAAACAGAATCAGAATGAGATAATTCCTCAATAGCCTGGACAATCCATAGCCTGCTTCTGTATACCAGGGATCTCAAACTGAAATATGCAGTCTCTGTACATGAGTGATTAAGATATTTATTGTCCAATGAGTCCACACACCTCACTTTCAAAGCCTAAACCAGGGCTGCCTAACCCTATTCCTGGAGATCTACCGTCCTGTGGGTTTTCACTCCAACCCTAACAAAGCACACCCCATTCATCAGCTAGAGATCTACCATCCTGTAGGTTTCACTCCAACCCTAACAAAGCACACCCCATTCATCAGCTAGAGATCTACCATCCTGTAGGTTTCACTCCAACCCTAACAAAGCACACCCCATTCATCAGCTAGAGATCTACCATCCTGTAGGTTTCACTCCAACCCTAACAAAGCACACCCCATTCTTCAGCTAGAGATCTACCATCCTGTAGGTTTCACTCCAACCCTAACAAAGCACACCCCATTCATCAGCTAGAGATCTACCATCCTGTAGGTTTCACTCCAACCCTAACAAAGCACACCCCATTCATCAGCTAGAGATCTACCATCCTGTAGGTTTCACTCCAACCCTAACAAAGCACACCCCGTTCATCAGCTAGAGATCCAGTTGAGCTGCTAATTAGTAGAATCAGATGTGCCAAATTAGGACTGAAGTGAAAACCTACAGGAAGGTAGATCTCCAGGAACAGGGCTGGGCAGCCCTGGCCTAAACTGACTGCTGCTTAAAAGATACCAGAACACCTGCAGATACTACAGCCCTGACAGCAGTTTGAGATTCCTGCTGTAGACAGAGGCGGGGGGTAGACTAAAGGTCGAAGGTCATGCCAGTGTTTTAGTGATGGGGGAGACTGACCTGCGCGTGCAGGAGCTGCGTCCTCTCGCTGGCGTCGACCAGCTCCTGCTCGGCCAGTTTGCGAGCCCTCTCCGACTGCTCAAGCGCCGCCCTCATCTCCTCCATCTCGCTGGTCATCAGCGTGTTTCTCCGGTCCGCAATCGCCAGCTGCTCCTTGAGGTCCTCCTGCCCATGCAGGGCATCGTCCAGATGAACCTGGGCATCCTGGCAGGCACACACACACACACACAAAGTTTATCGTCGGTACTGCTGTGAAATGAAATGCTATAACAAGAGGCATGATCGTTTTGGAATCCTGTGACTTTTTTTCTTTCCTTCCAACATAATAATAATCCATCCATCCATCCACCCACCCATCCATCCAATATCTAACCCATTTATTCCTGGTCAGGGTCACAGGGGGGCTAGAGCCTATCCCAGCATGCATTGGGCGAGAGGCAGGAATACCCCCTGCACAGGTCGCCAATCCATCGCAGGGCCATAATAATAATAATAACAACAACAATAATCATCATCATTATTATACAGTGATTTTCATGATCTCACTTTACAGTGAAAAGAGAAGGGTTTTTGTGTCACGCCCGCTTGCTGGATTCACAGCAGCCATTTTCATTCAATGACAAATAAAACACCTACAATACATATCCTACATTTTACTCTTTGACATAATCTCATGTCCTACATTTTACTCTTTAACATAATCTCATATACTACATTTTACTCTTTGACATAATCTCATGTCCTACATTTTACTCTTTGACATAATCTCATATCATTACATTACATTATAGACATTTAGCAGACGCTCTTATCCAGAGCGAAGTACATAGTGCATTTTCAAACTAGGAACAAGAACGTTTAAAAACAACCCTAAAAAGGCAAATATGAATCTAAGTACTAGGCGCAGGGTTTTTTTTTTTTTTTTTTTTTTTTTTTTTTTTTTTTGGGGGGGGGAATTACACAACATTAATAACAATAGTCACTGGGAGGTAGGGAGGGGTGGAGAGAGGTGCAGCTTGAAGAGGTGAGTCTTCAATCTGCGCTTGAAGGCAGTCAGACTTTCTGCTGTTCTGACCTCCACGGGGAGCTCATTCCACCACCGTGGGGCCAGGACAGACAGACATCGAGACCGGGTGCTAGCATGAAGAGGGGGGGGTACCAGTCGTCCTGAGGAGGCGGAGCGCAGGGATCTGGCAGGTGTGTAGGATATCCTACATTTTACTCTTTGACATAATCTCATATCCTACATTTTACTTTTTAACAATCTCATATCCTACATTTTACTCCTTAACATAATCTCATATCCTACATTTAACTTTTTAACAATCTCATATCCTACATTTTACTCCTTAACAAATCTCATATCCTACATTTGACTCTAACATAATCTCATATCCTACATTTTACTCTTTAACATAATCTTACACTGACAAAATGAAACCCATTTCCTTTGCTTGGGTAGAGTGCGCGGTTGCCATGGAGACAGAATTGGCCACAGACCTTGAGCTGCCCCTGAACGATGCGCAGCTGCTTGTGCGCCTCGGCGGCCTGGCGGTTGGCGTGGCCCAGCTGGATCTCCATCTCGTTCAGATCGCCCTCCATCTTCTTCTTCACCCGCACCGCGTCGTTCCTGCTCCTGGTCTCGGCGTCCAGCGTGTTCTGCAGAACGTCCACCGTTCTCTGGTAGTTCCTCTTGAGCAGGTCCATCTCCTCCTCCTTCTCCGTCACCTTGCGCTCCACCTCCGACTTCACCTGGTTCAGCTCCAGCTGGATGTGCAGGATTCTGGCCTCTTCGTGCTCCAGAGAAGACTAGAGAATTACAAACACAAAAAATTAATGGTGATGCCAAACTACAGCCAACTGTTGTTTTCCCACATGCTATACTTCCATGAACTTACTTCCTAATCACATTTATATATGGAAGGAAATTTGAAAAAGGAAAATTCAATATTTTGACCATTTGTCTAGGACCTGGAATCAGTCTAATCAATTTCTCCATAAATCTGTATACAAAAAAGTTATCTTTTCTTGCTCATTCGACACAAGTTTTCATAAAATTTAGTGATGAATAATCCCTTTGTCATTCAAGGCTAAAGTGCAATATGGTTGGATTGAATCTGGTAAAACCAGTGAAAACCAGATTTGGCTCGTTCTGGTTTACCTCAGCTTCCTCTAGAGCACTCTGGGCGTCTAGTTTCTCTTGTTCAGCTTGTTTGACAATTTTCTCCAGCTCATGGATGGTCTTGACGGAGTCGGCAACCTGTCCAGTCACGTCTGAAATTTCCTCTGTAAACAATGGTGAAAACACAAGAATGCGTCATTTATCAGTAATTCCAGTGATTCCTTGCCATTTTCATTTGATTACTTTATTCACTTGCCTCCATTAAATGCAGTCCATAAAAACTTACACTACATACATAACCATATACAATTGAGAAATAAATATCTTCTCATTGCTTTTTAATGAACTTTTTAATGATTTTTCCATAATTTCATAATTTTTTTAAAACGGACCGAAATTTGCTCAAAACCCAAAGGTTGCATGTTATGGAGTTAATGGACCATATCCTTGGGCAAGAACATAAGAAAACTAAGCTAACAGCCGTACATAGTAATGTACATAATCACTCTATCTATGTCTATTAAGTCGTTGAAGACGCAGGTTGTTCCTGCAGGTAAACTGAACGTACGCTGCAGGTTCTTGTTCTCTCTCTTGATGGTCTCTAAGTGGTCGAGCGCCTCCTCGTAGGAGTTCTTCAGCTTGAACAGTTCGGTGCTCAGGGATCTCGACTCGCGCTGAGAGCACTCCAGCTCTGATTGGCTCTCCTCGTACTTCTGCTTCCATTCTACAAGGATCTGCAAAGAAGCCACAATCAGCCTCATTTTATCGATTCCTTAGTAGATTGATTGATTACCAATAACCCTAGAGCGCCACACCCCTGTAACTGATATTTCATTGTGTGTGGAAGCCACATTCAGCCACATTTTATCGATTCTTTAGTAGATTGATCGATTACCCATAATCCTAGAGCGCCACACCCCTGTAACTGATATTTCATTGTGTGTGGCTGAGTGAGCCTCTTTAAAACCACCCCCACCCCCCACCATCCTGTTACAAACGCCACACCCACAACTTTATATAAAAACCGTTTTACCGTTAAATCTAAATTATAGCATACAAAGTTACAGCATACTATACCCTTCATAATGAACATTATTCAAATATATATTCCAAAGTGTGAAGAATACGGTATATCTTAATATGTGCATAGAATACTGCATGGAAAAAGAAAAGTTCTTATGCAACACATCAAGCACAAATTGCAGACTACATTGTGAAGTGCAAGTGTAATATACAAAAATGTATGTACTGTACGTATGGATCAGAATGTACTTACTGATCCACAGAAATGTCGTGGATGAATACCTTGTCAAAGTTCCTCTGCTTCTTGTCCAGGGTGGCGGTGGCCGCGTTGGCCCTCTCCGTCTCGATCATGAGGTCCTCGACCTCCGCCTGCAGTCTCTGTTTGGTCTTCTCCAGAGAGGCGCACTTGGAGTTCACGGCCTCCGTCTGCTCCTCAGACTCCTGTAGGCGCTGGGCCAGCTTCTTCCTTCAGCGATAAACGTCCCAGAAGAAAGACTCAGTCGTAGCCGATTTTACGGCTCTGTCATTGCTAAATGTACCGAAAGGATAGCATTTACTTAAAGGATAGCAGGATAAATTACTTAAATGTAATGTACCGAGCAGGGGAGCTGAAATCTTTAATTAGCCTCCTCCAGCTATGACTATTTAATGCTGCTTCTGCTAGACTTAATTGGAATACAAAATGTCCGACTTGCCACAAAATGTCCGCCACTCCACTGTCACTCAGAATTCCTCGCCATCAGGCAATGTGCCTGGAAAAACACACCTGTTCAACCGCCAACCCTGGTTTCTATAATCTTTTAGGCACCATGGGCCTGATTTACTAAGACCTTTAGCACGTGCAAAACCTTTTAGCACAAAACTAATAACACAACCAATGATTGGTGCAAAACAAATACCAGGACCAATCATTGGCCATGTTGCTGGTTTTGCGTGTGCTAAAAAGGTTTTGCACACGCTAAAGGTCTTAGGAAATCAGGCCCTTGGGACAAGTGTGGCCCAAGAGGACAAGTATAGTCAAGCCCTTCAGTACTTCAGCGAATTACTGACTCCTTTGGGGACAAAAACACAATCCCAGGTAAACGGGTAAATAATGCTCTCACTTTGCCCACAACCCATGATAAAAACAAAAGACTTCTATAAGCCGGCCCATAAACACTGGAACTCAGTCAAAGCGGTGAATGAAGCCAGCTTTTTCATAGAAGATGTCAACTGATTCTGGAAGACCCAATGAATGAGATACAATGAGACCTGTTGCTTCACTCTCACGTCATACTTGGCCTCCTCCAGAATGTGAGTGCAACATACAAAACACATACATTTTTTAAATTAACGGTAAAAAGGTGGTGACTGATATTATTGAGGCCGGCCCCTTACTTGGCCTCCTCCAGCTCCTCAGTGCGCTGGATGGCGTCGGTTTCATATTTGGTTCTCCACTGAGCCACCTCGCTGTTGGCCTTGGACATCCCGCGCTGGAGCTCAGCCTTGGCCTCCTGCTCCTCCTCGTACTGCTCCCTCAGGAGGTCACAGTCATGGCGGGAGGACTGCAGGGCGTGTGCCAGGGCGTTTCTGGCCTAAAAGCAAGCAATGCAGTGAGTAAATATTAATTTCTCATAGTTGGCCACCAATGAACTAAATCAGATTAATTTTGGAACTTGTGTGTTTGTCCTAGCTTGTTGGTTTGCAGTTAGCAGAATAACTTTTTTTATTACTATTATTTTATTTGTGCACCTGCACTTAATTTTTATATTCACCTGAGCGCAATTAATGTCCTCTTCTTATTTTTTGATTACCATAATTTTAGCATCAATATCACTTTTCAATGAAGAGAAAATAAATTTCAAAAAAACATTTGAGTAAAACAATTAGAGAGAACAAGGAAAATCTCACTCTAATGCCTTAAAATTAATATGCAAATGTTATCCTTTAAGAAGGCCGGCATAACGCATGTACAATTTGGGCTGGGATTCAATCAATATTTGTCCATATCGTCGACTAACAATAAAACATTTTTAAATTTTCTTTCCACATAAACACAGTGTGGCAAATTCAAGTTTCCAAGCTAAGTCCGTGAAGAAAAAGTATAGATATATAATGCTTGTGTTCAGGACAAATGTTGATCGAATGCCCGTCTTTGTTACTAATGTGACAAAATCATACTGAACTACATTTTTACAATGCAAATTGAAGTTCTACCCTCTGACCTAAATTCCAGCGCAAATGCTTGTAAATGATTTATAAATATTTTATGCTGTTAGAATATGCTTCTCAAGGTCTTTAGCAATACATACCTAATGTAAATTACGGCGAAAAAGTATAATTATAATACTTAAATGAAGAGTTTCTAGCACCTTTATTTCCTCCTCTGAGAGTCTCTTCAGCTCTTCGATCTGCTGAGCCTGTAGTGCTTTGCTGCGGGTGAGGTGTGTGACTGTCACCTCCTTCTCCTCCAGCTGGCGTGTGACTTCACCTGTTCAAACGGAGAAATAACGGTTAATTGGAACCGTTTGGACCACCCCTAGATTGCGCAAATAAAACGTGTAGAGAGAGTGTATGTGTGTATTCATTTTCATCTGTGTTCACTGTGAAATTTTAGCCTTACCATGTTCGGTTTGCAGGCGAGCATTGTGGGTAGTGAAGTCATTCAGTGCCCTCTGGGCCTCTTCGGCTTTTGCCTTGAACTCACTATTTTGGTCGTCAAGACTACGGCACTGTTTCTCCAGGTTAGCCTGAAATACAAAAAGAAACTGGGTCTGCTCCAAGACTAAAGTATCAAGGGAATAAGACAACTTGACTGATTTTACATGAATGGAGGGCTCTGCCCTGCACTTCTGGAGTTATCTCCTACTAGAGTGCCGCCATATTGGGCAGAGAGGGGGGGGGGGGAGGGGTTAGGATGTTTCCAAGTGGGCCCTCAAAAAATATTATAACATGGGGTGGGGTGATGGGGCCCAAAGTGATGTCATTTCATGGGGCCAAAAATCCCTGCGAGTGCCCTCTGCCTGGCAGTAATAGATACTGTACACATACTGTACCTTGCTTTTCAGAATTCCCTCCATGTTGCTGGAGAGGTCATCGATCTCCATTTTGTATTCGCTCTTCTCCTTCTCCAGCTTCTGCTTGACGCGCTGAAGGTTGTCTATTTGCTCTCCCAGCTCTGCCACGCTGTCGGCCTGCTTCTTGCGGAGGGCGACGGCGGTGGCCTCGTGCTGCAGGGTGGACTCTTCGAGGTCACGCCGCAGCTTCTGGAACTCTGCCTCGCGCTTCTTGTTCATCTCGATCTGAGCGGCGGTCATGCCGCCAGCCTCTTCGAGCCTCTCGCTGATCTCCTCGAGTTCCCTGGAGAGATCAGCTCTCTGCTTCTCGACCTTGGCCCGAGCGGCTCGCTCAGCCTCGATCTCCTCCTCCAGCTCCTCGATGCGAGCCTGCAGTTATATTTATTGAGTAAAATGGTTAAAATGGTGCCCATATCTAAATCGGGAGAATATCTAGAAGGTATATAAATGAAATAATGAGTCTCATTGGCATTAATACTTGATATAGCTGAAGTTGATGTTTTTTTTTTTTATAAAGAAAGGAATGTTTTAGAAATGGTAAATGGTAAATGGACTGCACTTATATAGCGCCTTTATCCAAAGCACTTTACAATGGCCTCTCACTCACCCGTTCACACACCAATGGCGGCAGCTGCCATGCAAGGTGCTAGCCTGCTCATTGGGAGCAATTTGGGGTTCAGTGTTTTGCCCAAGGACACTTCGACACATGGACAGGAGGAGCCGGGGATCGAACCGCCAACCCTGCGATCAGCAGACGACCCGCTCTACCTCCTGAGCCACAGCCGCCCGAAATATATCTACCCACTGATTATATAATATATATAATGGAATATATGAATCATAGTTTTACCTGGTTTACCCATGTCAGAACATTTAAATACAAGTATATTAAAGTATTGAGTGTTGACAGGGTTACAGAAAACAGGGCAGCAACATAAAAATGTACAATGGAAAGGGCTTGGAAAGAACATCCCTCCTGAATCATTCTCAAATGAAATGGACTTGCCTGGAGTTCCTTCATTTTCTTTTGAAGCTGTGAGCTCAGTGTCTGCTCGTCTTCCACCTTCGCCTGCAGCTGGCTGAGATCAAAGTCCTTCCTGCAGGATCAAGACGTTAACATTCTAATCTTCCACAGCAACCAGAAATCATTTATAGTAAGATATGCACAAATACTTTTTCAATTGAAATGGTATTAAAATAAAATAAGCGTAATATTTTCTTTCTGAATATCTAGTTTGCTCCCTGAGCAAAGAAAACAATCAAATACAAAAATATTCAAGAAAATGTCTGTTTGGATATATCAAAAATGTACAAATGTGTGTTTTTTACGGTCATGTACTCACTGCGCGTTAGTATGTAAAACTAAAATTTTACTTTGACGTACACAAACTATCTGGCTTTTTCCAGAAAACAGCATTTAACACCGAAATTAAACTCCGACAGCATATAGTTGTTCTTTATTTGAAATGATACTGGATATAACTGTCAGGTAACATTTAGTAAGCGTGCATCTGCTTAGTAACTGTGAGTACACAAGAAATGAAAGCGTTGATGGAATTTGATTCTCTACTTTTTCAGTTTCTCGTCCATTTGCTGCCGCTCGTTCTCCAGGTCCATGATGGCCTCTTGGGACAGCTTGAGATCTCCCTCCAGCTTCCTTTTGCTCCTTTCCAGATCGGCGCGAATCTTCTTCTCCTGCTCCAATGCTCCCTCCAGCTGGATAGCATGACGGAAAATGCAAATGAGAGCCACATTTTAAAGGCTTAACCTGACTGTGGACATGCCTACCAACAACCAAGTTGTGAAAATGTTGAAGAAATGCATAGAAATAAAAAGATATATGTGGGTTAGAACTGGTTTTGCTTTATGAAATAGACATAAAAGGCATGCCCCCTGATCTTTCAGTGCACTGTTTAAATTGGTGTCATGAACTGCCAGGTACGTACATCGTCAACCTGCTGCTCCAGTTTGACCTTGGTCTTGGTCAGCACGTTGACCTTGTCCTCCTCTGTCTGCAGGTCATCCAGGGTCTGCTGGTGGACCTCCTGCAAAGCCTTGTTCTCCTTCGTCGATCTCAGAAGAGCTTCCTCCAGGGTGGTCAACTCCTCTATCAGATTTTTCACCTGTGGATAAAAGTTAAAGAATTACACCATTAATTAGGGAGCAGGTGATCAATGAGGGGAGGCGGACACTTTTTATTTACCTTTATTTAGTACTCAGGGACACATTGAGAGATCAGAGCCCTCTCTTTCACGAGTGCCAAGTTTACAGACAAACGCGATAATCACAATACTTTACAATGCTCCTGACCTGAGCCTGCTTAGATTGTTTTGCGTGCTCAAAACCTGGACATGCCTGAATAAGAATCACCTGCTGTGGCATCAGAAGTGCACTTCATATGAATCTCCACATAAAGGCACTGCACCATTAGGCACATAATATAGAATTAACTACTGATGACAAACAGAAGCTGGTTCAGGACACTTATCACATTTAATGGTCATTTTCTGCCGCCTCTATTTCTTCCTCATGGACAACCATTGGTTTTAATTCCAACAGCTTGATCCAGGATATTCCACAGGTGCATTTTCATAAAAATGGCTGATAATCCCTTTTGAATGAGTACAGCAACATGGCTGTACACGCATGTAATGTACATGTTCTAACCACCCAGATGTTGATGGGGAATGCACTGGCATTTAGGTTTTGTACATGTACTGTAGTAGCGTTACAAAAGCATTATTCCAGTACTGTGATGTCTCAGACTATGTTTTATTGCTTATGGACTCTTATTGCTTATGGACTCTTATTGCTTATGGACTCTTATTGCTTATGGACTCTTATTGCTTATTGACTCTTATTGCTTATTGACTGTTATTGCTTATGGACTCTTATTGCTTATGGACTCTTATTGCTTATTGACTCTTATTGCTTATGGACTCTTATTGCTTATGGACTCTTATTGCTTATTGACTCTTATTGCTTATGGACTCTTATTGCTTATTGACTCTTATTGCTTATGGACTCTTATTGCTTATTGACTCTTATTGCTTATGGACTCTTATTGCTTATGGACTCTTATTGCTTATTGACTCTTATTGCTTATGGACTCTTATTGCTTATTGACTCTTATTGCTTATGGACTCTTATTGCTTATTGACTCTTATTGCTTATTGACTCTTATTGCTTATGGACTCTTATTGCTTATTGACTCTTATTGCTTATGGACTCTTATTGCTTATGGACTCTTATTGCTTATTGACTCTCATTGCTTATTGACTCTTATTGCTTATTGACTCTCATTGCTTATTGACTCTTATTGCTTATTGACTCTTATTTCTTATTGACTCTTATTGCTTATTGACTCTCATTGCTTATTGACTCTTATTGCTTATTGACTCTTATTGCTTATTGACTCTTATTGCTTATTGACTCTTATTACTTATTGACTCATTGCTTATTGACTCTTATTACTTATTGACTCTTATTGCTTATGAACTCTTATTGACTCTTATTGCTTATTGACTCTTATTGCTTATGGACTCTTATTGCTTATTGACTCGTATTGCTTATTGACTCTTATTGCTTATTGACTCTCATTGCTTATTGACTCTTATTGTGACTCTTATTGCTTATTGACTCTTATTGCTTATTGACTCTTATTGTTTATTGACTCTTATTACTTATTGACTCTTATTGCTTATGGACTCTTATTGTTTATTGACTCTTATTACTTATTGACTCTTATTGCTTATGGACTCTTATTGCTTATGGACTCTTATTGCTTATTGACTCTTATTGCTTATTGACTCTTATTGCTTATTGACTCTTATTGCTTATGGACTCTTATTGCTTATTGACTCTTATTGCTTATTGACTCTCATTGCTTATTGACTCTTATTGCTTATTGACTCTTATTGCTTATGGACTCTTATTGCTTATTGACTCTTATTGCTTATGGACTCTTATTGCTTATGGACTCTTATTGCTTATTGACTCTCATTGCTTATTGACTCTTATTGCTTATTGACTCTCATTGCTTATTGACTCTTATTGCTTATTGACTCTTATTTCTTATTGACTCTTATTGCTTATTGACTCTTATTGCTTATGGACTCTTATTGCTTATGGACTCTTATTGCTTATGGACTCTTATTGCTTATTGACTCTTATTGCTTATTGACTGTTATTGCTTATGGACTCTTATTGCTTATGGACTCTTATTGCTTATGGACTCTTATTGCTTATTGACTCTCATTGCTTATTGACTCTTATTGCTTATTGACTCTTATTGCTTATGGACTCTTATTGCTTATTGACTCTTATTGCTTATGGACTCTTATTGCTTATTGACTCTTATTGCTTATGGACTCTTATTGCTTATTGACTCTTATTGCTTATGGACTCTTATTGCTTATGGACTCTTATTGCTTATTGACTCTTATTGCTTATTGACTCTTATTGCTTATGGACTCTTATTGCTTATGGACTCTTATTGCTTATTGACTCTTATTGCTTATTGACTCTCATTGCTTATTGACTCTTATTGCTTATTGACTCTTATTGCTTATGGACTCTTATTGCTTATTGACTCTTATTGCTTATGGACTCTTATTGCTTATGGACTCTTATTGCTTATTGACTCTCATTGCTTATTGACTCTTATTGCTTATGGACTCTTATTGCTTATTGACTCGTATTGCTTATTGACTCTTATTGCTTATTGACTCTCATTGCTTATTGACTCTTATTGTGACTCTTATTGCTTATTGACTCTTATTGCTTATTGACTCTTATTGTTTATTGACTCTTATTACTTATTGACTCTTATTGCTTATGGACTCTTATTGTTTATTGACTCTTATTACTTATTGACTCTTATTGCTTATGGACTCTTATTGCTTATGGACTCTTATTGCTTATTGACTCTTATTGCTTATTGACTCTTATTGCTTATTGACTCTTATTGCTTATGGACTCTTATTGCTTATTGACTCTTATTGCTTATTGACTCTCATTGCTTATTGACTCTTATTGCTTATTGACTCTTATTGCTTATGGACTCTTATTGCTTATTGACTCTTATTGCTTATGGACTCTTATTGCTTATGGACTCTTATTGCTTATTGACTCTCATTGCTTATTGACTCTTATTGCTTATTGACTCTCATTGCTTATTGACTCTTATTGCTTATTGACTCTTATTTCTTATTGACTCTTATTGCTTATTGACTCTTATTGCTTATGGACTCTTATTGCTTATGGACTCTTATTGCTTATGGACTCTTATTGCTTATTGACTCTTATTGCTTATTGACTGTTATTGCTTATGGACTCTTATTGCTTATGGACTCTTATTGCTTATGGACTCTTATTGCTTATTGACTCTCATTGCTTATTGACTCTTATTGCTTATTGACTCTTATTGCTTATGGACTCTTATTGCTTATTGACTCTTATTGCTTATGGACTCTTATTGCTTATTGACTCTTATTGCTTATGGACTCTTATTGCTTATTGACTCTTATTGCTTATGGACTCTTATTGCTTATGGACTCTTATTGCTTATTGACTCTTATTGCTTATTGACTCTTATTGCTTATGGACTCTTATTGCTTATGGACTCTTATTGCTTATTGACTCTTATTGCTTATTGACTCTTATTGCTTATTGACTCTTATTGCTTATTGACTCTTATTGCTTATGGACTCTTATTGCTTATTGACTCTTATTGCTTATGGACTCTTATTGCTTATGGACTCTTATTGCTTATTGACTCTCATTGCTTATTGACTCTTATTGCTTATTGACTCTCATTGCTTATTGACTCTTATTGCTTATTGACTCTTATTTCTTATTGACTCTTATTGCTTATTGACTCTCATTGCTTATTGACTCTCATTGCTTATTGACTCTTATTGCTTATTGACTCTTATTGCTTATTGACTCTTATTGCTTATTGACTCTTATTACTTATTGACTCATTGCTTATTGACTCTTATTACTTATTGACTCTTATTGCTTATGAACTCTTATTGACTCTTATTGCTTTTTGACTCTTATTGCTTATGGACTCTTATTGCTTATTGACTCGTATTGCTTATTGACTCTTATTGCTTATTGACTCTCATTGCTTATTGACTCTTATTGTGACTCTTATTGCTTATTGACTCTTATTGCTTATTGACTCTTATTGTTTATTGACTCTTATTACTTATTGACTCTTATTGCTTATGGACTCTTATTGCTTATTGACTCTTATTGTTTATTGACTCTTATTACTTATTGACTCTTATTGCTTATGGACTCTTATTGCTTATGGACTCTTATTGCTTATTGACTCTTATTGCTTATTGACTCTTATTGCTTATAGACTCTTATTGCTTATTGACTCTTATTGCTTATAGACTCTTATTGCTTATTGACTCTTATTGCTTATTGACTCTTATTGCTTATAGACTCTTATTGCTTATTGACTCTTATTGCTTATTGACTCTTATTGCTTATTGACCTTGTTTTCAGCTGCGTGTTTCTCCTTCTCCACTTTGACGATGGTGAGCTCCAGGTCGTCGATGTCCTTCTTCAGCTCCGAGCACTCGTCCTCCAGCTTTCTCTTCCGCGCGGTTAATTCCGCGTTCATCTCCTCCTCGTCCTCCAGCCGCTCAGAAAACTCCTTCATCTTGGCCTCCAGGTGGATCTTGCTCTTTATCAAGCCCTCGCAACGTTCCTCCGCGTCCGATAGGTTCTCTCTCTCCTGTGAAAGGAGACCACGCCCATTAACGCTGGAGAAGCTTGCTTCCACTCCATTCTGTCACTCGAAAATACCTCATCGTCAGGCCACGGGCCGGGAAAAACACACCTCTTCAACCCCAACCCTGGTTTCCGTTATCTTTTATGCACTATGGGCCTAATTTACTGAGACCTTTAGCGTGCGCAAAACCTTTTAGCACACGCAAAATCAATAACACGACCAATGATTGGTCACGGTCTTTGTTTTGCACAAATCATTGGTCATGTTATTGGTTTTGCGTGTGCTAAAAGGTTTTGCACACTCTAAAGGTCTTAGCAAATCAGGCCCTAAGAACATTGGTATGATGCAAAGAAAAGATTAATATACCAGTTTTCTTATGAGTCTCTAATGTGACTTGGTGTATAAATGAATAAAGTTCTACATGATATTTCAGTTTTTCAGTGAAAATATTTCCCACAGAAATAAATGTGTCCCAAGGCAAATATCTATTTACGTTACAGTACGAGCAGGAGAATATCTGTACCAAATGTCAGAACTCATGAATGATTATTCTTAAACTATTCTTCATCTGGAATTTCAAACAGCTAAATAATAATAATGATGATGATGAAGATGATGATGATGATGATGATGAAGATGATGAAGATCAAGATGATGATGATGATGACAGAAACTTGCCGCCTGAATCTGAAAGAAGAGATCGTTCTTCTCCTGGAGAAAGACCACCATTTTTTCCTCCAGCTCCTTTCTCCGAGTCTCAGATTTGGCAAACTCCTCCTTGAGTTTGACAAACTCCTCCTTCATGGTCTGCATCTCCTTCTCGGCCTCGGCGCTCCTCAGCAAAGGCTTGATCTTGAAGAAGAGCTTCATCCACGGCCAGTTCTTCACGTTCATGAATGAGCGGATGTTGTACTGAATGATGAATATAGATTCCCTGCATATAATAAGAAATGAAAACGGTGAGGATTTTAGATGGTCCTGTTTAAAAGCTAAATGCATAAACACAACAGTCAGCGGAAGCACTACATATCACTTTCACAAACACTGCATGACCATAG
>CM040394.1:105445917-105730917 GCA_022702515.1 Ilyophis sp. 1 JC-2022
TCGTCCTCCTCTTCCTGTTCTTCCATTTGTGCGTCCGCAAATAGGGCAAATGCTTTCACAAAATTAGACCCGTTGTCTGTGGTTGTGAGAGCCACCTTTTGTTCAATGTTGAAATCTCTGTGTATGTCAACAAGCATTCCTGCGAGAACATCGAAAGTGCAATGCCCCTTGAGTCTTCTGCAAGCTATCACTCCTGAGTTGATGCCAAGTGTATCCTGACCAATCCAGTGGACAGTTACGCCCAAGAAGCTTCTGTCGTTTGACTTCCAGACGTCCACTGTGGTTGCAACATATTCCTGTTTCTCAAGGGCAACACAGAGGTTTGACTTCACGCGCACAAATTCATCATCTACCATCTTCGCCAATGTCTGTCTTGACATTAGACACCTTGTTGGTATGACCTCGTGGAATAGCTCTTGAAACTCCGGCCTCTCGACGATGTTCAGCGGGTGAAGGCCCTGTACAATAAACCTGAATATGAGCTGGTTGAATCTGGACTGCGACACTGGAGCTGGGCCTTCGAAGAACTGTGCTGGGTCTGGGAAGACTTGCACCGTGCTGGGCTGTACATTAGCAAGGGTGAACTCTGGCCATTCAGCAGGCAGAGACCTCTTTCTTGAGCCCTTCTGTAATTTCTGCATTTCTTCAACCTTGTGCGGATGCATCCTCTGATAACAAGAGACACAACACATTGTGTAAAAATCTTAATATTAAAACACAGTGGATGCATCCATTATTAAATGGCTTTTTTGTTTTGTGGACACAAAACAATGTTTAAAATATTGCTTACTTTTCAATAGCCTGAAAGAAATGCTCTTTGACCCTCATGAAATGTTTTTTTATTTATTTATGCTCAGGCCCTCTTTGAATAACAACAACAAAAATAATTTATATACGCAAGCTAACAGTTCATTCAGTTGCACGTTTTTTTTCAATGTGATTCCATGGGAGAAATGTTTCCATGCTCAGTTTTCATAAAGAACGACCTAACGTTAGCTAACCAGACACATTTCTTAAACTTAAGTCGTTTATGATTTTATGAATCCTAAGCCACGACTCGCCAAACAAAATCAATCTGCTAAAACTTAAAATAGTCAATATCTCTTGCCTAAACTGTACTTAGAATCACAATCCCCTAATTACACAGTTCGTTTATGAAAAAACTAACAAAATGTCCCTATTGCATTACTAAATAAGCAAGCAGCGTACTAATGTTACTAGCACTGCTTCCTGCAGTCGGCATTTAACGTTAGCGAGATGTACAGATGTAGCCTGCATGTACAGCGCCTGTTATAATGGTATAACACTGTTCTTAACCTTTAACGGTAACGTTACTCACCTGAATATGAGTTCTCAAGTTCGTACTGGATGTTTTCGAAGCAGAGAGCAGATTCTGCTTCGGTTGGCACAATATGCATTGGAATGTGTATCTTCTCTCGTTCTCACAGACACATCGAAAGAAAGATGAGAGGTACGGCCATGGTATCAATGAACATAATAACGGTTCGGTGTACGGTAACGTTACAGACTCCGGCTCTTCCTTCATAACGTGATTTCGTTCAGTACCGTTCGCTACTTCTGAGGGCAAATAATCCGGGTGGGACACACTGGCTGCACACATTTTGATTTTATCGGACTTAACTTTCATGCCAAGTGACCAGAGAGCGCAGACAATGTTCCACAGACTAAAACAGTATCGCGGATCTATTTGTTTGTTTATATTTTAAATTAATTTTAAAAAACGGATCGTGTTTCCACGGTTTAACCTGGGGGAAATGTAAGATAGCTTTGTCCACGCTACCTCGCTACTTGGTTAAAAAAATAACTTTACTATTTGAGAACGCTTTTTAAAAAGTAGTTAGGCTAACGTTACCACGCTACTGTGAAATGCAGTTACGCCAGTAGCTCAGATACATATAGCTCCGCTACTCCCCAACACAAATTAGTTTGTCTGCATACCTTTAGGCTCGTGCTGTTGTTTTATCTAAATATGAAATGCTGATTGTGTTACGGAAGGTTGCCATTTTAGGTTCACAGTAATGGATGATACGCCCACCTCTCTCGACATAAATGTTGTTGTAGAACAGATAGGGTAGTGCCCACTACTGGCTGGCTGACTATTTAACTGCAGCTCCTTTTTTTACACTTGCTACCAGTCCAGGATCAGCTCATGCCTGGCCTTAACCCTAGCCCTAGCCTAGGCTGTTGTGTAAAAAGTTCCAGGATCGATGCAGGGCGGTAGAATATACATCGAGCACAGAAGCATGTACTGTTCATCTATCAAAAAGACCTCCGCACAGAATCCATCTGAGACCACAAGCACCTCCATGACTTCCCTTTGAAAACCAAATGCTAGTGTGCTGTCGGCCTAATACAGAAGCTGAGTTGGTTGGTTTTTTGTGGCCTCTTTTCCTGTTGCTATTAAACACTACACATTTCTCCAAATTCACACTTCTCACATTTGATTTCATTTCAATTCCCTGATATGGGAAAAGGTTTGCGATGTAAAATAGGGTATTAAGTTTATTAATACAAAATATTTTTCACAAATAATTCTTTCTATTATTTGTATTAATATCTGATTATTTCCAACTTTTATTTAAATTCAATGTTCAGAAGAGCCAAGGGCACAGATCGTTAGCCCAAAGCTGTCATGATAAAAACAATTTCAATTCAGTTATATGATAGTTGTGTATCAATTAAAATTTTTATTGATATATAGAAGTCTAGTTTTCAATTTCAACAATGTTTTAGTTAATTGTTTATTTTAAAGCATCCCTTATTTGCTGGAGAAGCCGTTTTTGCATTCAGTTCAGACAGATTTAGAGGGATATATTTTCTAAACAGGCTTTAGACAACACACTTTGAATATTGATTGAATGACCACAACCTGGTAGGTTTGGGGAACAGTTTGGATCCTGTTGACATGGTAACTGGCCCTGTCCTGACAGTGTCAAATGGTTTTTGTTCCTAAGGGGTGTGGTAGGGCTCCTATCAAAAGTGTCAGGGGGTCTAAGCTAGCTTGCGCTATCTTAGGACTGCATGGTTTGAGGGTTCTCAGCAAAATTATGAACCTACAGTTTCACGGCCCCCCACCACCCAACTTCGGGAAGACATCATCCACCCCCCCAAAATTGGCTCTCAGAAAGCTGAAATGAGATGTACGTCTTTGCAGCTGTAAGTATTTAATTCCAATTAAAATTTTGGAATTAAATCCTATTTAATTCCCAAATTAAATAGGATTTTTTTTTTAAAACAACAAGGAAATATTATGTATGGATTTTGAGCGTGTGCTTTGAGGATGAGGAGGATTTCAATAACAAATTATTCCTGCCAGCCATTTATCTGAAGCAATATATTCCCACCATATTTGTGCAATGACATTAGCTCCCAGGCAAAACAAAGCAGGCCCTCATTGGAAAAATCTCAGTAATTAATTTACTACCTTCTCCAGTGTCATTAACTGAAATCATAAAAAGAAAATGAATAAATATGAACCTTCTGAGAATAATTTCAAAGACAAAGATGTGGTTGCACAACGGTGTTGTAATATTTTTTTATTGAGCTAGCAAATCTGATATATACGTGGGTTTGAAAACTTCTACCCTGTCACACTTTGCTACCTTACCTACATTTTGTTTCTTAGAAATACCTGAGACCTATACTATATACGTATAAGAAAGACTTCTTTGTCACAGCATGTTGTGAAAACCTGCATTCCTGTAAACACATGGTCATTCTTCCATTAATTTATTCTCTGTCAATAGCAGAAGCAACAAGAAAAAGATGAGATGTGTGATAGAAAACCCATGCTGATGGAGGATACTCTACCGCATGCGTGCATGCATGCATGCACGCATTCATTCATGCATGCATGGTCTGAGGTATGATAGGTTCTTCCCATTCCATTTCATGCACAATCCGCATGCCAATCTTATGAGGAATACTCTTTCCAACGATTCATAAAAAAATGCAATAAATGAAACAAGTGCACATTTCTAAGGAATAACAGATGACAGCTTGCGGATATTGACAATATTATGCGTTTGTGGAAACCGTGTGCCATGTGTAGTGAAATTAATTTAATCCATTTACACTGGGTCACCAGTACACAGAATATTTCATTTGAGGTCCCTTGTGACTACTCTTTGGCCGGTATTTTATAATAATCTTGAAAAAAAACCTTAAGAGGTACATATTTATCTAGCTTACAAGATACATTTTTATGTACAAGATAAACTGTGTTATATACCAGGATCCTAACCCAGTGGTTCTCAAACTTGGTCCTGGGAGACCCCTGTGTATGCTGGTTTTTGTTCTAACCACAAATGCAGTCTCAGAATTTTAACATCCTGTGAAAAGCATAAACGTGAAAAGCACCCAATTAAGGTAAATTAACAGCTTGTTAAAATTCTGGGATCGCATTTGTGGTTGGAACGAAAAGCGGCATACACAAGGGGTCCCCCAGGATCGAGTTTGAGAACCACTGTCCTAACCTACACATTACAAGTACGGTGCGTTTAATTTATTCAATGTGTTGAATTGATTGTGTTTGGTGAAGGGAAAAATATTTTGGTGTAATAAGACAGGAAATGTGAAAAATTCAAGAAGGTGAATACTTTCTGAAGGCACTGTATATCAGTGTTTTAAAGCAATATGCATCTATAAATATACAAATAATTTTCATAGATTTTACATGTGGATCACCCTAGTATTTCCACGGAGGATGGATGAGGACTTTACATGAGGCCACAACATTTAATTTACATAAGTTGCGTTCATTGTGTCTCTGTATGCAACGCCCGTCTTAAAATATTTAGAAAAATAAATAGAAAATTGTCATTCACTGAGTGAGTTAGTGAGTTAGCTGGATAACTGCACAAAGTAAAACCCAGAACCCTCTAAAATTTGGAACATGGACTGAAGTAAAAAGAGCTGTTCCGGTTTTACTCAGTGCAGTTATCCAGCCAACTCGCTAATCCAGCTTCGTAGTACACTACCGGTCAAATGTTTTAGTACATCCATAATTTTCAAGCAATCAGAAATATAAAAAAAGAAGAAATAAACTAGATTAAAATAGATGCATTAAAATGGCCACTTTCTGCAGTAACTGCTGAGCATATTCTTGCCATTTTTTTCTGCAAGGGCAGTCATATGGCACTGAAAGTTCCCAGCATCGCTGCTGTAGACGTTCCCACAGACGTGCGCCACTTGCGGGTTGCTTCTTTTTGACCTTTCAAAGGTCAAATCTGTCAAATTCATTGACCTTTCTGTCAAATTCATTGACCTTTCTGTCAAATTCATTGACCTTTCTGTCAAATTCATTGACCTTTCTGTCAAATTCATTGACCTTTCTGTCAAATTCATCCCAAATGGGCTTGATTTTACTTTTCTTGCTGGAAAATAGAAATCATTTATTCACCTGTTTATTTTGCCAAATATTGCTTTTTTATTAACTAAAACCTTCTCATGTGTATACTGTATACTGATCAGACTATATATTACACAAAGTGTCAATACCAGTGTGATGTCTGTGTTAATACTCTTTCCATTGTTTAGTTATGTATTAATTATTATTGTTATTATAGTGAAATTATCCATCAACCATTCATATTTTTCTTAATACAGCACTCTTAACAAATTCATTCTTGCAGTGTTTTGTGAAGTACATTTCATAGAAACAAACAAATAAAAATGATGCATGGATAGACTACCTCATGGAGTGAGAGTATTAGAAACAATAAGTGGTTTCAATACATGCAAATCTGTGGACAAAAATAAATCCATAAGAAACTTTATTGAAAATTCACAGCAGGTAGAGTGAATCCTTGTGTGTAATATTTGAGAGAGGATGAATGACTGCAATGTAAGTTTAATTTCATAGTCGAAGATAAATGCAGAAGACCATAACTGCAGACAGAGGTGTAAAGTTCAGGGGTCATAAAGTAAAAGTCCTGCCATGCCTTTCTTCCACCCATGAACTCAGCCAGCTGATTTCACTAATTAGTTCTACCTCCTGACTGAAGAAATGTGCTAATTAGCAAACCCAGGTGATTGGAACAAAATGCTGGGGAGGTCTTTTTACCATCTGAACCCTGGTTTTTACACCACTGACTTCAGTCATAAATAAGTTTAATGAACAATTAATAGAAAATGAATGCAACATCCCTAAGCAGGAACCAAGCTGCTTAGGGCCGGATGGAAAGAAGACGCAGTATCTTCAGTAGCTACCAGCTGAACAGATTGACTAAACTGAAGAGCAGGCCAATGAGGCGTCTTTGTATTGCCAGCTCAGTATTTCCGAATCAGCGTTGTGTTTGCTCAAATCTCATATCCACTAAACAAATATTACACCCAAGTTACAGGTCTCCTTTTTTATTATATTACAGCCATCTGTGTTGTGTTGATGTATTCCTTTTTCTCCAACGTCCTGAGCACTGTCTACAATCAGCGAGGATGTTGTTATTGCCAGATTAAGATTTTCTTCAAATATTGTACAGGCATAGTGGAAACTGATGAAGGAAGGAGGGTCTGTATGGAAGCCATGCATAACTGAGAGCTTATTGTGTTTGGCAGAGAAGGGGGCCCAGACAGCGCTGCAGTAATGTCATGCTAAAGCATCGATAGCCCTCTGAAAACAGGTGGCTTTCATTAACGCCATTTTGAGGAGTGTGATGTAACCCATTTAACTATGAATTTGTCTACGGCGGACAAGACTAAATGCATTAATGACAAGATTACATTTTTGTGTGCAAAAATACAGTGCACTGCGATGAGTTTACTTCTTTACGCATTATATTTAAAAATACAGTGCACTGCGATGAGTTTACTTCTTTACGCATTATATTTAATTTCTAATTAGTATTAATGGCATCTGATCAATTATTTAGACCGGCACTCCAAATGCCTGCCGTGTCGTATCGAAGGCTATTTCCAAGTACTCTGACATCATTCTGTTCGGGTTAATTGGTGTCACTGATAAATGGCACATTGCTTGTTACTTGATTTTTATTGAGCCAAATTCTCCAATGAGGATTGCCCAACTTCAACGTTGGTTCCCAAAGTACACGTATTGAATAAATTCTCAATCTTCCTTAATCACAATATTCTTTCATTCACCATCTTTTTGGTGTGTATTTAAAGGTCAAGACATTAAATGCTTTGGCTATATTGGCAGAAAGAATAGTCAATACAGACAGGCATTTATAATTTTTAAAGTGTAAAGGAGGTCCTTTCTGTTTTGTTTTTTTTTTGTTTGTTTTTGCAAAAGACAAATTGCAGTCATTTCTAAGACGTGACAGCCCCTATAAAGCTAATGTCACCAAGAAACGGGACCCGCCATCTCCATGGCAACTTGCTGGCATTCCGAGATCAGCAACGTGTTCAGTATGCTTGGGCTGAGGAAGGGGCTTCTCTTGTGGGCGTGGCTGTTTGAGCGAGCTGATGTGCTGATGACAGGCAGGGGGGGGGGGGTACTCATTGCTGACTTCTGCTCATTCACAGACCTGACATTAAAGGGAAGAGTCCTCTCCCATATTCTCTCTCTCTCTCTCTCTCTCTCTCTCTCTCTCTCTCTCTCTCTCTCTCTCTCTCTCTCTTGCTCTCTCTCTCTCAATTTAATTTCAATTCAATTTGCGTACACTGAACAATACATAACATCAAAAACCAGAAATGAATGAACAGTCACCAAGTACCTTTGTCTGATTATGTATTTAGAAAAAAAAGATAAATAAAATAATAATCAATAGTAATGATTATTAATACTATTAGTCAGTCTCTCTCTCTCTCTTTCTCCCTCTGAATTAAATAATTTTTTTTAGCTTAATTGCCCATGGCCTAAACTGGCCTGTGCATTCTTATTATGTTGCCATAAATATGAAAATGATCATTGCATTGAATGGAGAAATGGCCCGATTCATCTGCTCAGAGGGACATTTAATTAATTAGAATTAAATATGTTGTTTAAATTTTTCATGACAATATAAATTGGGGGGGATCCATAGCTTGGATTTATCACAATTGAATGGAAGTCGCATTGAATTTACCATTCAGTTTTAGGCCTACTCAAAATTGAAGACAGACTGTTTAAACCCTGTTAGACCCCTCTGGCTGTGCCTAAGCAGCCCAGGAAATGGTGACGTTCCTCACTCAGCCTCACTCTGATTGGCTGACAGACAGCAGCCTGGATTCAATAAACTGACCGTGACCTACTGCGGCCCCTGGTGGCCAGCAGACTTCCACAACAGCACCCCCCCCCCCCCTCCTCCCCCTCCTCCTCCCCCACCTCCACACATGACGTTGACGGATCTCCCTGAGCTCTGGAGGACTATGAAAGTAAAGCAGGCCCACCGCAGCGCAGAGGCAATGCATCACACCCAGCACAGCGGCCCCGCTGATAGCCCAGCGAGGCTCGCCAATAATCTTTATCAAGACTGGCCGCCGGCTATTTGCCGGCCTCATAAATCCGAGGCTCGATCTCCCTGGCAACCCACGCGATCGTGACTGAAGAGGGGGGAGGGGGGTCCACTGCACCCCGGGGCTAGCCCGATATTTCTGAATGTCACAAGAAGCCCCTCCCACCCCCTTTGGTACAGTTTCCTTCTTTGCCTGTGACAGCTTCAGGAGCCCTGTGGGAAAGAACATTCTACACCGCTCACGTGATTATAAAGCGGCTGCGTCGCATGGCCCTCAGAGAGACTTGAGGCCGCATTGAACTTGAAATGCGCAGCTTTGCGCAGCTGATGGCCCTCAGAGTTGAAAGATGCGGCGTGAGACGCACGTGCTAAATTGACAGATGACATCACAGGGACGGAAAGAGCCTAGAAATATGACTGGGTAGCCAATTTTTGATTGAATTTAGATTTCTCATAAGACTCTCATTACATTGCATTACTGGCATTTAGCAGACTTATTCAGGGAAACTTACACAACTTTTAAGCAATTCAGGAGAAGTACCTTGTACCCAAGTAAAAAAAAAAAAAGGTAACGTGCAGGTCTTAAACTGGAAATGAACCCTGCAATTTTTTTACAAGTTTATATACTATTATATATATACTGACCTCCCTCTTGCTTTTGTTGTAAACATATTGATATAGACACACAAATATATTATATACAGTATATATATATATATATATATATTCACATTTATGTTTTGGACAGGACCGTTATGAATGAATCACACTTTAAGACCCTTCTTTGATATGGCCTTAAAGGCCGTAAGACACTGCAGAAATCCTCGGATACCTGCAGAAACGCTCTTTGGATACGTTTGATTTCAGGAATTCTGAACACTAGGGATAACGTCACCAGAACTAGAGAAGCCATATGCGTTCTAGATACTGATATTTTATTTACATCGCCGCTACCTTGGCAGCTCATGGACTTTTTCAGAGTGGCTCACCAGCATGGAGGTTCAGCATATGAATGTGTGAACAGGCACGCACACACACACACACACACACACACACACACACACACACCATCCCACATTGACAGTGATGGAATTATGAACAGATTGAGATGTTGAAATCAGAGCTTCGATCACAGGTGCCGTTGAAAGGTATATCAATGTATATTTAAACCTAGAATGAGACCAAATAATCATAGCTTATTATTATCATTCACATTCATGTTTCAATTTCCATGCCCAAAAAAAACCTCTAACAAATGCTTTTGACTTAAATCATGCCTATTGGCTTGCGGTCTGTTCAATGCAGAAACATAAAATGCAAATTCAATATTCCATATGTCAGAAAATTAAACTGCATTCAGATTTTATTATGTAGAGTACGAGCTATGAAGCCCAGAGGAGTGACATGTCAGTACGATACTTACTGGCTTATAAAGCTATATTGCTTTGTCGTTAATGACCATGGATATCCTAATGAAAACTAATGAATGGGATCCTAATTATAATTCTGTAATTATGTGTTAGATGTTGCAAGGGCACATTTGTGGGAGACTGTGTAGTGTGTACAAGGCATCAGTGCTGTGGCCTTTGTGACTGTTTGGTCATAAATGCCAGTGTGAATCTAACACTGCTGGTGTACATTTAACACCCTAGGGTGTTTATATGAGACCGCAGTCTCATAGAGACACCCGCCAGTGTTAAATGCACACCGCCATTCTTGCTGTGTCTGTAGCTTCACTTTAAAGCAGGGGTTTCGTTAAATTAAAAGCCATAGACACTGTTTGCACTTGACTTTGATATTAGGGCACTTTGTGAATTTCACCAGAGGCAATATGGATCCCACAACAAATCACTCATTCATGAAAATAATTGAAAAATTCCCGTGTTGCTACGCTGAGCGAATGTGTATTAATAAAATTAGGCGATACTGTTGTCGGTTTGGTAAAGAAACGGGATTCAAATATGCATCCTTTCATTTCTGCTGTGTTGTCACGTCCACTTCTACCTTTTACTGAACATTTTACTGAACATTTTACTCAACAGTTCTCCCGCTTTTTCTTCATTTGTTGACCGTTGTGGGGGCGTTAACAAAATCACTTTTACAAAAGCTTGGAGGTGGAGGAGGAGGAGTGGGCTGTTCGCGGGCACTTAGAAAACCGCCTTCCCTCATTAGCGCCTGAGGAGATTAGGTGGGGGGGGAGTCCTGGCAACTAATGCGGGGCTCTCCACTCTTCAGAGACAGAGGCAGCAACAGGAGAGATGAGCAAACTATTGTGAAAGGCGGGGAGAGCCACAATTACGCGTTTTTTTTAACGGCTGAAGGTGAGCCGGAAATTAAATGGCCATAAAAACAACAACAACGGAAAATTGCTTTTCTCTTACAAAGCGGCGTGGCCAGAGTGGAAGATATCAGGAAATGGCATCCAATATGCAGGGGAGTATTAAGAGGGAGAAGGAAAGTTAGGTTGTTACCGCGGAATTATCGGGAGCTGGCCCTAAATAGGCTCTTAAAACACTGACTTTCTCAGTGTAAAATGAAGGGAGTTTATGGGGGTTTTTATAGAGCGCTATATACACAGGGGATTATCGGCCTTTCCTTTCTCCTTCCTGTAGAGAGGGGGGAAAATCCATACAGTGATACCCGCCACTTTCCTACGTGGGGTTGTGGAGGTGGGTCAGCCCCACACAGTGTAATGTAGGGTAGTGCCTAGACTCAATCCATACAGTGATACCCGCCACTTTCCTACGTGGGGTTGTGGAGGTGGGTCAGCCCCACACAGTGTAATGTAGGGTAGTGCCTAGACTCAATCCATACACAGTACACTGGACACAACACAAGACCTTATGGCGGTCTTAGAAGCACTGTCTGCTTGTTGTGCTGTTAACCGACAAAATTTATGTGATCTATATGGTGCGCAGTAGTCTGTTAGATTTGTGCTTTAATGAGCTATGATTCTGTGTTGCTTGAAAGTAGGCTGTATTCAGCAGATCGTACTGTATCTGCTTATAGGCTTAATTTAGATGGACAATCTTTCTTCCGGGGAGCCACAGTCTGTTGGTGTTCATTTTTACTCAGTATTTAATTGGTCAAAAAGCATTTGATTACAACCAATCACCTTAGCCGGTTTTGTGGGTATAAATTGGTTGCGGATTTTTACAGAGAACAGAAGATTGTGTGGCTCTCCAGGACCAGGACCGGCTACTTCTGGAGTATCTGAATGGAGATCATGTTGCTTACATGAAAGTGAATGAGAAGCTGAACTGAGCATGCATGCACACACACACACACACACACACACACATACGTCCCTACTTGGTAAGGGTAGAGTAGGGTGTTTGATTTGACGGCCAGCCCGTGCCCAAACAGAGCGACCCAGTTAGTGACGTGTCCCCAGTGCCGTATCTGGGCCGAGTTCGGTGATGAGGAGCAGGGGTATAAGAGACTGTGAAATGAGGTCAGTCAGTGTCTGAAATAGAACTCAACCATCCTCACAAAACGTAGTTAGAAATGTCCATTTTCACATTGTCATTTAAGCTGAATAAAATAGCCATGTGTGTTTTTGATAGCTCATTGAGAGGGTTCGGATTTAGACAGTTTTTTTGAAAAAAATGTATTACCCTCTTAAACATTTTTCAAGAGAAAAAAACTGAACTGAACAGGAGAAAGGATTCTGTCTTCAGCGATATCACTTTAGATCAAGGCTGCGTCCCAATTCGCCCTAAGGTCTTCCTTCAGGATCACACTTTGGTGACGTGAGAGGGTGCGCACTCAAAGTGTGCAAGTGTACGAGGGTGCATGGGGTTTCAAAGGAAATTATTGGGACACACCGCATGAAAAAGCTCGGTCAGAATTCCTGTTGGTCAATAAAGTTATGGGTGAAAAAAAAAAGTTAAAAACTTCAATATTATCCAGAAACTTCTACTAATCCAACAGTGGTTAAATCCAGTGAAAAGCCGTTCATTCTGTGCTCAGAGTTTTATGAAACTGACGGTCAAAAATGTAACCTACAGGGGGAGTACATATACATAATCTACTGGCGGAAAGCCCCGCCCACTGGTATTCTAGACTCAAAGCCCATTGGTCTTCTGCTTCTCATGTTGTATGCAGCCCTGGCTTACAAGTGCCCTATGAGGGCATTCAAATCTACACCCCCCCCCAAAAAAAAAAGTATGTTGAAGACTTAAACTGCAAAAGTGTATTCGCAAGCATTATGAACAGATCAAAAGGACAAATCAATACGGATGTCTCAAAATGAACCTACATGTCCCAGCAAAATGTGTTTTATGGCCCATATAATATTTTACCCTCAAAACTAAATGACCTGGCTTGGTCTTAATGAGGATAGCATTTGATGGTGTCAGGTTTGGACGGAGAGAGCTTTATATTCTGTGTCACGTTGCCCTTTCACACAAAGTTCTGCCCGAAAACGGAATGAAAAATGTAGGTTTTCTTTTTCACTTAGTTTGAAAAATTAGGCAGGCACCATGTTGAATGTCACATGAATGTCACATCCTACAAAAGAAAAGTTCTCAAAAAGGTATTCATATTAATGAGGTCACATGACTTTCTGACGCCGCATCCCTGTTCCTGCTTTTGTATTATGTAACCGTGTGTGTGTGACAGCGCTGTCTCTCAAAGGGACCTTGTCCTCACAGGTGAACGCTTGTTCCTGGCACCGTCTTGGTCTCCATGACAGCAGTATTTCCTTCAGAGCCTCATTATGCCCGACCTCCGACCTCAAACCTGTTTGTTTAGCTGTCTCCTCAGCTTGCCCGCCAGTGTCCGTCAAAAGAACACAACCAACAGACTTTGAGGCCAGATGGCAAATTCACATCCAGGAGTGTCATGACTGATCCACTCCTGACGTGCAGCCCAATGCGTGCACACATGCCAAGTTCTTCACGTGCGCACGCACACAGATACACACACACACAACACAACACTACACACACACAGAGCCACAGGTAAAAAAAACACAGGGATCAAACAAAAAAGTGACCTATGTGTGAGACCTTGAGTTAACCATCTATTCATGAGTGACGTATCGTAATTGACACTGCCAGTAAAAGGCGCATGAGGAAGGCAATGTAATGAACGAGAGGAAGAGACCATTGGCCGAGCTTCACACGAGCCGTGCATGTATTTATTAGACCCTAACAATGAGAGAATTTAATCTGCCAATTTAATTATGAGGCCAGCACACAGTCAGCTTTCAATCTCCACACGCGCCCCTCCCCCCCGAGGCCTGGAACATGTGCCTCCACCCCCGCCTCGGCCTGCCGTGGGGGCGCGGGATCCGCTTGACCGGACGAGCGAGAGAGAGCGGCAGGATCAGAGCGGGGGAAGGATGCTGGGAGAGATAATGACCGACGGAGGGGGAAGAAACAATTACTGCGGCCAGACCATCATCTCCAAAAAATCAAGAAAATATCCTGTGGAGTGTATCGGGGCACAGAGGTATCGGGGCGTGGAGGAGCGGGGCGCGGAGGAGCGGGGCACAGAGGTTTCGGGGCGCGGAGGAGCAGGGCGCAGAGGAGCGGGGAAGTGATTTTCCAGAAAAGAAAAGCCTCGGCAGTGCGGCAGACTGCAGGTGAATTTCTGCAAAGCTTTTTAAAAATATGGGCACTCCCCCCTTACCCCTCACCTTTCCCGTAAAAAGTAGTGACATCGCCAGGGTGGTGGATGTTGACGCACGACCCGATGGCCGTAGGTTCCAGTCCTGCGGCATTGGCACTGTTGCTATACCCGCTGTATTTGGTACTTTATTGCAAGTACTTTTTTCTGATCCAGGGACCCCAACCAGGCTCAAAGGCATACAGGGGACCCCCAACCAGGCTCAGAGGCATACAGGGGACCCCCAAACAGGCTCAGAGGCATACAGGGGACCCCCAACCAGGCTCAAAGGCATACAGGGGACCCCCAAACAGGCTCAGAGGCATACAGGGGACCCCCAACCAGGCTCAGAGGCATACAGGGGACCCCCAAACAGGCTCAGAGGTATACAGGGGACCCCCAACCAGGCTCAAAGGCATACAGGGGACCCCCATCATAAGTTAAAAAGGGTAATATTTTTTTAAAGTTTTATATTTTTAAATATTTTCCCAAATCTAAATCTTTCCTACATCTGGCCAGGGACCCCCCACAGTACCTTCAAAGGCCCCCAGGAGTCCACTGACCCCCCCTGTTGAAAACCCAGGCTTTTTATTGGATTCTTCAATACATATGAATAATATGTAGCATAAAGTGCTGACCTCTGTAAGTTAGTGTGCATGCACCATCGAGTTAATAGTGGGGATCCAATCAAGTAACTTGTACGTTGAATTGGTTTAGACGGGATACCTTTTTTTTTTATTGTTCAAGAAGCAAATGAACATTCAAATTGGATAGATAATCTTCATAGACTAAGCAATCTGAGACGGCCAATATGAGACCTGCAATTGTGCTTTATTTTCCGGTTCTGGCCAGAGCTCCACTGGGAGTGTGATGAATGCAGCGTCCGCCCCTTTGGGAAAGGTCGTGACTACTCTTTTTCAAAGAGATCACAGGCACGGGAAGGGTTTAGAATACCAACAGTCTCCCATTAAAACACTGAGCCAGGGAGTTGGCTGCCCGCGCGGTCAGGGTGTGTTGAATTTGATCGCGGAGACGAGACGTGCGCGGGGTGGTAAAATTCAGTTACCATCCGTCGCGCTCTGTTCTCAGCGGTCTTGGGACTTACAGCAAGAGACTTCCCAAAATTTAACGTTTGTAGGCCTACTCTGGACACCGTTTTCTCTAATGCTTTACTGAAGGCAATAAAAAGAGATTAACACGAAGAAAAAACTTTAAAGAAATAAAAGGGTGATCCAGCCAAGCTGCAGGAAGCAGGAAGTGAAATATTACTCTATTAGGTTTTTTTTTGCTCCCCCTTCTCCTTTACTCATTGGTATTAGCGGGAGAGCTTCAGAGAGGAAATCTATAGACACCGTCTAAAACCCAGCGCGTTTCAGACAGACCAGTAAAACACAGTTCCTGCACAGAAACGCTGAGGCCGTCCTCTTCTCCACAGATAATGAACATCGCCATCTAGTGGCAGGCTGGTGCATCAAACATTTCAGAGGCCTTTCTGTATGCCACGTTTGTGTTCCAACCATAATATAGATAGACGTAAATAAAAATCACACCCTCTGCCCACCCATAAATCCCTGGGAGTAAGCCTGCAACTATGTAAATCTTCAAATATGTGCAACGCTCTTCATAATAATTAATAATAATAATCCTGGCCCCTCCGACACTCTCCAGTTCATTTTATGCTCGGTGGTAGTGGTAGGAAAATCTGCCCCTGGGCATCCAGAAATGTTTCCTGAGCTTGATTTGCACGGTGAGATTTACTGTTAGGAGTCTGAGCCTAGAGTACCTCCAGCACACGCTCACCTGCATTCATTAAAGGTATGACCATCTGAGACAGGTTTAAATCTATCGCCCCAATTAACATTTTCTAAATTGCTTGCATAATGAATTCAAACATTGGGGGAACTTATCCCCGAGCCCAGCAATCGATGTAGTTAGGATGGGGCAAACATCTCTGACCAGGGCTGTCAACTCCTGTAGGCTGGGTTATAAAGAACCTTAAAGCCGGCCTGAAATTAATGCATTTCTGCAAAAAACGGCCTTAGCGCGAGCGATTCTGTGTTTACGACGTGTTGACAAAAACTATACAGGACGGCAATTGTGAATTACTCCTATAATATAAAGCAAAAGCACAATCGAGCCAGTGCGACTGAATTCGCAATCAGTAATAGCGGTGAGTGGTAAGTAATGTGCCAGAAGCAAATTAATAGTTTTTGGCTAAGTCTGAATCCCTCAAGCCTCTCTCCTTGTTGTAAAGACCTGACACATATATTTCTAAAAAAAAATCCATCAAATCAGCCAATTTTCCTTTCTTTTTTTAGAGCTAATTCTCATTGCGGTACTCGTGCTTGGACGAAGGCAGTGTGGGCGCTGGGGTTTCTGACGTGAGACCTATTACTCCAGGGGGGTATACACTACGAAGCAGGATTATTGAGTTAGCTGGATAACTGCACTGAGTAAAACCCAGAACAGCTCTTTTTACTTCAGTCCATGTTCTAGATTTGAGAGGGTTCCGGGTTTTACTCAGTGCAGTTATCCAGCTAACTCAATAATATTGCCTTGTGAAACAGGGCCCTGAGTGGTATTTCACAAAGAGGGATTACTGAGTTTGCTGGATAACTGCACTGAGTAAAACCCAGAACAGATCTTTTTACTTCAGTCCATGTTCTAGATTTGAGAGGATTCCGGGTTTTACTCAGTGCAGTTATCCAGCTAACTCAGTAATATTGCCTTGTGAAACAGGGCCCTGAGTGGTATTTCACAAAGAGGGATTACTGAGTTAGCTGGATAACTGCACTGAGTAAAACCCAGAACAGCTCTTTTTACTTCAGTCCATGTTCTAGATTTGAGAGGGTTCCGGGTTTTACTCAGTGCAGTTATCCAGCTAACTCAGTAATATTGCCTTGTGAAACAGGGCCCTGAGTGGTATTTCACAAAGAGGGATTACTGAGTTTGCTGGATAACTGCACTGAGTAAAACCCAGAACAGATCTTTTTACTTCAGTCCATGTTCTAGATTTGGGAGGATTCCGGGTTTTACTCAGTGCAGTTATCCAGCTAACTCCAATAACCCAGCTAACTCCAATAACCCTGCTTCGTAGTATACCCACTCTGACCTGCGCGTTACAATGAAGATGTTAAGTACATCGCCACAGGATTTTCAGATTCTGTTTCCAGTAGAGAGCTGAACACCTGGCCTTCTTAGCCGCTGTGCCAAATTGGCTGTCAGTGCTGACACAAAGCAGAGGGGAATAAAACTAATGAAATCTATTAATTTTATTAATTAGCAATGGAGCAGCAGAGTGTCTATTACTGTTTTTCTATCCATCTCTACTCTCATCTTTCTTTACTCTTCAGAAATGTAACCTTTTATTTATCCGCATGAGACCCAGCAGAATATCTTTTTTTTTTTTTGATACAACAATAAGCGTCTTGGATGACAAAAACATGTTGCAGTGAAATATATTTTCAAAATATAATTCAGTTTATTTTTTATTGAATGTCCCTTGTAGTGTAGGTGTCAGCATAGTAGAATATATGTTCATTGAGATTAAGACCAGATACTTACAGGATGTCCCCCACAAGATACAAAAATGAATTTCTTGGTCTTAGGAGGTTATAACATTGAATCATGTGTGTGAAATGAAGAGACTTGCTGACATTAAAAACCAGAGTGAGAGGTTTTAAAGTGTTTTAAACTTTATGAGCCCCTTGTATCGGAATAATGGAAAAACACCTTGTCCAGTATTTATTAAATGAAGGCATACTTTCAATTACCTAGTTCCCATGTTACAGAAACTATACCGTTAACGGTTCTGAATCACAGGGCAGTTAATTACGGTAAAGATAATTCATACTGTCTGCCACATTTACATTTTAATTGTAGAATATGAAGCCAAACCATGTGTGCTGTTAATTATGTAGCACTGTTTTAAAATTTGCTGTCCTCTTCCCTCCAGCCAGTTGAAATTGTTGGAGGCAAAGTTGACCCGTGTTATGCGCACCTGAAAATGCAATTATTTATTTATTTATTTTATATTTATTTACATTTATTTTATTTTCCTGAACAATCAAAACGACAAAGGGAGGAAGCACAAAGTGTGCCTTAAATTAATATTTGACGAGGCATTGTGGCACACCTGACATACCTGGCACACCTGACACCTACATACCTGACACACCTGACGTACCTGACAAATATTTTGTTGCTGTTTGTTTTATTGCTCTTATGTAATGGTTAAAAAGCTGTCTATGCAAGCTGTCTTGAAGTTCATCAGAAGTGTTATGAAAAATCCCCCTATTTTTCTCTCCCCATCATATGGGTATAGACATTTATGAGCGTTTTATGAGATGTTTTTTCCAACGGACTTTCAGTTCCATAGTCAAGTACCACAAGCTAGCATAAGCTTTAAAAAGTAGCCGGACATGTCAGAACGTTTTTTTCCCCCCAATTTGGAATTCCGTCAACCGCTGCTGTTGATTCGGGAGAGCGCAGGTAAAATACCAGCTCTACTCTGAAGCATTTGCTGTCAGCTGCCACTTCTCATCCCACCCACTGTCTCATCGCACAAGCAAAACCAATTACATGAGCAATGATTGGTCATGGTATTTGTTTTGCACCAATCATTGGTTGAGTTATTTGTTTTGCGTGTGCTAAAAGGTCTTGCGCATGCTAAAGGTCTTAATGAATCAGCCCCTTTATGTACAGCTCAGCATGATGACTTGCAGCTGCCCAATCGACCAGCAGGGGTCACTGGTGTGCAGTGAGCCATTATCATCCCGACCTAAACCCTCCCATCTCTGGGTCATGCTTGACTCTACCAATGTGACTGCCAGCCACAGCCAGTACCGGCACGGCCCGGATCCGGATTCAATGCCGGACTGCGGGGCCCATTCATGCACTAGAACAGCGCCTTAACGGGACGAGCCACCCTGCAGCCCCAGAAATGTAGTTTTGCCACAGTATCAATTCTGTCCTTCAAAGGATTCTCTAGGAGAACTCAACGGACCATTTGCAAAGCAGACGGTGTAAACACCGACAACTTAAGACTGGTATCTAAAGGAACTTTGACCTGATTAATTGTTTGTATTTATTATTTAGCAGACACTCTTATCTAGAACAGCTTAGAGGGCCATCAGGGCATGATATAAGTGCATGAAAGCTGGATCAAATAAGGAAACGTGTGGAAGAGAAGGGGCGATCACTGGGAGTAATGAACAGGCTAAGCTATGCAAGGCCAGTAGCTGTCCAGTCACAGAACACAAGTTGTGGAAAACTTCTGGAACTAGGATATTTTCAAAAAGAATTAGCATTTCTTTAATTCTCGGGATGAAAGTCACTTTTGAGTGACTGTGGGTGCTTTCAGTTCTCACACAGCTTTGGTCTAACGTCTTCCAAAGCCGAATTAGTAATCGCCTTAAAACGATTAGATATGGCCGGTCCGCGGTGCTGGAATTAAAATTCGGAATTAAGGATACTTGCGGCAAGCTCATTTGAAGCGTTTAATGGCTCGGTACCTCTCCAGCGAAGACATGATTTACGTGCCAGCTGTTTTTCTCCTCTCAAGATAAATTAATTGTGTTTTTGCCTGTCTCACACCCGTCACCCCAGAAGAATAAGTCCTACTTCCTATTAATATTCTAACAAAAGCATGGCTCTCATATCCATGCATCCAGTCAATTATTTTTTAATTATGTGATATGCCTCCTCCTGACTAATTCCTTATTCATACACTATGTTATGTAGCAATATAATGCTGGTAGTATTAATACACCCAAAGCCATTCTATGGGTATAGGCATGTATGAGCAGCTCCCAACAGTTACTGTTAAAGATGATTAATTGAATCAACCCTGATTAGCAGTGGAATCGTTTGCCCAGTATAGATCTTGTCTCCTTTCCTCAAGCTCTTTTCTTTCTCCTCACCCCTCGTTCTTTTTCTCCCTCTGTCCTCTCTACAGAACACAGATGCCATCTTCCGTCTTTAATAACACGACTGGCCTCTAGAGCCACCGTTTCTCCACAGCCAGTCGGCGTCTTGCACCGAGGCAGACGTTTCAGGTTAAAAAGTAATTTAACTGTGAAAGGACTATTAGATAGCGGGGGAGTACTTGGGTTGCTACCTAAAAAGCGTAGTGAAATTAATTATTGCAGCAACGTGATGGTCTATAACTGTTTAAAGCAAGTAAAAAGGGCCGGTGCGGGTGCAGGTTTTTGATTTAGCCCAGCACTAAGACATCTGACTCAACTAATTAACTATGCATGGCTTTTAATCAAGAAATCATGGGCTAGTTGGGAAGAGTCACTTGCAGTATAATTTCGATTTTGTGTACGTGCTGTACTGTAGCCATACGTTTCACTGCACATTCTATGAAATGACCAAAACAGACAGATTACTGCTCTGCCTAATAATTGGTTATTTAATTAAGATTGTTTCCATGTACATCAATATCATTCTCTGCTTTGCAGCAAAATGGTATTCAAATGCAAAACATCACAGCAGGCGATAATAATGAAACGCAGAATAGTTATCATGCTGCCCAAAAGCGCAATGATACTCAGTTTAAAGGTGGGTGAAATATATGAGAGTATAAATCAATAAACTCCGCAACACTGTGTCTCTTGCTGTGCTTGCAACTTTATTAATGGAAAAAATGACTTACGTTTCGGGCAACAGTCCTTCGTCCGAGTCTTAGAGTGAATGGTAAAAAACACACTCTTATGGAGACGTCCCATAATGTTAATCGCCAAATGACATATACAACATTTTCACAAGAATTCACCATAGTCTCAGTGCGAAGGGAGTGCAATAAAAATATAGGCTACAATATAAAGAACCGATCACAAGTAGAAATTCACAAAAACATCAACCGTCACATGATAGTTATCGTACGTCATAAATCACGATACGGAATAATATATAGATATATTAAATATATATATATTACTTGTGAAATATAGGAGAAATGATCGATACAGACGTAATACTGAGCCACTTGAGCATTCTGAACTTTCCCAGTCAGACATTCTGACAAACCTGGATTGTGTTTCAGTGAGTTCCCCTGGGGGGGGTAAGAGTGTCTACATCCTGTGAACTGGAATCAGACTCTCATTGTTCTTTTCCTGGGCTCATCTAAATGTTTTTTAACACAGAGTGAAATCCCATTTAGTCGTAAAGACACATTCCCATGATGCATCGAGAGAGATAATATCACCCCCTGCTGTGATTAGAAACTGCATTCTCCCTCTGGAATCACCATCATAGGCCCCGTCTTTGACTTTCCATTTAATATACATGTTCACACACACACACACACACACACACACACACACATTTGAAATAGAACATTTGAAATAGAACATTTGAAATAGAACAATGAGTTAAATGCAAAGGTATTGGAATGGTGACATAATTTTTGTTGTTTTGGCTTTGTACTCCAGCACATTAGACTTGAAATAAAACAATGAATATGCAGGCTTTCAGCTTTAATTTGAATATTTACATCCATATCAGGTGATTCATGTAGTAATTACAGCCCTTTTTATACATAGTTTATATACGTATTTCTACATTTATATACAGTGAGCACCATAATTCATTGGACAGTGACACATTTTTTTGGTATTTTGGTTCTGTACTATGAGATTGAAGTGCAGACTGTAAGCTTTAATTTCAGGGTATTTTCATCCATATCGGATGAGCCGTTTCGAAATTATAGAACCTTTTGTACATAGTCCCCCCAATTTTCAGGCATCAAAAATATTGGACAGTTTAACATAATGTAGAATAAAGTAATCATTTTAAATATTTGGTCACATATCCTTTGCATGCCATGACTTCCTGTTATTCCTGTCTGTGGCCCAACAATATCAAAAGACTCTTGATATCTTATTTTCTGGTAGTCTACAAGCGATACTATAACTTCTCTGCATTTGAATGGATCTCAATGGGAATTGGGGGGTGGAACTAAATTTAGCTGTAAATTACACTGGAATAGTATGGAACACATAGTTGGCTAAATGGCTCTAAGTCATCAAGGGTCTGACGTATCAAACAAGCCTCAAACTGTCACTCTGCTGCCAGATATGCAGTAGATATGGATGGATCACGTTAAGGGTTGTTTCTCCTGACAAATGTCTTTATTGAACTCTATGGAAAAATAAGTCAGAAGAAGAAACTCTGAAAATGGGAGGGACTATGTACAAAAGGTTCTATAATTTCTAAACGATTCATCCGATATGGATGAAAATACCCTCAAATTAAAGCTGACAGTCTGCACTTCAACCTCATTGTCATTGTATCCCTTCAAACTCAAAGTGCCAGAGTACAGAACCAAAATAACAAAAAAATTGTCACTGTCCAATGAATGATGGCGTCCGATTTATACTTCCTGATTATGGGCCTAATGGACATGGGATTGGCTGTCGTTTGAGTCACAGTGATTGGTCCATATGCAGATTGCAGTGCCAGTGATAGATGACTCAGGGATCCTGTAATGTTTTAGTTCCATTGAATTTATTTGCAGGCGAGGTTCCATTCATGCTGTGATTGTGAAATTTACTGATTTGTCCTTTATGTTGCATTTAAATAGCAAAACTTCCATAGAACTAGACATGGTATTTATTAGGGTATCAACTCTTTTTTTGTATGTGTCTCTTGGGCAGCACAGGCAACTAAAGACGTTAACCCCTTCTCTAGCACCACCTTTTTTTAATACAAGCTGAAAATAAAATGATTACTGTTATTCTTTGACTGCAGGAGTCTTTGATCCTTAGGAGTTTCTAAGAGTCAGAATTATTCTTAAGTATTACTGAAATAAAGGGACAGAAGCTCAAACACAGTGCAAATGGAAGTTTTTTTTCAAGCCCAAAATATTTTTTTAAGTAAGCCTGAGCATTACAAGTGTGAAAAAATATGGAATAAAAAGTTTTTAGTTTAAAAAAAAAATCCTTTTATTATTCTGTTTCCGACTAAATCCTTAAGGACAATTAAAGGTCGCCCTGCTGAAATGTGGGTGATTGCATTGTATCTCACAGATAATATCATTAGCAAACTTAATGGCCTGACACAAGTACCGAAAAAAAAATGGCAATTCTACATCTTCATAACTGAACAAAATCATTTGTATTCAAAATGCTTTAGAAACACAATTTAGATTGAAAAGTTTGCCATTTTGCAAGCCAGCTTTCTTCTTTCACTGCGTGATTTGAGCTGATTGCTCCAGCTCTCTCTCTCTCTCTCTGATGTTAATAGAGGCTAATGTTAGCTTACAAACCCTGAGGAAAGAAGTGGAAATCTGTGCTCATGCATTCTCCCATTGTGAGGTTAGGCATAAAGTTATATTAAAAATACATTTACCGTGCTTTCTGTTTCAGAAAAAAAACTGTGCGTCAACTTCCTAGAAAATCAATAACAAAGAGGAATAGCCTATGGGCAACCCATATGCAAATGAAGAGAAAAAGAGTGTTCAGGAAGAGTCTTATTTCTTTTTCTGTTAGTATGGGAAATATTAAAATATTATTCGATGAGCTAGGAGGACTGGCAATTCCCACCACAGTTTCCGAGGTTGGTTGGTTTCTATAGGAACCATCTGTGCTGAGCACGCCATTCCTGTCTCAGGTGATATTGCACTGTTACCTATAGGCGGGGATTAGCCTCCCTGGTCCACAATGTCAAACCCCAGCATCGTAATCTCAAACCACTGTGGTCCGCATCTCAAACCCACCCCCCACCACCGTGGTCCGCATCTCAAACCCGCCCCCCATCACTGTGGTCCGCATCTCAAACCCGCCCCCCACCACTGTGGTCCGCATCTCAAACCCGCCCCCCACCACTGTGGTCCACATCTCAAATCCGCCCCCCACCACTGTGGTCCGCATCTCAAACCCACCCCCCATCACTGTGGTCCGCATCTCAAACCCGCCCCCCACCACTGTGGTCCGCATCTCAAACCCGCCCCCCAACACTGTGGTCCGCTTCTCAAACCCGCCCCTCACCACTGTGGTCCGCATCTCAAACCTGCCCCCCACCACTGTGGTCCGCATCTCAAACCCGCCCCCCACCACTGTGGTCCGCATCTCAAACCCGCCCCTCACCACTGTGGTCCGCATCTCAAATCCGCCCCCCCACCACTGTGGTCCGCTTCTCAAACCCGCCCCCCACCACTGTGGTCCGCATCTCAAACCCGCCCCCCACCACTGTGGTCCGCATCTCAAACCCGCCCCCCACCACTGTGGTCCGCATCTCAAACCCGCCCCCCATCACTGTGGTCCGCATCTCAAACCCGCCCCCCACCACTGTGGTCCGCATCTCAAACCCGCCCCCCACCACTGCGGTCCGTATCTCAAACCCGCCCCCCATCACTGTGGTCCGCTTCTCAAATCCGCCCCCCACCACTGTGGTCCGCATCTCAAACCCGCCCCCCACCACTGTGGTCCGCATCTCAAACCCCCCCCCCCCCACTGTGGTCCGCATCTCAAACCCGCCCCCCACCACTGCGGTCCACATCTCAAACCCGCCCCCCATCACTGTGGTCCGCATCTCAAACCCGCCCCCCACCACTGTGGTCCGCATCTCAAACCCGCCCCCCAACACTGTGGTCCGCTTCTCAAACCCGCCCCTCACCACTGTGGTCCGCATCTCAAACCCGCCCCCCACCACTGTGGTCCGCATCTCAAACCCGCCCCCCACCACTGTGGTCCGCATCTCAAACCCGCCCCCCATCACTGTGGTCCGCATCTCAAACCCACCCCCCACCACTGTGGTCCGCATCTCAAACCCGCCCCCCACCACTGCGGTCCGCATCTCAAACCCTCCCCCCATCACTGTGGTCCGCATCTCAAACCCGCCCCCCAACACTGTGGTCCGCATCTCAAATCCGCCCCCCACCACTGTGGTCCGCATCTCAAACCCGCCCCTCACCACTGTGGTCCGCATCTCAAACCTGCCCCCCACCACTGTGGTCCGCATCTCAAACCCGCCCCCCACCACTGTGGTCCGCAATGGCAATCTGATGCCCCCGCGAGCGTACAAGTCAAACTCCGTCTATCACTGTTAGTACAGTAGGGCACAAGGGATAGAAGCTCTATGCTACTCTAGATTAATACACAGACTCTCTCGCCAATGTTGTGCTGCTATAATTGTAATTGCTCCTCTTGCACATTTATGAAGTATTAGCAAAAGACTTCCCCAAAAAAAGTAACTTTTCTTTAACTTAATTTTGCATCCATTTAAAAATATGATCTCACTTGTCACCTGCTGCCTTTAAAACTTAAAAAAATATATGTCGTGCCGTATTGAGCATTCAGCAAAGGACGGCAAAAGTGCATAGAGCTGAACGCAGACTTTATTTGCAATACAAATTAATTAAGGTTAAAGTTGTCCCTTTGCAAATTTGCAAATTTTCTGATTCGCTTGTTTTCTCAATTACGAGGCGTCTTGGTAACCTTGGTTCATTGAAAGAGGGATTTGACCGGGGAACCAAGGCACATCGCTATGGCATACTTGACTGAAAGCCTTGAATACAATTTACTTTGACACTAAATCAAAAAATAAAAAAGTCCCAGGGCTCTACGTCGTCATGGAGCGGAAACAAACTCTGAAGTCTTCAACGCCACGCTTGGCGCTAAAGAGGCGGTGTTAATCTGAGGTTCCGGCTCAGTAAAGATATGCGCACTAGCACAGATAGGCCAACGCACAATATGCAGAACGCTGCAACGAGCACAATGCAAATAACAGGAAGATAGAAATACAATAAAATACAATTTCAGAATAAAAAAATAGAAACTGCAGGGTGCCAAAAACCATAAATGTTTCACTTGATGACAGGTGTAAGGTGTGTATTGCCATACCTGCTGAAACAGCCACCCCCGTGTTTTATCATACAAGAATACCTTCCTAATTTTTTAACAAACCTACTTTCGAGTCTGTTTTGTTCTTTTTTTTTTTGGCATTTAATTTAATCAAACTTTACTTATAAAGTTAAAGCGTTGGGGCAGCTATCAGCCCACTCGAGCGTCAGTGTCACTCAACAGGAAGGGGAATCTTTTAGTAATGACTCGGGGGAGAAGGCATCCTCCATTTCAGCAACACGAGCACAATCAATCTGTAGCTCTCTGTACAGAATGTTCCACGGGACCATTTTTCACAGATCGCTCGTCATTCATCGCCTTGTTTATCCCTGAACCGGCTGTCATATCTGTAACTGATTCTCTGCCGATGACGGAGCTTTGGGTAACAGTACTATCCCGGCGCAAAAAGTACCAGACATGCATTATTAATTTATTGCATTCATGCAGCATCTTTCATGCCCCCTTCAAGGCCTAGAAGGACTATACAGGTGTGTGTGTGGGGGGGGGGTACTCAGGGGATTACTCATCTCTTTCACCCCCCTTGTGCAACATCTGTAGTGGGAATCTTCTGAATGTGTGTGTGTTAACATGGAGAAAATCACTCCATTAAACATAATTTTCTATATAATTCTTATTACCCAAATGTAGTATAAATGCGCTTGCATTCATATGAACCAAATATCTTTCTCTGTCTGTCCCTCTTAGAGGAAAACAAGCAGCCTAGAAGATAAACGGCTATGTTATTGTTAGTGAGAGTCCGCTTGAACATTCTGATCTTATGGCAAGGTGAGAAATTGTCTAGAGACTCAATACTGTTAAACTTAGGTTGTCAGCTTAATGTCTCACTCTGTACTGGGATATTATACATGGAGTCGGCCCTTGTGACGAGATGACATCACTGTCTGTATACAGTGGGGAAAATAAGTATTTCACCCCCTGCTGATTTTGTGAGTTTGCCCACTTACAAAGAAATCAACGGTCTATACTTTTAATGGTAGGTTCATTTTAACAGTGAGAGACAGAATATCAAAAAAAATCCCAGAAAATCACATTATATGAATTTTTAAAAATTATTTGTGTTTTATTGAGTAAAATAAGTATGACCATAGGGTGTCAAGAACGAGGTTTAGTGTGTGTGCTGGAAGCGCAATGCCCTTCCCTGCTCATGAGGATCCAATTTACCTCATATGAACCAAACGGTGCCGCCCTCTGCAAGCCCAACACTTCTCCCAGCACCAAGCTGCTTTTCAGTTCCACATTCATTCGTTGAATGACTTTAGTAGCCAGTTTATGCAAAATATCATGTCTTACTGTCTTAACTGGTCAAGGCTGCCTGCACTGGATGTAATGTAAGCTTTAATTGTGTGTGCGTGTGTGTAAGTATGTCTGTATGTCCGTCAGTATGGGTGCCTGTGTGTGTGTGTGTCTGTAGGTATGTCTGTATGTCCGTCAGTATGGGTGCCTGTGTGTGTGTGTGTGTGTGTGTGTCTGTAAGTATGTCTGTATGTGTGCATGTGTGTGTCCGTATGGGTGTGTTTGTGTGTGTGTGCGTGTGTGTGTGTGTGTGTGTCTGTATGTGTGCGTGTATGTGTCTGTGTGTTTGTGTTTGTGCGTGTTCATGTGAGTGCATGTCCAATTGTCCGTGTTTGTGTGTGTCTGTGTGTGTGTGTGTGTGTGTCTGTGTGTGTGTGTGTGTCCGTGTGTGTGTGTGTGTGTGTGTCCGTGTGTGTGTGTGTGTCTGTGTGTGTGTGTGTGTGTGTGTGTGTGTCCGTGTGTGTGTGTGTGTGTGTGTCCGTGTGTGTGTGTGTGTGTGTGTGTGTCCGTGTGTGTGTGTGTGTGTCTGTGTGTGTGTGTGTGTGTGTGTGTGTCCGTGTGTGTGTGTGTGTGTGTGTGTGTATATAAAGTTTCACACTGTCCTGAAGTCATAAAAGACCCAGTGCAGAACTGATCTCAATTTCACAGCCATTTCTGTTTAAAAAATGTAAAAAAAGTCTGACACAGGAGAATTTTCCGGAAGTTCAGAGAAGATTTTGTTAACCTTGAGGAGTGGCAGGGAGACACGATGGGTCTGATCAGAGCTGATGTTTGATTGACAGACGCACTGGAAATTGGGAGGGGGGGCTAACAACCTGTCCAGGTGAGAGGCGCCGTGACTGAGAGAACGGCAGCCGGCAGCGGAGCCCCCCCAGGACCCCCGCCCCGCTCCCCTTTCACGCGCACGTCGCATCGCATTAGCCCACGCTTTGATTTCAGCCCAAAAAGGGAACAGGACCTTCTGCGAATCAGCCCTGATTTCCCAAAGTTAAAAAGATCCCCCGGGAGCCATGTAATAGCCAGCTGAGAGCCAGAATCCACAGAATGACCCGGAATATTCCTCTCCGGGTGCAAGGGCTGATTGCAGTGAAGTGCTAGATTTGAGAGCGAGTGAGAGAGAGAGAGATAGAGAGAGAGAGTGTGTTGAAGAAGGGACTGTAATTTCACTATGCCAATATTTTACAAAAAGATGTATGATTCACATGTACGCATATTATTATAGATGTATATATTCTCTCTCGCTCTTTCTCTTTTCTTTTTTACTGAGCTGAATTTGTACTGCGTCCCAAGAGGATCCAACCCAAATTCTGGAATAACCACAATGGGGAAAAAAATTTTTTTAAATGAAAATGAGATAAGATAAAAAAAAATTTAAAACATGTAAAGTATTACAGAGAGCTAGTCGATACAATACTGTGGCTGTTTATTTTTAGGATAAAATGGGGCCTGTCATTAATGTCACTAATGCAGAACGACACAATGCAAAATCAACAGGCTTTACAAAAGCGTAATGTTCACATTCTGCTATGGTCAGAATCAAAGATTATTAAAACAGACACTAAGGTTGAAATAATACTTCTTTTTTTTTTTATCCAGAAAGTGAATCTTTTTAATGGTGCATCATTGTAATGCTAATGGCATCTCACTTTATAAGAATATTTCAGAGACCTGTCAGAGATATTATATACAGTATGTGTCTTATGTAGATAATTTATGTATATGTTATGTATCGCATATATCTCTACATATATTTTATCAATTATTGTATTAATTAGGCTACTAATTCATAATAATTTATGATCAGTTATCATTTCACCCGCTGTGTGAGTAGTTCTTTAGAAAGAGTTGCTCAGAAAACAAAAAGTCTGACATGTTTTCCAATTAAAAGTCTAGTTTCCATTTCTGGGTCTAAAGCTGAACTCAACACCAACAGTAGAGAGGACATTTCTTTGTCTTGGGTGTAGCTCCCTCATGTGGTGACATGGAAGAAATGACATTACTGTCGTCAACAGGGCTGTGTCTCAATCAGAGCCCTATCTACTGTGTCGGCAGTGTAGTATAATGGTTAAGGAACTGGACTTGTAACTGAAAGGTTGCGGGTTCGATTCCCAGGTAGGACACTGCCGTTGTACCCTTGAGCAAGGTACTTAACCTGCATTGCTTCAGTATATATCCAGCTGTATGAATGGATAAATGTAATAAGAAGTATGTAAGTCGCTCTGGATAAGAGCGTCTGCTAAATGCCTATAATGTAATGTAATGCACTGTGTACTAGCATACTGTGTACTGTTTACTGCATACTGTTTAAGATGTGACATGCAGTATGCAAAAAATATCCTCCATACTATTATCAGCAAAAACCTGGAAATAAGTACATCATCTGGGGATTTTAAGTACACTACATTTACATTTTGCCTCCTTAACCTTCTCATCCAGTGTATTCAACAAGCATAGTATGGTAGTATGAAAGGGGGTTGATTCGGACAGCCCTGGGGCCTGTATCATGAAGCTGGATTACTGAGTTAGCTGGATAACTGAGTAAAACTTGGAATGCTCCCAAATCTGGAACATGGACTGAAGTAAAAAGAGCTTTTCCAGGTTTTATTCAGTGCCGTTATCCAGCTAACTGCGGCTGTGTCCGAATCAACGCTTTTCTGTACTATTAAGTATGGTAGTTGAGTACACTGGATTAAATACACTAAATTTACACTAAATTTAGTGTGCTTTAAATCCCCGGATGATAATATAATAGTATTGAGGATATTTTTTGCAGTACACTGCAATTACACAGGACACAGTAGATAGGGCTCTGATTTGGACAGAGCCTCAGTAATCTTGCTTTGTGATAAAGGCCCCAGGTCTCCACATCTAAGCAAAACCTTTTAATAGCAAAGACATTTGTTGTAAGCTATACATGTATTCATTTATAAACATAAATGATCACACTTATCATTAACATTTTTATTAAAGCTTATCTTTGGACAGCATTATATTTATTAGCATTACAGTGAGCACCATAATTAATTGGATAGTGACACATTCTGTTACACTCTCCGTTCAATCTCAGTCCTCTTTCCTGTTTGTGCTCCGTGTTTTCCCTGTTTCCTCACGTCTCTTGTCATGTTTTACGTTTCCCTGTCTGTCTTCTGTTTTGTGCAGGTTTGGCGTGGTTTTCCTTCTTGTTTGCTCAATTCGCCCTCTCTAATTCCCCAGCCAATCACATTCCTTCCCTGTTTCCATTCCTCACGCCCTCGTTACCGCTCAATCACGCTCGCAAACATTCTCACGCTGCAAGCACTCATTAGCTCATTTACCACACTATATATTCTCCCGTTGTTCTTTGTCTTGTTGCCAGTTCGTTAAGTCTTGTTCATTGTTACCCCGGTCATGTCAAGTTTGGAACTCGGTCTCAGTCTTGTCTTGCTGAATTAACGCTTAATCTTGCCTTTCTATTTTGTACCCGCCAGCCTGCAGTTTTCTGCCTGTTCCACACCACACTTCCCTGCTTCCCGCATCCCGCTCTGCCCCTGCTACGCCTAACCCAGGATTCAGTCACCATCCAGCTCCTTGCCTGCTTCCCTCTCCTGCTCTGCCCTCCGGTTCTGCCCTACCCAGGATTCAGTCCCTTCCTCTCTCTCGCTACAAAAGTTTGCTGTAGCAAATAAACGCTCTTTGTGAGCTTATTGTGAGTTCTGTCTCTGAGTCATGCATTTGAGTCCAGTTTTTATCAGGAACCTTAACACATTTTTTTGTTATTTTGGTTCTGTACTCTACACCCTCGAAATAAAGCTGACAGTCTGCACTTCAACCTCATTGTCATTGTATCCTTTCAACCTCAAAGTGCTAGAGCGCAGAACCAAAATAACAAAAGAATGCGTCACTGCCCATTGAATTATGGTGCTCACTGTATATTATATTTACATTCAAATTACTTTGGGGCTGTCCCACCAGAAAGATTCTGGGCTTAGTCAGTAAAGTTCAGTTAATACTTGCAATTTATTGTGAACAGTTTTTTTTTTATTATTTACAAGGTATTACAACGAACAGAACACTGCAAACTACCAGACGATTAAGGCCTCAAAGAAGCATAACGGACTGTGAAAGCAGGTGTTTCCTTAGCATCTGTAAGCGAGTTATAAAGAGAAGAAATAAGACCCGGAGTGGAATGGGAAGAGGTGTGAGAGTCGCTAAGAGTCTGGAGCGGTGACGTAGCGCTCCAGTCGACACCGTGAGCTGGAAAGGCAGACTAGGCTAAAGCAGAAGAAATAAGATACTTTGGCGGCGAGAGAGGGATCTTTTAGATCTCGGGATGGCCAAAGTCCATCCCCCATATTGTGCATTAAACAAATCAATGGTGCAGCGAGGATTTCCTGCTGGACCAGAGGAGATGTTCGTCTGTCGAGAAATGAGAAACTATGGCAAAGTTCCATAGACTGCATATTAATGAGCTGTGCCTCAAAGAAGCACAAGCTTGCAGGACACGCAGTTTTATTCTATATCCTACGCACAGCATTTGTATTCAACACTGAGGGCTCCATTTAGTAAGACTTTTAACGGGTGCAAAACCTTTTAACACAAGCCAAACTAAGGCTAGGCTGAGCGGTGGATATCCAGGGGGACAGACTGCAGGCTTCGGGGTGTCTCGAGGAAGGGAGTGTGAGTAAAGCGAGTTAGGGAGGAGCTATGGGTAGAATACAAATAAACAAGAGAGCAGGGTGGGCAACATATAACCCCACCAGGAGTTTACTGCAGTGGCATGAGAAAGGGAAGAACCCCCCCCCAAAAGCCTGCCTGTAAAAAAGGGGTCACAACTGTTGAGAGGTGACTGGGTTCGCTGTGGACACGCCAGTAAAGCTCGTCGCCACAGAATACACTATGGGCCTGATTTACTAAGACCTTTAGCAAGTGCAAAACCAATAACATGAAACCAATGCTCTCTATCTAATCTATCTGATAATCTATAAATTTCACTGTAAAGGTGTGTTTTTAATCTAGACTTAAATATTGAGACTATGTCTGATTCCCTTGCATGTTTTGGAAGGTTATTCCGTAGGAGAGGAGCGCTATAGGAAAAGCCTCTACCCCCTGGCAAATTCTTTCAAAACTCTTGGGTCTCCGTGATGACCTGCATCTTGCATGATTGCAAGGTCGAAGGTCATTTGATAAATATATTGGCACTAGCCCATGTAACGCTTTAAACGTTAAACGTAAAACGTTAAATCTTAAAGTCTTAATTTCATTGGCTGACTAATCAACTAAATTAACTAATTGGGTCCAATAATGAAAGATGATCTGATTGGAGGGCAGCAGAGCGTAGCAGTGAATGAAATACAGGGTTCTAATAGGATGATTGCAGGTTCCAGGTCCTCTGCCAATTCTAATAAAAGATACATAACCCTGGATGAGGGTGAAGCAAATACTGTAATTATAGTGGGAAATATTGTGAAATTCCCAGGTTATGACGTGCAAGGAGCGTGATGACCAGCTTTGAAATCTGAACATACATCAGCATCACTGCACTCGCTCAAATATATTACAAAAAAAAAAAAAACTGGAGCCAGCAAGTCCTATAACGCAGAGGCATCTGTGGAGCCGGCCAATCAGGAAGCAGCAGCACTTAGCCCTAACAACCCCCCTGACACCATCCTCACAGAGACATTGCGTCATCACCATAACAGGAAGATGCCACACGTTTCCATAGAAACTATGGGGCCTCTGTGATTGATGAGGTAATGGACTTCTAAAGAGGGTAGGTGTAATCAAACCTCCACTCATGCATGAAGTACGACAGGCACACACACACACACACACACTCATGCATGAAGTACGACAGGTACACACACACACACACACACACTCATGCATGAAGTACGACAGGTACACACACACACTCATGCATGAAGTACGACAGGTACACACACACACACACACACACTCATGCATGAAGTACGACAGGTACACACACACACTCATGCATGAAGTACGACAGGTACACACACACACACACACACACACTCGTGCATGAAGTACGACAGGTACACACACACACACACTCATGCATGAAGTACGACAGGTACACACACACACACACTCATGCATGAAGTACGACAGGTACACACACACACACACTCATGCATGAAGTACGACAGGTACACACACACACTCAAGCATTAAGTACGACAGGTACACACACACACACATGCGTATATCCTTTGCATCTTCATATTTACATGGCTGAAGTCGTTGAGTGGGAGCCGTGGTCATGCTGAAAAGCACACGCCCTAGAGTAGGCTAACCTGCTAGGATGAGCAATAATTAGCACCGAGCACCAAGCCCCTCCTGCTCCAGCAGCCCTCTTTCCCTCTTTCCCTCTTTTCCTCCAGAGATGGGAAAACTTGTTTTGCATCTTTTTATCTTATTGTTTTTGTGTGTTTCCTGCCTCTGATTCATTGTATTATCTGGGAGGGGACTTTTATTTATTATTCATTATCAAGATTTGATAAATCAACAAATGCTCATTCGCGTGTAGTTTAGGGGCTGACCCTGGTTCCAGTGAGAGAGGGGGAGGGATAGAGAGAGAGAGAGAGAGAGAAAGAGAGCAAGGGATGAGGGAGAGACGGAGAAGCTGCCCCAGACTTGTAGTACACCAGTCACTCGTAAGATATGGCACAGATCCCCAGCCTGGCTCGGAGGGGTGGGGGAACGGGAGAGTGGGAGGAGGGAATGGCGGTCGGATCGGAGGGAGTCGACGCTGTTTTCCCGTGCGGACCGGACCCCTCGCCCACAGCGGCCGCCGTGTCCACAGCCGACCCAAGCGCAGGACTGCAGCTCCACGCCCCGAATGAGTCCCGGTCGGAACGCGGAAACAGCTCCGATTCACAACACGCGCCATCCCATCGGTACGTGCTGCAGTTTCTCTCATCTGCGAGTTTGACTGTCTGTCTATTTGTGCATTTTCTATGATTTATTAAACTTTTTTGTGTTGGAAATAGGCTGGGGGGGGGGGGGGGGCTTTTTTTGCTGTCATCTGTGAAGTACATTGTTTTTACCATATAGAACCTGTGTTTGTAGTAAAGTGTTCTATAAATCAGTTCAAACCAAGGAATGCTGCTTAGCCATGCCTGATGGGATAAATGTATGTAAGCCAGAGGTAATTGGGAAGTGTGGTCTCGAAACAGCAGAGTCGTATTTCTCACACAGACGTACGCCTAAAATGACTTGTATTGAGCAGTGTTTTTAATGGCTGGAGATCACCTTTAGCTTGTTCCTTTCCTTGTTCTCAAGGCCACATCTCAAGAGGTCTAGTACCCTTATCACACTCTGTATGAACTGTTGGGATAGATCCTTACAGCATGTATTTTTCAGCATGTTAAATAGATAAGAAATCTTTTTTTTTTTTTTAAAGCAGAGAGCTAAATTGCTTGTTTTCTAATGGGCACATAATCCATTCAGTATTAGTCACACTTACCATATATTTCCATTAGCTTTTTGCACTAAGGCAATAAGCAGTAAAACACAGATGTCGCTGATTTGAAACTGAGGATTGAATACTGTTGTGTTACAGTTGATAAAAGAGACATACTGGGATCTCCTGTTGTAGATCAATGGCGTTGAAGCTGTATCTTTGTGTCTCTTTTACTCTGAATTTTACAGGTTTTGCTCCCCTGACATTTTTGGTGGGTCTACAGAAGAGGAGATGGAGGCCGGCGGAGACGACATCCCCCTCGGGGACCGCTCGCAGTCGCAGTCCAACGACCAGCTGACCGAGAGTACGGTCTTCAGTCTGTCCCAGAGCGAGTCGCTCTGGACCACCGAGTCTTCACGCAGCGCCTGGGAGATCTACCAGTACCCAATTCTCCTCCTGACCACTGGGGGCGCTGTGTTCATCTGTGGCTTCATCCTGAGTGGCCTTTACTTCGCCAAAATATCCAGCAAGGCCACGAACATCCTGGGCCCGGCGCTTCTGTCCATCGGGCTGATGGTGCTGGTGGTGGGGCTGGTGCTTGTTCCGATCACCAAGGAGAACCTGAAACCGCCAATGAAACGGCCAGTCAGCTACTACAGGCCACCGCAGTTCAACCTGTGAAGAGCGTGCAGTCTTCTCCCAATAGAGGGTGCTGTTGATGCCTGTGGCCCTTTGGTCTCTTTGCCAAAATAAAAGACCCCATTCACCAAAGGGTGACGGACACAAGAACGCAACAGCATGTTCAGGACGGGGCCCTGCACTCAAATGGCCTTTTGGTTTCATTGTTTTTGAGGGCACCGGTGCACCGTGTGGCGATCTATGCAGTTGTGGGACGCTATTCATGCAGATGCGGGTCCTGAATCAACCAGACTGATGTGATAATGTTGATTGAAAGCATTCAAAGCTCACAATAAACATCTTATCTCTTTAAGAAGCCTTGTGGATTTGACACAACAGCCCCCAAAGGACCGTGTGGGACTGCAAATACAGTGGAATCATTCTGTGCAGAATCCACTCCTTCCTTAAAAGAGGGCTTCACCAAATATTATTCAGTTACAAAATGGCATTTTAAACATACTCAAAAGAATGCAGCAGTAATGCAGCATGAAACATTTTTGTCTTGGTTCCAACAACTGTGTCATCGGTATATTATTGCATATTTGACCAGGAATGTCAAGAAATTAATTAATGTGCAAGCATGCATGCTGGTGCAACAGAGAGAGTGAATGTAAAATAAAATAAAAAACTATTGATATAATTAAAACATACAAATAATATAACTTTTTTTGCTATGATAGAATTTATTTTATTTTTTTTTTAAAGGGAAAAGTGAGGTGTGACATATTTCAGTCGTTTATTTCTTCATGAAGTTTCCCAGAGGTATCAGTGATAGATTGTCTCTTGTGTGTTATAAACGTATTATAGAATACCAACTAATGTCACTATACAACACCGCCTCTAAGACATAGGATGCTTTTTAAAAGGAAGAAGATCACGGAGGATTTGCTCTTAAGAATCGCCAGCCATTATGGGTTGAACCACACAATTAAAGCTTTAGTCCATCTTTCCATCGTTTTAGTGACTCAGTGGGCAATTATCTGAGCTTTGCACTTCTGGTAATGGGTTATCTACACCAGACTTTCAGATTTATTGTGCCCAGTAATGCGATGGCCAGCGTAAACAGACTTATGATAAACAGACACAATAAGGAGAAACTATGCCTTTAGAATTGCATTCAACATTCAATCAAATAAAAACATTTTATTCCCTAATTCTAAGTCTGTGTCTGTATTTTTCAACAGGAAATGAGAAGAAAACGTTTCCCCATAAATGCCTTGTATGATAAACTGTATTACGTACTTAATAAAAGTACTTAATAGAAGATAACATGTTTAAACTTATTTATTTTAACCTCCTATTCACAGGCATTGAGACACCAACAGCGTGTCCATATTGTTTTTGTGAAGCCAACTTTTTATGCTAAATATTAATTCCATTAAGGACAATATCTTCACAGTTGCCAATTAGCAGGTCTAGCACTTTGCTAGAACAGTTGGAGACCATTAGAGCGTGACTGAATTTCACCACTTTGCATCAGTCCTCACTGTGATTGGCTGTTGCTCTTCAGCTGTACGGTCCATTGTCATTGGCTGCTGCGCCCTGCCCTTCTTGGCTAGGGCCAGACCCTACATTTTCTCTCTTTTCACCAGATCAGCTGATGCTGAGATAAATCAAACTGTATATAAAATGACCTCATAATGCACAACATCACGGCATATGTAATCTACAGCTTTGTACAAATAAATTTAGCTCTTCCCTCAAACAAGACCTGAAGCGATAAAATTTCTTACCGCAACATCTATTTGTGAAATGGGTTTTTTTTGGTTTGTTTTTTGACAAAAAATACAACATGATTGAGTTCTGCCTCAGGCTGTGTCATATGTACTAATCATATTTCATGTCATGCCATTATAATGTTTTGGCTTCAAGAGGTCTGTAATTACTTGTCTAGTGATATATGTTACGCCTGTACGGGTGAATTACGATGGCATTTGAACCTTGATTTATGTTTTATGTATTTTACAGACACACATATACAGTGAGCACCATAATTCATAGGACAGTGACATCTTTTTTGTTATTTTGGTTCTGTACTCGAGCACTTTGAGTTTGAAAGGATAAAATGACAATGAGGTTGAATGCAGACTGTCAGCTTTAATTTGAGGGTATTTTCATCCATATCGTTTAAACATTTAGAAATTATAGAACCTTTTGTATATAGTTCCTCCCATTTATGGGCATCAAAAAATATTGGACAGTTTAACATAATGTAGAATAAAGTAATCATTTTGAATATTTGGTTGCATATTCTTTGCATGCCATGACTTTCTGATGTTTGTGACCCAACAACATGAAAAAACTCTTGATATCTTATTTTCTGGTACTCTTACAAGCAATACTATAGAGTCTCTGTATTTGAATGGATCTCTATGGGAATTGGGGGGTGGGATTAGATTTAGCTGTAAATTATGGGGCCACCGATAGGGGGGAACTGGGACACCTTGTCCCGGGCCAAGGATAAGAGGTGTAACCATTTGTAATTTGTTAGAAAATATATTTGGTGAGGGGCCCTCCCAATATATTTTTTTCCAGGGCCCGACAATTTGTAGCTGCGGCCCTGGTTCTTCCTCTCAGATGAAATATGATTTTTTAAATCTATAAAATAAATCAGTAAATAATCATACGTACAATTATAACTCGTAATTAATCGTAGCTCTGTTGTAACTGAAATGATGCGTCTGGGCTAACCTGGCTTAAAATATTGACGTGTTTCTTCTGCTGTTTTCAAATGTAAATCGTTTCCACCTTTTATTCCTGTCAAGTGAATTGTGCTCCTTTTGATTTACTCATTTACTGAATCTCTTCATCACGAGTCAGCGTTGTGCTCAGCAGAGCGAGTCAGCGTTGTGCTCAGCAGAGCGAGTCAGCGTTGTGCTCAGCAGAGCGAGTCAGCGTTGTGCTCAGCGGAGGCTCCGCTGCCAGTAACAGAGCTGGCGGTGTAGCGTAAACGCAGAAGAGGTGTCGGGTTTGTTTACATGGATAGTATTATAGAGTATTCCTACGGGACAGTTAAAACGTTGACTGTCGGGCAGGTTACTAAATCGCTGTCATTTTTCCTAGCAACAGAATCCAGAGAACACGTATAACAAGGATTACAGGTCTGGTGTGTGTGTGTGTGTGTGTGTGTGTGTGTGTGTGTGTGTGTGTGTGTGTGTGTGTGTGTGTGCGTGCGTGCGTGCGTGTGAGAGAGAGCTAAAAAGAAGGAAAAAGTTGTAAAAGATGTGTGTATATGTGTCTCTGTATCTCTCTGAGACTCCAAAACCTCTACATTAGTGTGTATGTGAGAGAGAGAGAGATTCAAAGGAAATTAACGTAGCCTGTTTAAGGCTGATAGCAGATGTGTCAGAGATCCAGAGGCTTGGGGGGGTTAGCCCTGACCCTCCACTAATCAGCCCTCTGCTCTTTGAGCATTAGCGCTCTCAGACCAGCCCCACACACACACACACAGCTTCATTAGCGTCATTAGCATCCGTAGCGCAGCCTGCATCTGGCGCGACGGCCGCTAAGTAGCTGAGGGCAGGCGTGGAAGAGCCAAATGGACGAGCACTGCTGCGACATTCAGCGAGAATGCCGACCGCTTTGCCTTCCTCCCAGGGGCCGTCAGTAAGACACTCCAGCAGAGACACCAGGGGCCACATGTATAAACAGTGCGGAAAAAATGCCCTCAGAAAGCCGCGTAAGCAAGTTTCCACGCGGAAATTCAGATGTATAATATAACACATGCTGTGAGAATCTGCGTAATTCTGCACGTGATGGACACCGTACGTACGCAATGTTTTGAGTCTGTGTGATATGGCGACACTGTGACAGAAAGGCAGAGGTAGAAAATACTAAACTTTTTTTAAGCAGATTTCCGACTTTCATCCTGAGCGTTCTTTTACGTGTTATTTTACTCATAGTTTTATATATGTGGCCCCTGGGTGGTATTTCACAAAGCAAGAATAAGCAGTTAGCCAGCTAACTTTCGTGAATATTTTGAAGTAATATTGAAGTAATATTTGTCATCAAATTCAAAATACTTACAAAAGTTAGCGACCTAACTCCGTAATCCGGCTTCATGAAATGGAGTGTGTGTGTGTTTGTGTGCGAGAGTGGGGGGTATTTCACAAAGCAGGATTAGTGAGTTAGCTGGATAACTGCGCTGAGTAAAACCAGAAACCCTCCCAAATCTGGAACATGGACTGAAGTAAAAAGAGCTGTTCCGGGTTTTACTCAGTGCTGTTATCCAGCTAACTCACTAATCCTGCTTTGTGAAATACTTCCCAGCTAAATGAGCATTGGACCCCACGCCTGTCATACAGGTGTATGGAGCAGCCTGAATATAAAAGCAGTGTGGGGGGGAAATCCGCATATACAACGCCAGAGTGATGTTTGTGTTTAAATGGGGACGCTGAACCATGTCCAATTATCCTCAGAATAGTGAAGTATGAATGAGAGTTTAAATTTCCCAGCTGCACTGACCAAATTGTCAGTCTGGCCCTCAAAATCATCCCCTGGTTTAATCAGCAATCAGCAATGTGATTAGAATTTTTGGCAATGAGGTCAGAGAGCATTGTCCTGAAGCTGAGTAACATGTGACTTACATCTTTAAGCCTATTGGTCAGATATGCTTCCATCCATTTTGTTTAAGGAATTTCTGAAGACTGTCGAGGAGCCAATCCCCAGTTTGATGGTTCGGAAAACAGACATCCAACGGGAATGCAACGATCTAAAACAACCATCTTCATTACTGGTGTGGTCACCGGTCAAACTTGACTGGACTAATCAGAACTTAATTCAATCATGTCACTAATGTTTAAGTAAGATCTAAAATATGACATCCTGGAGACACAGCCTCAGAGGGATACGCATCACAATCCAGTTTCCTTGATCTCATCAGCAAGGGAAAAAAACCATGGCTGATAATGACATAATATTAAGTTGTTTCTTTTTAGGAAATTATGTTAACTCACATTAAGGCAAATCTGATTTAAAACTCCATTTATAAACTCATTTCCTCAGCTCATATCTTAACTCTGCTATCAGCATCTCTTATGGCAAAACAATACATTGAAAATAAAAAAATACAAAATGTAAGGAATACATTTCAATACATTCAAGGAATACACACACACACACACACACACACACAAATATGTGTTTATTATTTCTACAATCTAAACACATGCACATATTAATTATACATATTTCTGTCATTATCTTTTCATTTGAGATTAATTGAAATTCACCGTTTTTCTTAGGACAAAAGTGTGTGCATACTCAGGGTTTCTCATAACATGAATCAGAGAAAGAGCACGAGCACACGGGGGAAACAATGAGCCGCTGCAGAAAGATCGGACGTTAACGCCGAAATCACGGACACACGACACAGTGACGATGTATGCCTAGTGGCCGTAACTCATTCAGAATGATATCGATTTCAACGTGAAGCCAAAGCCAGAGAATGATTAGCGATTAATTATTAATCCATAGCGGGGCACATATCTCCTTCATGTTTCTCCTGCCTTCCTGAAGCCGCGGTCCCGCAGGTCCCATCGGCCGCGTCGTTTTAGATCCCAGCGCACCCACAGAGCTCCACAGTGCATCCATTTAAAAACAAAGAGAAATTATTGTCAGTCTTTTTTTTTTGCACATGAATATGCTAAGAAGCGGAAGCAAACATTTGATTCCAGTATTAATTCCTGGCGTGAAGCGGAGAATGAAAAACAACACCTATTATTTTGGTAAAATGAAGACCTTTCTAGAACCTCCTTCTCTTCTTTTTATTAATTTATTTGGGTCCCCATTTTTTGTTGCACATGCAGCAGTTACGCTTCCTGGGGTCCCCACAAAACATACAATCATGACCTGATACAAAAGAGCAACAGGCGAACAAAACAACGTTAAATATTAAATTAAAATTAATTGTATTGGGGTTAACAATTTCTAGATAAATGTACAGTGTTGGAAGGTAAATTGTTCACTTTTTAGAGTTGACTTGTTTCTGATCTTTGTACAAAGATAAAATATTCCTATTTACAAAAGATAATTGGAAGAAGAGATCAGGGTTTAGACACTGATAGTACTGTCTACAACACTCATTTCTCAGTTGCGAGAAAAATAAAATGACATATTAACTGTGCGAACACTGTATATGTACAGAACATTATAGTGGCATAATAATCGAAAGCAATGAAAATTATGTTGTTTTTTTAAATATTGATTTTGTATGTAATGAAATTGGTGAGATAGAAGGCAGGGGGTGATTGACAGGTGACGACCAGAGACGAAGCACAAAAAAAGATTCGCTAAAATGAGCCAAAATACTTTTTTTATGCCATTCTCACAAGATTCGAAAAATAAATCAGAAATTTGGGCATACACAGGAACAAGTAACTCAAATAACCAATGGAGGGGCCACGCCGACACACTGCTGTGTTACTTACGTATGTCCCACCTGCACACAAGACCATTGCTGTCTATGACCTTTCTTTATGGGGAGGGCGGAGAGAGGTGTGCAGGGCATTGTGAAATGTACAGTAGTTATGGCTCTGGCTCTGGCTGTGACTGCTCATAAATAATAGATGCTTATTGTCATCATTCCTTAAGCCGTGAGATATTCTCTCTTGATGAGCGGCGCGAGGGGGAGGGCCCGCGGTTGCCCTGGGGGACGATGAGGCCTTACTGCACCGTGGCGGCATTAGTGGATCGCTGGAGACACACTGAGAGGCCCAGTAAAAGCTTTCTGATGCTATTAGGATGGCAGAGTTCCTGAGTGCTGACAAAGCCACTTCCCCTTCCTTGATTTCATTTAACGTGGACGTAATGCAGACTCCGTTCCATCGCCAACTTCGCTTCGGTTTTTGGCAAAGAAATTAGGGATATTGGAATAAGTGTGTATTCATGCACGGAAACCAGCTCCTTAACAGCACAATAACTGAGAAAGGACCCAAATTGGGAGGATCGTGTAGGAGTAATGTAAGTTCTGTGCTGGCTTAAAATGTGTGATAAACATGTCTGAGTTGGTGACCAATGTCTGGTCTGCTTACTGGCAACCAAAAGGGTCAACAAGAATGCAACAAATAAAAAGGGTCAATGCTCCAATATTTCAATATATATCACCAGCAAAGTCCCCGTGTCATTTTCTCTGGGATGAACGGTTAGGCTTATTGTAAATGTACGAATCTTTGGCCATAATGGCCAATAAATACGAACTGATTGTCATGTTTTGGGTGATATTAGGTGTTTTCGATTATGTGCCAATGCTGGTAGTTGACACATTTGATCAAGTTGGGTCAGTTTGACTCTGCAGTAGGTCAGCCATTGTCTGCTTTAACAGCAAAACAATCTATTCGGGGGGGAAATAAAGCAGGATTACTGAGTTAGCTGGATAACTGCACTGAGTAAGAGAAGCAGGATTACTGAGTTAGTTGGATAACTGCACTGAGTAAGAGAAGCAGGATTACTGAGTTAGCTGGATAACTGCACTGAGTAAAATCCGGAAGGGGCTCTTTTTTACTTCAGTCCATGTTTCAGATTTGGGAGGGTTCTGGGTTTTACTCAGTGCAGTTATCCAGCTAACTCGGTTATCCTGCTTTGTGAAATACCCCCCTGTAGCTTCAGAATGCTGACTGTTCATACACAGACGCGTAATTCTATCCGGTGAGATGTGTTGGCTGACGTCCGTGGATACATTGCTAGTTTGTTGAAATATACAGGTTTCAGTTTAGTTTACATGTATATGCTTGAATCAACTTGATTGACAGCATGCATTTGTGTTTATTTGTTAATAGTTTGGGATATGTGGTGAACCCAACCATTTCAGAATGCCTGCTATGTGAATTGCAGGACAAGAAGCTAAATTCTTTCACCATTTTAAGTCAGAATATAAGGCAAACCTGACTGCCAACTCATTGTATGCAATTATGAACTTGAAAAAAATGAAAAACTTTTTTTTAAATGAAACCCACGAAATGTACTCTGATTGGCCAAATAAGTTAATCAATGATAGAACCTTTAGCATAGGTCCTTTAACAGTAGAAGTTGCCTTCCACATTGTCAACACCAAGAGAAAATCCTCCAAAGCGTTGAGTTAATCAACCATTCAACTGTTCAAAATGCAAAGTACCAGCTTCTCCGCTCTTTTGGCTTTCTCGTCTGCTTGCAAGTTGCCATAGCGCCCATCTCAACACCTCCTTCTATACCTTTCCCTTCAGTTTTCTCTCTGTTAGATGTTGTAATACGCCCTTCCTGGATGTCACTAAAATATGCCTTGTTCCTCACAGTTTTGCCCTAATGTAGCCTTAAAGGACTGATGTGGGTACTATACCCTGCCCTGATTGGCCAGGACATGTCACATGGGGACATTGATGAGTAATGACAGTGCCCACCCATTATATGTGAGAAGAAAACGACACAGCCACATCCAGGACTCGTGATTTCTTCTAAACTATATTACTGTTTCAGTGAAAGACAATATTGTGTCCCAGACCACAGCTGTGTTACTCAGAGCTGCACAGAAAACAGTTTCTTGGGAAATTCATGACACGGTTCATTATCTGAAATGGTGAAGGAATTGGCCTGTAAACCCAAATGCTTTGTGTCTCAAGTGAGGTGCTGCAGTCGTACCCACGAGCGAGATGCATAACCTGGAATTGATGGAGCAAATATTCGGCTTTAGAAGTTCTTAGTTGATGTTTGATGAGATGTTTGTCACTCTGAGCGAGGGTGTCCAAAACACAAATAGTGTGACGATTCTAAAAATGTAAAAATACTATTGCCATTTCAAGATTTCTTCATAAACAATATTAATATTACATCAGGGAAAACAAAAGAGAAAGATTACAGAATAAAAATGTCTTCTCAAGATCAATATTAATAATCTTGAAATGCAATGCTTTTTTTTCTTTGTGTGTGTGTGAGTGTGTGTGTGTGTGTGTGTGTGTGTGTGTGTGTGTGTGTGTGCATGTGTGTGCACGCGTGCGTGTGTGTGTGTGATGTGATTGACATGAAACTATTTAATTACACTCCTGTCCATTTCCAGGGAGGGCTGTATTGTGTGCTTCCTGCTTTGTGGGAGGACTTTGATAACGGCAATTATCCTGTTGCTTCACACTCTGCGATCAATAAACATTTGAGCTGAAATTGTAGGAAGGGGAATAGAATTCAAGAGACTGAATATACAGATTCAACATTTTTTCAATCGTTTTTGCAGGAACATGGCAGTTGAACCAACGCGTGAGTACCATGGGTAAGTACTGAACCCACATACTATACACTATTGCTATGCTTAGGGTTAGTGGAGGAAGGTTTTATACGTTAAATCACACAGTCTTCCACAGTCTGGTCTCTGAGACTGCATCTGCATGGGAGCCCTTATACAGTAGGCAGCGTCCTGACTCAAACTCCACCATTACAGATGAAACCATCGCTAATTCAAGCCCAAGTCCCGGAAACATCCTGCAGCCAAATGAGACGTAGCCAACGCTCTCAAAAAGGAACAACCCAAAACAAGGCAAAAACCATTATAAAACGTGACATATAAAGAATGCAGTGATTCATTTTCCCTTAGCAGAACTTTTTTTTTTTTTTAAATGATACAAAATTTGAAATATGTCTTTTGTTTTGGTTCATTACTTCTGTCTTTTGTTATTTATTTATTTATTTACTCATTTTGTCATCATCATCTTACTGGAAAAATATAAACTCAGCAGTCCATTGTCAGCTGACTCTTGTATTATCTCAAATAGACACTAGGTGGCGCTATTAAACTGTTAATACAAAACACTCAGTTCAGTGGCTGCAAGACATCCAGAAGATGCTCAGTGCTCCTCGGTTGAAATATTGATGCTTCAGTACAATTAAATTGCACCAGGGTTTCCCTCCAGTCCACCAATCATTCTCTTGCGATGAGACACTGAACTAAGGAGGCTCTGTGTCACGGCTGTGAAGATTCACTGATCTTAAACTCATCCGGGCCCCGTTCCTCGTACGTGGATAGCACAGTTAGCTGGCTAACTGTATTGAGTAAGACCCAGAAACCCCTTGAATGTGGGGGGGGGGTTTACTGCGAAGCAGGATTAGTGAGTTCGCTGGATAACAGCCCTGAGTAAAACCCAGAACAGCTCTTTTCACTTCACTCCGTGTTCCATGTAGTACGGTTCCGGGTTTTACTCAGTGCAGTTATCCAGCTAACTCTGTAATCTTGCTTCGTAGCACACCCACCTGGATACCCCTCCTGCCCACTAAGCTGATGCACATCAGGATGAACATTGGATGTTGGCAGTTGCAACATGGACATGAGAACATGAGTGACATCACAGCTTTTTGAAACCCTTCCTTGTTGACACTTCTACAGCTCGTTGTATATGCCTGCCAGCCTGACACATTCAGGGCTGGATTTAAAACAAAAAAAAAACTGTTTCCTTTCTGATTGTTGTCCTGTGTTCTGCCTCTATTCCATCGTTTATTCTGTCTGCTTTAACGTTGCCTGCCAACAGGCGCTCCACTTCATCTCTATACGAAAGGTCTCTTTAAACCTCTGCCGTTTCAAAACCGGTCTCTCTCTCTTCATGGTCCCGGTTTGTGAAATGCACTGCCCACCAATATTAGAACGGAGCAATCTACTGCGACGCATTTCTCACTTCCTAAAGATGTGGGGTTGTCACACCTCTTTTAACAGGTCTTACCACTTCATCTCTTACACCTATCCAGGTTAAATAAACATGTCCTCAACAGTGCTCATTGTTTTTTAATGGTTAAATATGCATATATAATTCAGAATCTATTAGACCATTATTTTTTTTAAAGCTTTAGGCTACAATCTAGATACAGTAGTTCCTTTGTTTACATTGCAATTTGTGTACAATAATAGGCAAACGGCCAAAAAACGTCATCAGTAATTTCATTTAATCTGCCCAATACCGTAGTGTTAATATAGTTTACAATGTTTTATATATTGGTGATATTTTTAGAAATTAATTTTCCTCGTGTAAATAAAATTGCTCAACCAAACACTCCCTAGCTATTGTATTGGATTACTACCTTTCGACAATAGGGATTCTATTTATTTTCATTCTTTAAAATGTTCTGTTTCTGTGTGCTGTCTCCTTGCGCTGTTTGCTTTTTATCTTTTACTTTGAAAGGCCAAAATAATCCCCCCAGGAGAGACAAAGTCATACTGAACTGAGTGAAATTGACAATTATTTAATATAATGCAATGAAATGGTGGTTACATAAAAATGCTGTACACTTCCAATATATAATGCATCATCGTTGATAAACGTCATAAGACTTTGTTATAATCATTGCAGTTTGAATTAATTTGGTGTCTCTGCGTTCTTAAATCTGTATTTTTCACTGTAAACCCCATGCGTGTCAGTGCAAACTCTACGGACTAGCTACAGTTTGCACCACCGAAATAAACAATGATCTTTCCTGATATAATGATAATCAATAAAGTACTGCTATTTCTGTCATAGTAGTGCCTGAAATTGAGAAATATATTTTAAATATATATACAGGTGCAGCTCAAAAAATTAGAATATCGTGAAAAAGTTCAATATTTTTTGTCACTCATTTCAGAAAGTGAAACTCATATATTATATAGATTCATTACACATAGAGTGAAATATTTCAAGCCTTTATTTCTTGTAATTTTGATGATTATGGCTTACAGCTAATGAAACCCAAAATTCAGTGTCTCATAAAATTAGAATATTTTGCTTTAACATATTTTTAAAGTATCATATTTAATATTTGGTGGCATATCCTTTGCATGCTGTTACTTCCTGACGTCTGTGACCAATAAACATCAAAAGACTCTCGATATCTTATTTTCAGGTACTGGTACAAGCGATACTATAACCTCTCTGCATTTTAACTGATCTCTATGGGAATTGTGGGGTAAGACTAGATTCAGCTGTAAATTAAGCTGGTACAGTATGGAACACATGACGGGCGAAATGGCTGTACGTCATCAAGGGTCTAAGGTATCAAACGAGCCCCAAACCATCACTCTGCGGCCAGATATGGAGTAGATGTGGATGGATCCCTTTAAGGGTTGTTTCTCCTGACTTTTTTCCCCATAGAGTTCTATAGGAAAATGAGTCAGGAGAAATAACCCTTGCAGTGATCCATCCACATCTACTCCATATCTGGCAACAGAGTGATGGTTTGGGGCTTGTTCGATAGCTCAGACCCTTGATGACTTACAGCCATTTAGCCAGCCATGTGTTCCATACTGTACCAGCGTAATTTACAGCTGAATCTAGTCTTACCCCCCAATTCCCATAGAGATCAGTTAAAATGCAGAGAGGTTATAGTATCGCTTGTACCAGTACCTGAAAATAAGATATCGAGGGTCTTTTGATGTTGATTGGTCACAGACTTCAGGAAGTAACAGCATGCAAAGGATATGCGACCAAATATTAAATATGATACTTTAAAAATATGTTAAAGCAAAATATTCTAATTTTATGAGACACTGAATTTTGGGTTTCATTAGCTCATCATCATCATCATCATCATCAGCCGCTTATCCGAAGTCGGGTCGCGGAGGCAGTAGGCCAAGAAGGGGGCTCCAGACGTCCTTCTCCCCAGCGACGCTTTCCAGCTCCTCCTGGGGGATCCCGAGGCGTTCCCAGGCCAGGAGAGATATATAATCTCTCCATCGGGTTCTGGGTCTACCTCGGGGTCTCCGCCCAGTTGGACGTGCCCGGAACACCTCCAAAGGGAGGCGCCCGGGGGGCATCCTAATCAGATGCCCGAACCACCTCAGCTGGCTCCTTTCGATGCGAAGGAGCAGCGGCTCTACTCCGAGCTCCCTCCGGATGTCCGAGCTCCTCACCCTATCTCTAAGGCTGAGCCCGGCTACCCTACGGAGGAAGCTCATTTCGGCCGCTTGTATCCGCGATATAATATATGAGTTTCACTTTCTCACATGAGTGACAAAAAATATTGAACTTTTTCACGATATTCTAATTTTTTGAGCTGCACCTGTATATATATATATATATATATACATTCTGTAATAATTGTGTAAGACTGTATATAATAATAATAATAATAATAATAATAAACTTTATTTATATAGCACACCGTGCCATTCAATGCGCTTTACAGAGAGATAAGACATATGAAATAAAGAAGAAAAAGGCAATAGAATATATATATATATATATATATATATATATATATATATATACAGGTGCAGCTCAAAAGATTTGAATATCGTGAAAATGTTCAATATTTTTTGTCACTCATTTCAGAAAGTGAAACTCATATATTATATAGATTCATTACACATAGAGTGAAATATTTCAAGCCTTTATTTCTTGTAATTTTGATGATTATGGCTTACAGCTAATGAAACCCAAAATTCAGTGTCTCAGAAAATTAGAATATTTTGCTTTAACATATTTTTAAAGTATCATATTTAATATTTGGTCGCATATCCTTTGCATGCTGTTACTTCCTGAAGTCTGTGACCAATCAACATCAAAAGACTCTCGATATCTTATTTTCAGGTACTGTTACAAGCGATACTATAACCTCTCTGCATTTGAACTGATCTCTATGGGAATTGGGGGGTGAGACTAGATTCAGCTGTAAATTACGCTGGTACAGTATGGAACACATGACTGGCGAAATGGCTGTACTTCATCAAGGGTCTAAGGTATCAAACGAGCCCCAAACCATCACTCTGCGGCCAGATATGGAGTAGATGTGGATGGATCCCTTTAAGGGTCGTTTCTCCTTACTTTTTTCCCCATAGAGTTCTATAGGAAATGAGTCAGGAGAAATAACCCTTGCAGTGATCCATCCACATCTACTCCATATCTGGCAACAGAGTGATGGTTTGGGGCTCGTTCGATAGCTCAGACGCTTGATGACTTCCAGCCATTTAGCCAGCCATGTGTTCCATACTGTACCAGTGTAATTTACAGCTGAATCTAGTCTCACCCCCCAATTCCCATAGAGATCAGTTCAAATGCAGAGAGGTTATAGTATCGCTTGTAACAGTACCTGAAAATAAGATATCGAGAGTCTTTTGATGTTGATTGGTCACAGACTTCAGAAAGTAACAGCATGCAAAGGATATGCGACCAAATATTAAATATGATACTTTAAAAATATGTTAAAGCAAAATATTCTAATTTTCTGAGACACTGAATTTTGGGTTTCATTAGCTGTAAGCCATAATCATCAAAATTACAAGAAATAAAGGCTTGAAATATTTCACTCTATGTGTAATGAATCTATATAATATATGAGTTTCACTTTCTGAAATGAGTGACAAAAAATATTGAACTTTTTCACGATATTCTAATTTTTTGAGCTGCACCTGTATATACACACGTACATATGCATGCATATACACACAAACACACACACATAATGGGAATAAAAATCTATTAATAAAAACAAATACTAAGAACAATAAAATGGCAGAAAAATAATAATTAAGAAATTAATATTAAAAGGTTAAGATGAGTAAAATGAAGGGATATTGCTACTCATTAAGCGCGGATTGCTGTAGCCGTGCCAGCGCCTGTCTCAGTGTTTACAAACAGTTCCTTCTGGTGTAGATCAATTGACCAGACTGTAGTGGTGATGTCACCCGAAAAAGCACATGTCTGCATGCAACATGAATACCCTTCAAAAACTACGCGTAACTGTGATCGAAATGGGCCCACAGTCCCATCGCAACCGTAAAAGATGCGTCCCGCCTTGCACTGGTGTGGTCTAAACCGTACAAACACGCTGTATTAGACATTTCTAAGACATTTTTGAATGCCAACTCTGCTAACTGTGACCTCCATAACATAAGATGCCTGTCACCGAAAAGCATTCTGGGTAGTACAATCTGAACGCCAGCTGCCGCAGACATTTGTGTTGTATCGAAAACACGATCTGAAAGACCTGGAACTGGCTTTTACGTTTTGCATCGCAATTATGCCTTACAAACCACGCGGTCTGCTCGGCATTGCGGTGTTCTATATCGAATAATAGCAATCTGGAAATGTCTTTGCCTTGTGTGCGTTGTAGGAACTATACACCATCGTACATATTTTACACGTAGTGAGTGATGCTCGTTTCGTTTCCTGGGGGACTTTATTTGAAATGACTGCATTTCACTCGTAGTAATCTAGGTCACGATATTCCAGTGTTATGAATTTGTGGCTTTTTATTCGTCAAATTGCACGTTGATTGTTTCATACAAATACAATATATACTAACATAGAATATGATTTTAGAATGACTGTTTGTTTTCCCCGACAATGATTCAGTCACCATACTATTTTGGATGTCTAATGGCCCAATTATACGAAGTAGCCTATTAACCCAAACTGGAAAACCCTGAGCTTGAACATTCTGGACGAGACGAAATTAACTATTGCACTTTTGAAATTGGTATATCCCAGACGTTGAATCGGCTTATTAAATAAGAACATGTTTGTGTGATAAAGTGTTTGAACATTGCGTGAGAATAAGATCAAAATTACTATCGGGGTTTCAATCAGGGTTAAGGAAAAACTCCTCTCCGCCATTGCAGCTAAAATTTTGCACTCCGCGTGTTATCATTTACCATTCATTCGCGTGTAGGCCACAGTGCAACCGACCTTCGTTGAATAAACCGGCCATGTATTCAATCCTTATTGGTTGGTACTGCACGGTTTCAGATTAAGCCTGATCTGTGATTGGTCGGTGAGATGTGTCACTCCATCAGTATCGGCCTCAGTCGTTGTTTGGTTGGCTGAATTTGGCTCTTTCTCCTTCCCTTTCTCTTGGTGTTGCGGCGGTGGGTCGGAGCCGCTGTCCCTGATCCTGGCACGTTCCCCTCTAAATTTTTCTTTTTAAATTTGGATTCCCCTTATTCGAGATTTGCCCATTAGCGTCCCTATTCGCAATCGTCTGCTCAGGCGTCTGCGTTCCGGTGTCTTTACCAAGCATTCGTGAAATAGACCCCCTTATTCTTTAAGATGGCGGTGGTTAGCGGGCTGTCGGTGCCGGCGGTTGCCCGGCTTGAGGGCCGAGAATTCGAGTACCTGATGAAGAAGCGCTCGGTGACCATCGGGCGGAACTCGTCGCAGGGCTCCGTAGACGTGAGCATGGGTCACTCCAGCTTCATATCCCGCCGGCACCTGGAAATCTTCACGGCAGGTGAAGATGGGGCGGGCGGCGGAGATTTCTACCTGCGATGCCTTGGTAAAAACGGGGTGTTCGTGGACGGGGTGTTCCTGAGACGCGGCGCACCTCCTTTGCAGCTCCCACGAATGTAAGTGTTTAAAAATGTGTGTTTTTCGTTTGTTACTGTTGTTATGTCCGGACACACACACACACACACACACACACACACACTGGCACAACACGTGTCAGCGCTTACGGGTTGTGGCATCGCATCATTCTAGCTCATGAGATGTCTACATATCCTCGTACCCCATCGCTTGCTACTTTGCAAACACAGACTGCACATGATTCAAAAGTTAAATATGTCGGCTATAGACGGTTAGCTGGCAGCATATAGGGCAGGCGTGTTAGCTAGCAGTTGGCCACATTGGTAAAATCGAGAATGGGGTCATTTGTTGTAAATATTTTGGTGCATAGTGACAGCCATTATGTGGTTTGCGCGTAGGAAATAGCTTGGGATTGGGAAACCGAGTCTTTGTGTTCCGACTGTTAAATTTAATTCATAATCTAGAACGTGAACAGGGCGTTTTTCCCCCAACTAAAATAAATGGTCTCGCTAACGTTGGGCAGCACTAGGCTAGCTAACCTAGCAGAGCTATATCCACGAGGCATTAAGATGCTTCCCAGATTAGCAAAACGTAAATGTTATTGTTTTGGTTATTGCTGTAAAGCCAGGTCCACATTATCCATGATGTACTTATACTATCTGTTTATAACCCTAGACGTAGCCTACACTTAGCCTTGTTTTACCTAGCTACATATTACACAATAGTAACGCATTGTGAGGTTAATAATGTACACGGCGCTTATGGAACTGCACGTAATGCTGCACTTTGTTATCCGGCAACATGCCACACACGTGTACGCTTGAGCGAGGCAGAGACCGTCAAACAAAGACGCATGTAGACATCCATTCCCCTCATTTAAATAGCGACATTTAAAAAAATAAAAATAAAATAAAAAGGGAGCACATTGTTTATAGCACTTTGATTTTAATATTGCGCGCTTATATAGGTTGTTATAGTAACGGGATTGCGTTGTTTTCTTGCGTAAGGTAAGCATCCATAATTACTTTAGTAAATGGCCTGCCCAGTTAAAATGGAAGTTTTGCAAGTCCCTGGATGGGAGCATATATTGCAAATATTCTAATCACAAATGATAATATTAGTTTTACCACACAACTAATGCAATTATAAAAACACGATAAGTAAAACGACCGCACCGTGATGCTGGCATGTTGTAATTTTGAGAGGTATACCTTTCATCACGCCAAAAGGTGAAAGGGTGTGGGTATATTTTTCAATTATGTTATTTTTTTAAAAGAAAGAAAGAAATGTCCTTTCTGACTTTTTTGTTCTTCGAACTTAAAATCCACCTGTATTTTGAGGTGGCCTTCTCTTGCACCCCTTCTGTTGTGCAGGGCATGAAATTAACTTTTTCACCCACTGGTCAGAATGGCTTGCGGATTCTAAAAATCACTAACCACATTACCTTTTACCATATAACACAACCCGGTTGTTTACCTGCCGAAGTGGCTTCCAGAGTAGAAAATCTTACCAGCCGCAATCAATATTTTACTGGCTGGTGGCGGGTGTTAATTTCACACCCTGGTTCTGGTTGCTAAATCATTTGTATGCAGGCTTGCTTCTGCTTGCTACGGCCCACTTGTATGATCATTTGGCTTCAGTTTGTCGAAGTGAGTTGTCAACATTTGATATAGTATCAGAGTGGGCCATTTTAGATGCCCACCATTTGGCTGTATTTTGGGTCTGTTCTGGTGCAGCAGGAGGATTGAGCGACAGTCACCTTGTGTAATATCTGGCTAATCCCTCTTAAAGTGGCATGTCTCATTTTCTCATTTACAATGTGACCTGAAAGTCTGTCACATAGAAGTGATGGGGTGTGTGTGATCGGTGAGTTTAAGGGGGTTCCTATATAATGACGAGGGAACCTCTTGAGGTTGTGTGGCTGGTTTCCGTTTTATGGGCGGGGATGGTGCTTGAGGGCGTGACGGGTGTGTTTGCAGTCTTACCTTGACACGGATGGGGATGCAGAAGGCCAATTTGCGCTCTTTGACCTCTCGATGGTCCAATCACAACTCTGCGTTCACCTGCTCTCAACTGGACTTACAAGGTTATCCGGATCTCTAGTGGCCAGTGTGGAAGGTTCTCACGATTTGTCCAGTGCCATATCTGTTCAGTTGACTTTGTGTGAGCTGCGTGGCCAATTGATCGTACTGTTCTGCCAGGGTTGGAGCACAGCACAGGTTGCTAAGCATCAGGTAAACTCTAAAATTCAGCCAGTTAACTGTCGTGATCCTGTGAACATGAAGAAGAAATGTAATTTAGTGGAATGTCACCAGAACTGTGGGTGTGCCAGCAATGCATCGACCATTGGTGCACAGGCAACCAGTTTCAGTGGCTATAATTCCAGGCTAGCATAACCAAATTGTGGCTACTTGGGATTACAGTATCATACCGCTTAGGCAACTGGCAGTCCCAGAGAAAAAGAGGGAGAATGTTGGTAAAGGTAAGTGAACTTGTGCTGGGTCACCTTGCCTTGTGTTGCCTACAGTGAATGTCACATAGGCCCAAAAAACACCAACACAAGTCCTAGGACCGCTTCCTTCTCATGATCTAGTACTGTGAGACCCCCCCACCCCCACCAGTCACAAACATGGCAGACGTTGACGCGTGTACACCAAGACATAGCTACTGAAATGAGATATTAAGAGTTTCCTATTGTGTATGTAGCAATGAATCCGACCTTTACTTCAGGTAATAATTTGCTTGATGTTGGCGGTATTCCTGTGCAGATGTCTGGTTGCTGAAGTGTTTTTTTTTTAGAGAAAAGTTAAGGGTTCTGAGGCGCACAGAGTGGCTTATATTGTTGACCTGAAAATATCCATGGGGAACAAGTATGGGCATTTTTAGTGGAACCAAAATCTGGGTAGGCTACTGAGCTGATTTCGTACAGGACAACCAACCCTTTCTTAAAGGAAATGTCGTGGTTCTCATGATTTTTTTGAGGTCATGTTTTTTGCTAGAGCGGGCGGCGGGGGGGCATTTTCTTTTTTTGTGTCTGTCGTTGTTTGAAGGTACACTGGGAAGTGTCTTCACCAGAGACAACTCGGTCTAGTTTCGCCAAAAAGCGTCTGAACTCATGCAGTGGTGGAGCGTAGTGTGGCGCATAGTCACATCTATATCGTCACGTCTTCAGCTGTGCCAACTGTGTAAGTAACCAATGATGGGAAATGTATATTTAGAGTCGGTCTGCTGAGTTAGAACAGTTGCGCTTGTTTTGCCGTTACTAACTATTACTACCGTATTGCGACACATGACCTTTGAACTCTGAAATGCAGTTCAGACTGTCCTGTATCCATTTTCACTGATGAGATGATTTTATATTTTTTGTCGGAAATAGATTTTTTTGTCACCACATATGAAAAAAAGGAAACGTTTTAGTTCTCTGGCAGTTGCACTAGGCTATATTTCTTGGTAAAAAAATGTAGGGCTTATGTATGTGTGCTGTGCTTGAAAATAAATGAAGGCCATTTCATTAGCAGTAAATTGGAGATCCAAGCGATGCTTTGGGAATATAATATTGTAGCTATCGTGTCTGATTTGGCAGAGTGAAGTTGCTCGGTAGAGCGTCGTAGCGCGATGTTGTGTCTTACCAAGCGCATGGACCCTTTTGCAATCTGGTGCTGCTTCTGCTGTGCGGAACGGTTTTGATGACCGGGTTTTGGTTTCCACGTCCAGCAGGTATGTAAACTCGTCATCTCATTGCAAAGCCCCTGCTCACTGTGATCCGTGTGTGGCTGCGTGAACGCAGGTGTGTTTAATTTCCTTTGAAGCTCCAAACTGTGCCCCCCCCCTCTTTAATAAAAATATGATTTGTATTCCAGAAATACTGTCTGTAATTCTGTCAGGTGCCGTGCTTGACTACTGAAGGCAGCACAGACCTAATTTCAGCAACGAGCAGTTTCATTATTTGAGCAGACGTGTGTGTGTGTGTGTGTGTGTGATATTGGCTGGGAACAAACCTTTGTGTTTGGTCCCCAGGACGACCGCCTGTTTATAGCTTATATCCTTTAATTTAGTCTCTATCCACCTGAGACACTGCCAGACCTACTCTGCACACTCCGTCACACCGCATGGCCTTGTTGCGAATGCTAGCATTGCGCTTGTTGATATTTTGATATGCCTTTTAGGAGGAACGGACCCTTCCATTTCAGATTGAAATATTTCTTTTTTTTTAACCACGAGAATAAGTATCCACGTATTAGTTTTTATGTCTATACACACTGTCTTCTGCTATTGTCTCGCTTGGTGGCCACTGTCAAACTCCCCCACAACGTGTGGTTCTGCTTTGGGCTGTTTGACTGTTGACTTGTTTGTAAGACACCTGCTATTGCTACCATTGTGTTGTCACCACCGGGGCGGTGCTTCGGCGGCGTTTGTTTTTGTTTTGATTGTCTGGAGGGTTGGTTTCCAAAGTCAGGTACTCCCGCTGTAACCACAGGTGTACTCGCAAAACCTCTGAGTGAGGTGTGCTATGTAAATTATGTAATGGACAACTTCACACAAGTTCAGTTCATTCATTAAAGGAGAAGTTTGGTATTTAGAAAGTTAAGCCCTGTTATAAGGTTATTTACGATCATATACAACGGTCCATATCAACATTTTGACAAACTGCAGTCTTGAGATATATTGCTTATTGCTCATGTCACAGCTAACTTACACAATGGGTCTGGACGGGCATATAGAAAATCGTTCAAAAAAACACCATAAACTCGCGTTTTCAAAAACGGGAAACTCACCGAGTCACTGGTGTCCGTTGTTGTTCTGACACAAAAATCGTCGCAAAGTATGCTTCATATCGAGTTTTATTCATCATTTTATTAAATCCAGTCACTTGTATAGACACCAAAGGAGGGTTAGATAGATACATCCACACTCCGCAGCCAGAAACCGGAAATACTTCTGAATTGTTTTGGAAAGTTTGTAGTTTTCTGTTGCTCACTAGCGGTCTTGTGCGCTCGCAGGGAAGGAATCGGTTGCATAAACGTACACTAATTTAGGAAAATGGATCCTTTTGAAGAGTTTGTACGAGCGGCAAAGACTCTTCTTCTGTTGTAGCCTTCAAACTCAGCCAAGACCTCCCAAAATTTAAAGCGGAAGTTTACAAACGTGTGGCTGTACGGCGACTGAAAATTGTTCTATAAATCTTTAAACGGTTATTTAAAACATGTTTTAAACGTAAACCTAAATTACAAGAAGACACCAGTGACCACTCGGTGAGTTTTCAGTCTTTGAAAACGAGAGTTTATGGTGTTTTTTGAAGGATTTTCTATATGCCCGGCCAGATCAGACATCAGCAATGAGCGATATATCTCAAGACTGCACAGTTTGTCAAATGTTGATATGGACCATATGTCTATGATCGTGAATAACCTTATAACAGGGCTTAACATGCTAAATACAGGACTTCTCCTTAAAGTGGGGGTAATTTTACATTTTAAATATTAAAATATAGATATTAAGTTGCATTTTTTTTGTTCCTTTTTAAAAAAATCTAAATTCTAAACAAAATGACATGAATGTTTTGTCATTTCAAAAGTAGCAAAATCCCTTACATCCGCTACCATACCATATATCGCATGACTATGTAAACTACTTGCATCCTGAAATGGTGGGAGAAGAGCATGAATTATGTTTCAAAACTCAGTTCCGTGTGGAAAGCAGGGGCTTTAGTTTTTTTTGTTTTTCCAATTTCTATAATATTTCCACTCTGCTCTTTGCTCGTAAATAAATTTGAATATTTGCTTGTTATCATCAGACTGCGTAGCTTCAAAATATAATTCAAGTGGAATAAGCACTAGAGCAGCGGTTTTGGTGATGTGTGTGGGCAGAAGTGTGCGTACTGTACACGCTCTAAAATCAATGAGCGGTACGAGACTTTTTAAAAAAGTTAAGTACGTGACAGTTCTAAAAGATGAGTGTTCTTAATATCCCCGGATGATATATACTTATTTCCGGGTTTTGCTGATAATAGTATGGAGGATATTTTTCACATGCTGCATGTCACTAAACAGTATGCAGTACACAGTGTGCTAGTGCACAGTAAACAGGATGCAGTAGATAGGGCATTGATTTGGACACAGCCTGAGTTACCTGGATAACTGCACTGAGGAACCCTCCCAAATCTGGAACATGGACTGAAGTAAAAAAGAGCTGGTCTGGGTTTTGCTCAGTGCAGTTATCCAGCTAACTCAGTAATCCTGCTTCTCTTACTCAGTGCAGTTATCCAGCTAACTCCGTAATCCTGCTTCTCTTACTCAGTGCAATTATCCAGCTAACTCAGTAATCCTGCTTCATAGTATACTTCCCAGCTCTCCTGATTTTGTGTGTTCCAGATGGTCCCTCTGTTTGTGAAAAAGGATTTGGCAGGACGGAGAGGGAGCAGGGGGAAAAAAGGGAACGTGGGGCAGCAGAAGTTAATTCGTACTGGACTTGCTGTACGTCCGAGCGACTTCCTGTACTCCAGTGAGCACTGAGAGCATCGCTAGCGGCCTCCCGCGTTACCAATGCGACCCGCTGGACAGGCTTAGTGTTCCCGTGCTCCAAACCTTGTGGTCCGTGACTGACCTTCCATATCCTGGCAGTGGGGTGGCGTAGAGCTTTTGGACATTGTCCGTTACCGTTCCTCGTTCACTCTTCCATTGCTTTCCATGCAAACTGTGCTCGGATAATGCCAGAGGGTGTCCATAACAGCGATAGCGTTTATCATGGTTAATATGCTGTTTGGATATGCGGGGGATTTGCATACTGAGAGAAAAGTAATTTGTGTCCGGTGTACTTTAGTCAAAACGGGGCGCGCTATGACATAAACTGAGACCGTTCGTCCTGAGGTAATTTTGGAAATGATGCGGGCGAAATGCCAAGCAATGCTGAGGCGTCTGCACACAAACGCTGTTTACAGAGCATCCCAAGCATGACGGCCATCCACTGATCTTTATATCATCTGTGCGGTGCCATCATCAGGTCAAAGGTCAGTGAATCCGCCTGGAAAAGACTCTGGTCCAGCTTGGCAAGACCACCCGGCAGTCAGGAAGGTAATGAAGGCCGTTCTGTGTAAAGAAGCTCATTATCTTCTCTAATTATCTCCGTCAATAAGAGAGGCGGCAGAATCTTCAGCCTCAAGTCAAAGCTAATTTGCCATTTATTTCACCTTCCAGTTTTTGCTTTTCACGTGGGAAGACGCTGGGTATTGTTCTAAAGGTTTTGATACCGATATCAAAGCCATACTTTTTTTTTTTCCAATACCTTTCTTTGCTGAGTGTAAACAAATTTTTTTTCTACAATATCCCAAAAAAGATTCTTAATTTAACTAAATAAGCCAAAACTCTTCAAATGCTTCAGTGTTTAATGCTGTTAACTCAAACGGCTGTATAAAATACAGTATAAAATGAAGACAATTAAGATTTAAATTAAGAAAAATCTGATCAAAGAATAAAAACAAGAAAAAGAGTCTCCCCGGTGGGGCGCAAAAATGTGGTACTTAACATAACTTTTAGAAATCTTTGCCCAAAAGTACTGAGAATTCGCACCGAATACTCGGGACAGTTTTCGATACTCTGTGCTACGGACATGAATCAGTCGGTGCTCAAAAAGTATTGAGGTTGGATACCCAGCCCTAGTTACCGGTCGGTTATAGGCTCAGGTCCCTGCTGGGTACCTGCCTCAGGGACGGGATTTAATCAGAACCGCTTCTGTAAATGAATAACGGCACCAATGCAGCCCCTGTGAAAAATCTGAACGCTGTAAGCGGCTTATTTTTATCATTCTCTTAGCAGGCAGTCTTTGCCCTGGATATGGGTGTCTGCTTACTGAATGATAATAAAGTTGTTTAAACAATTAAATTATGCTGTTTGTTCATTTAAACTACTGCTCTGTAGCAAATTAATTGGGTGAATTAAGTAGTGAGGGTAACTTCTCCGATTACTTGAATACATGCGAGGTTAAAGTTTCTGCTGGCTTAGCTAAACGGTTAACTGACCATTGAGCACATACCTACTACAGATAGATGTTGATCAACAAATGATATGTTTGTCCCTTATATAATGAACAATCTGCATCTTCTCAAGGTTTATCCGAATTGTCATATTTTGCAGTTAATCGGTGATTGAGTGGGTGTATTCCGTGGTTAATCGGTGGTAAATATGTGCCAGTGTTCTGGGTCTGTGGTTCAGTGAAAGTAGGTAGGTCCGATGCTGCGTAATGCGATCGAGCCGCTGTCTCCGCGGCGAGGAAGACGAGGGAGGGTGGAGAGAATCGGACCCATCCCGCTGTCTCTGGTGGGCGGCACGGAGGCCAAAAGGCTTAGTTTCCGAAAGAAACGGTCCGTATCCAGAGCTGTGAAAGTAAATATAAAAAATAAAAAAATCAGGTTATTTGTTGATGAGTGAACTAACCTGACCAGTCCATGTGCAATCTGCACAGTTGATGTGATCAGTATCAGTGTTTTGATGTAAGCTGTCCCACAATGCACTGTGTATTGTACATCCTGTTTCACAAGCTCTGTGACAAGTTTTTTTTTTGACATCTCACACCGTTAGAAATGATATTGCGGTGGAGTGTAGCGAGTGCTTTTACCCCCCTGATCAACATACGAAAGAAGGGGGGGGTTTATGCATAATTGCACCCCGTGAGTGAGAAGATGCGGATCTGCACGTGTTAGGAGCAGTGCTCCCTTGGCATGCGTCTGTCACATGGTGTGTTTATGTTGCGGGCGGCCTGGAGGGCATTGTCTGGCCTGTCTGCTGAAGGGGGAGGGGAGAGAATGTTCACACGGCTAGAGCTCTGATCCTGTTGGCTGAGCTAACGTAGTGGGGGCTGGAACACTGTCGATTATCATTGAGTCTGGTCCAGTACAGTCAAGGCTGCAGCGAGCTTTGCATCTAGTGTCTTTCTGTGTGTGTGCGCGTGCGCTTCTGTGTGTGTACTTGTAAAACGGTTCCAGGAGAAGTCATTACAGCAGATCTCTGAAGGATGGAGGAGGGGTAAAGGCTCCAGTTGTGTTTCTCAGGGATTTACCCAGCTGTGCGTGGCAGGTTAATGCTCTGCTGTCCCCACATATTTAAGTCCTCATTTCGACAATGCCGCTAAGCACTGGATAAACATCCGTGCATTTGAGACCGGATCAGCGCACTTGCCTACTATTGAGTATGCCAGCTGAGTATACTTTTTTAAAAAGCTGTTAAGTACGCGACAATTATGAAAAATGTTCTTAATATCCCCGGATGATATACTTATTTCTGGTTTTTCGCTGATGATAATAGTGTGGAGGATATTTTTTGCATACTGCATGTCACTAAACAGTATGTAGTAAGCAGTATACAGTATGCCAGTACACAGTAAACAGGACGCAGTCGATAGGGCTCAGATTCGGACACAGCCCCTGTCTTACGCCCTCTCTCCCCCGCTCTCTCTCGGCTCGTTTGTGGGTACAGGTGCACGTTCCGGTTTCCCAGCACCAGCATTAAGATCACCTTCACTGCCCTGGCCAGCTGCAATGTCTTACGCCCTCTCTCCCCCGCTCTCTCTCGGCTCGTTTGTGGGTACAGGTGCACGTTCCGGTTTCCCAGCACCAGCATTAAGATCACCTTCACTGCCCTGGCCAGCTGCAAGAGGGAAAAGAAGGAGTCGCCCGATCCGCCAATCAAACCGGTCCAGCCCCAAATCTCCCCCCTCACCATCAGCATCCCGGACAACATCGCCCATCTGATGAGCCCTCTCCCGTCCCCAACAGGCACCTTAAGGTAATCGGCACGGCAACGGCTGCTCTCCGCACCAGGTTTTTTACATCTACAGTCCATGATGATGAGGATGATTATTAGATTAATTAATAGCGGGATTATCTAACAGCAGCTGCCATGAGGTAATCTGTGTCGTGAGTTTCGAACGGACATAATTGTGAAAGCGCAGGTCCCAACGGGTGGGTTTTGTCTCTCAGACTCGAATAGTGAGCTTCGGGTCGCAAGCCTTGGAAAGTTTTTTATTTCTGAGTATTGCGCAAAATAATTTTTTCCATTTTTCAGTCTGAAAGCCAAATGTTAAATGTGTTTAATTTAATCCGTTTACACAATTTTGTGCACTCATGCAGCCCTATCTGTCGCTCTCAGACTGCCTGTGGCAACCTTTTAATCGCCATGGAAACATTGTTCTGTTACCTTGTTTGAAAAGGTAGAGGCGTGGTGCATAGGTGAGGTCATGATGATCGCACGTCTCATCTGCGGCTTATTCTCCCCCCCCCTCCGCAGCGCTGCAAACTCCTGCCCCTCGAGTCCGCGGGGCGCGGGGGCGTCCGGCTACAGGATGGGGCGCATCATGAACTCCGACCTCCAGCTCATCGGAGACCACTCCCAGTCGGAGAACGACAAGGACGCGTCGGGGGGAGACAGCCCCAAGGTGAGGCGTCGCATTACTGGCTCGGAACGCGCGACGCTCCTGCTGTCGTACGAGCAGCTGCACGTTGCCATGGTTCCGCTTCAACGTGCTTCACCCCTCGGGATTAAGGTGTAATAATTTGGTCAGAATGGTAGCAAGAAAATGCCGGAACATCCTCATTAAAAAGAGTAGAAAAGAAAAGTAAAAATTACTAAGTTTTGAGTGTGTATATAGAGCTGTATAGTGCCATATATAGCGATCCAGGGATTCAAACTGGCAGCTTTCTGGATACAAAGCTGTTTTTCTAACCCGGCCTTAGGCCACACTTCACTCTACTTGTATTCCGTCTGCGACACCCCCTCCCACAGTCCCATTTTCGCACAGACCTGATTCCCAGGTGCTCTTTTAAAAAATATTTTAAATGTTATTTGACTTGTATAGTTAAAAATGGAAGCGTGGGTGAACTGTCAGAACGGTTGCCCTTTCTGAGGTGTGAAGTCCAGCTTGGGCTCTGCCGTTTTACCCCTGAGCCGAGTTCCTCCACAGTGTTCTGTATACAAATGTATAAAACGGGTAATATGCAGACAATAAGCTTTGTTTGTTACCCTCGATAAAAAGTGTGTAAGCACTGAGCCGTGATGGAATGGAATTTAAATAAAGTGCATCTCCACTCTTTGTGATGTCATAATTCAGTCTCCCGGGAGACGGAGGCAGGGTGAAATGTAAATTGAAGGGAGGGAAGAGATTGGTTTGTTTATTTTCTGTGAGCGTACTTTTGCATAGGGGCCTGTGACATCATCACAACAGCGCCCTTCCTCACCCTAAAGCAAACCCCTTCTCTTCCTCACAACAGGACGACTCCAAGCCCCCGTACTCGTATGCCCAGTTGATCGTCCAGGCGATCACCATGGCGCCCGACAAGCAGCTGACACTGAACGGGATCTACACCCACATCACCAAAAACTACCCCTACTACCGGACGGCTGACAAGGGCTGGCAGGTGAGACAGGCCTTTGTTGTAGTCATGCCTTCAGGTTGGAGTGAGAGAGGTCTGTGGCTTGGCCACTGTTTCTTTTATTTGGGCAAAACAACCTGAAGTTCTGGTTGGCTTGGTTTATCTTCAGACCCCGTTGCTGGCATAACAGTGTATCCTTTGATTCACAACAAAGCAAGCAAGGCAAAAAGCCGCTAATGTATGTTGTTAACATGGCCAACATTGTCATATGTACACCTGGCTAAAGGAACAGTCAGGATTATAATGTGTTCCTTGAGTTAATGGCTTGTGTTTCTTTGTATCAAATGTGACTGTTTGGTCGCTGGAAGATTTTTTTTGTCTTGTAATTTAATAGTTTTCTCCTTGATTAATTATGAGGTGAAAATGGGGCCGGTCACTCTCTCCCCCCCCCCCCTCTCAATAAATCAATCAATCAAAGTGTATTTATATAGCACATTTCATACAACTATTGCAACTCAATGTGCTTCACATAAAATGAGAGAAAACAAAAAGGAAAGGAATTGATCAAAAAGGAATAAAAAGATAAGGACTCAAAGCAATAAAAGGCAATTGCGGGAGTGTGTGCGGGAGTGTGTGCGGGAGTGTGTGCGGGAGTGTGTGCTACAAATTACGTCTATTTAGTAACTGGGAGTTGAACCCACAACATTTGCCTCCATTTTCTAGGGAGCTTGAACCCAAAGAACAGACCCTAGGGGACTTGACCTGTGTCCGTCCGTCCGTACATCAGCACTAACGCCTGCATCTCCTTTTCAGAACTCGATCCGCCACAACCTCTCTCTCAACCGCTACTTCATCAAAGTGCCTCGGTCGCAGGAGGAGCCGGGGAAAGGGTCGTTTTGGAGGATCGACCCGGCGTCCGAGAGCAAGCTCATTGAACAGGCCTTTAGGAAGCGTCGGCCCAGGGGAGTGCCCTGCTTCAGAACCCCCCTTGGGCCCCTGTCCTCCAGGTAACTGGTCTCACTGCTCAGCCCAGGGCCGTGCCTGAATCAGCGCACTATTGAGTAGACTTCCGCTGATAATAATATGGAAAATATTTTTCACATACTGCATGTCACTAAAAAGTATGCAGTAAGCAGTATACAGTATGCTAGTACACAGTAAGCAGGACGCAGTAAGCAGGACGCAGTAGATGGGACCCAGTAGATACTTCTGTCCTCTCAGGAGGATGAGGCCCTTTACTGCCACCTTGTGGGCACATTGTGTCATTGCAGTACACATATAATCAGGCGATTTTTAAACGTCTGAATGTCTAACTTTGCTTTCTACTTGTCACTGTTTGATGATTAATGTTGTTTGTACCTTACATCGGAACACAATTTGCATGTGGAAATTTCCAAATGGAGTGCAATCAACATGCAAATTCATATAGAACATATAGTCTAGCCAAATATCATTATAGTCTAGCCCAGGGGTAGGCAACCCTGGTCCTAGAGAGCCGCAGGGTCTGCTGGTTTTTGTTGTTACTCACCACTTAATTGGTCAATTAGAGCAGTTGATTACACAGTTAACTCACCTCACCTGGTTTCTTTGGTCGAATTAGTTGCTGTGTTTAAGGTGAAAACAAAAACCAGCAGACCCTGCGGCTCTCTAGGACCAGGGTTGCCTACCCCTGGTCTAGCCAAACAGAGACTGCGAGTCATGATAAGCATTAAGAGCTAATAAAAATGCAAGATATTAAATAAAAGGGTGATTAAGTTTGGTATGAAATCAGTTTTTAGTGCTGCCATTGGACAGAAGGCAAATTTAGAATGAATTAAGTTCCACGCTTAGCTGTATGATATCTTATAGCCTTCATTTGTATACTTAAATGCACACAAACACAGACCTTACACACACACACACACACACACTGCTTCTTAGGTGTGTGACTTCACTTGATGGCCAGTCTTTTCTGCCCTGCCCAGGAGCGCACCGGCCTCCCCCAGCCACACGGGGGTGCTGTCTGCCCACTCCAGCGGAGCGCAGACCCCTGACAGCCTGTCCCGTGAGAGCTCTCCCGTGCACATGGACCCGGAGCCCACCCCTGCCCCCGCTGCAGCTGCCCAGCCCAAACTTACCGTCATCCAAGAGGCCCACTTTGCACAGAGCGCCCCAGGTAAGGAACCACCAGAACCCCAGCGCGACTGTCCGTCCACTGACCCTGACCGCACGTGATCTAGCGCCACCGCCGCGGCTAATGCTCGTTGATGGAACCCAGGCCGCCGTCTTCACCCCGCTTCGGACCTCGTCTCCGTTTACACAGGTGCAATTGACCGCGTTTCCTGTCAAACGCGACAGCGTCTCACTTCAGCAAACACTAACTGCACGTGCACTTCAGCAAAGACGAACCGCATCTACGCTTCATCAAACACACGCTTCAACTAATGAAACGGGACCGCCAATGCACTCTCGTCGCTCTAGAATGGGGAGGGAACTGCGTGTGCCGGGTTGCGTGTCGCCGTGGTAACGCCGCGACACTCTGCTTTCATCCAGGCTCACCTCTAAACAGCCAGCCCGTGCTGATCACGGTTCAGAGACAGCTGCCCCAGACCTTGAAGTCGGTCACCTACGCGGTCGCCACGCCCGTGACCACCTCCACGTCCCAGCAACCCCTCATGCAGACGGTCCACGTGGTCCACCAGATCCCCACCGTCTCCGTGACGACCGTAGGAGGACTGACCGCCGCCAACACCTACACCGTGTCCGGCCAGGCCATGGTCGCCCAGGCAACCGTGGTCAACCCCGTCAAGGCGGAGCCACAGGAGAACGGGGAGCACAAAGAGGTCAAAGGTAAAGGGGCGGAGCTTATTTACGAGTGTTCCGTTTCATTATCACAAGCTTATTTAAGATACTGCTCCCCATCTACTGCTAGATTTTCATTTCAACCCTAATTTGGCACACCTGATTCTACTAATTAGATCTCTAGCTGCTGAACGAGGTGTGCTTCGTTAGGGTTGGAGTGAAAACGTACAGGATGGTAGATCTGTGGGAATGGGGTTGCGCACCACTGATTACAGTGAAGGACACAACAACAACGTGGGGTTCAGGATTTGAGCAAACGGCCCTCTGGTTAGCTCTGTAAATACTGCTGCCCACAATAAACAAGTTATTTACTCCAATCTTTGAATGCAACCGTTTACCTTCTTTCTCTTATTTATTTTTTTTCAGTGAAAGTAGAACCAATCCCTGCAATCACCGCTGTTTCTATAGGAACCGCTAGTCGCATCATCCAGAAGTCCCAAGCCACGCCCCTACAAACGGTTGCCATAGTGCAGCCGACGCCCCTGGGACAGCACCAGCTGCCCGTGAAGACGATCATGCAGAACGGCACCCACGTCACGCCCATCACTACTGCCATTCAAGGACATGTGACCACAGGTGAGAGGCCTCGCCCACAATCCGCCACAGGCAGGATGGCCCCGCCCACATACCCACGCGTCGTCAGTTCAGCTGAAAACCGCAAGCAACCTGGCTCTACCCACAAATGGCCCAAATACCCACAATGCCCGTGTCCGTAATCTCATTAAACTAGGAAGAGTCGGAACAGTAATTCACTCAACGCACTGAACACCATCAGTCTCCACTACGTCAGGCAGACTGCCAACACCGTGCTGTGGTCCCCAGGACTGGGTCAGGCAGTGTAGTAGTAAGGCCGTTGGAAAAGCCTTTATGCATGTTGGGATGGGTGGAGCACAACATGCTATAGTTGTGTGGCTGCTGTTTGCTTCAGTTCTGTAGGGGGAAAAGAATACAACCAATCGATGGAGTGAAGTGAACCATGTGCTATATAACATTACATGCATAAATACATACATATACCAATATACAGTGCCCTCCACTATTATTGGCACCCCTGGTAAAGATGAGTAAAAAGGGTTATAAAATTGGTGAATTACCTTAATCTCACACTTAAAAAAATGAGAAATTCAACCTTTAATTTAAGTAAATTCATTATGAGAAAAAAAAAATTCTCATCAAGAAATAATTATTATTGGCACCCCTGCATTTATAAATAGAATAAAGTAATCATTTTTTATAATTGGTCGCATATCTTTTGCATGCCATGACTTCCTGATGTCTGTGATCCAACATCAAAAGACTCTTGATATCTTATTTTCTGGTACTCTTACAAGCGATACTATAACATCTCTGCATTTGAATGGATCTCTATGGGAATTGGGGTGTGGGGCTAGATTTAGCTGTAAATTACACTGGAACAGTATGGAACACATGGTTGGCTACATGGCTCTAAGTCTTCAAGGGTCTGATGTATCAAACAAGCCTCAAACTATCACTCTGCTGCCAGATATGCAGTAAATATGGATGGATCACTTGAAGGGTTTCTTCTCCTGACTTATTTTTCCATAGAGTTCAATAGGAAAATTTGTCAGGAGAAACAACCCTTAAAGTGATCCATCCATATCTACTGCATATCTGGCAGCAGAGTGATGGTTTGAGGCTCATTTGATGTAAGGTTGATGACTTACAGCCATTTTACCTGCCATGTATTCCATACTGTTCCAGCCTAATTTACAGCTAAATCTAGTCCCACCCCCCAATTCCCATAGAGATCCATTCAAATGCAGAGACGTTATAGTATCGCTTGTAAGAGTACCAGAAAATAAGATATCAAGAGTTTTTGATGTTGTTGGGTCACAAACATCAGGAAGTCATGGCATGCAAAGAATATGTGATCAAATATTTATAATTATTATTTTAATCTAAACTCTTCAAAAAAGGTTTGGAAACGTTATTTCGGTCGATTATTCCTCCCCTTTAATAATACCAATTGGTATTGTGTTTTATATCGTTGGAAAGCCTGATTAGTCACCTTTACAACGAGGTACAACTTGTAAGGATCATGCATTCGTGGAATGAGCAACACAGCTAACCGTGTGGGTAGCGGCCCAAAAAAATGTGCCAAAATCCCCTGCAATATTCTTCTGTTGGTATTCACTCTCGTTTTGAGCTTCAAGTGCTGGCAGGTGTATGCCAGTGGGATGGAATGGGATGCCATCCCACAGCAGTGTGTGACCAGGCTGGTGACCAGCATGAGGAGGAGGTGCCAAGCTGTTGTGGCTGCGTATGGATCTTCCACACGCTACTGAGGTCCCTGACAGTGTAAAATGAATAAAGTGTAAAAATGGCCAATATGTGTTGTTTTTTCCTTATTACTGTGGGAGAGTGCAATCATCCAGTCCACCAAGCAACTCAAAACGAGAGTGAATACCAACAGAAGAATATTGCAGGGGATTTTGGCACATTTTTTTGGGCCGCTACCCACACGGTTAGCTGTGTTGCTCATTCCACGAATGCACGATCCTTACAAGTTGTACCTCGTTGTAAAGGTGACTAATCAGGCTTTCCAACGATATAAAATACAATACCAATTGGTATTATTAAAGGGGAGGAATAATCGACCGAAATAACGTTTCCGAACTTTTTTTGAGGAGTTTATATATAAATGCAGGGGTGCCAATAATTGTGGCATATGTGATTTTGTTAAAAATAATAATTTTCTTGATGACAATTTTTTTTTTCTCATAATAAATGTACTTCAATTAAAGGTTGTGATATTAAGCTAATTCACCAAACGTTAAATTTTTTATAACCCTTTTAACTCATCTTTACCAGGGGTGCCAATAATAGTGGAGGGCACTGTATATTCAATTCCTCTTTGTCTACGTTGAAGAATTGAAAGGATAACCCTGAACTAGTTTGAAGTTTTAAAATAAGTTCTCCTGTAGTGGAGGAGTGTGTGTGTGTTCATCTGGTACAGACTGGATGGCTCCTTTTGTCTGCGCTGGTATATTTAATGCGTCCGACCCGAATGATATTAAGCTGCCAATTTATCCTGACGAGCAGGCGGAGTCCCCAGAGCTGTTCGAGAGCGCACAGGTTGCAGATGGATAATTGCTCGCCTTCCTTGGTGTAGTTAGACCTACTTAAAGAACGGCTCAGGCTTGCAGCAGGAACGTGCGCTTTCTTGCTTTGCACATTTGAGCCTTTTTATTTATTTTTTTCTAATTTGTTTCAGATTTTTCTCTTTTTGTCCCAATTGAACCCTGTTATTCAATCAAACCGGCCTATGGCCACTTTGTGCGCGACGATTCTCAGCGAGTCTCTCCCCCCCACCCCGGCCGCCAATTGCCGCTCCCTCGAGGCACCGGCCATACTCGGATCTGGCTGGACCAGGGGCACGAACGCCGATCCTCGGTGTGCAACTGCACTGACTGAGAGTTCTCGCTTTTACCGCTCTACCACCGCGGTGGCCCATTTGAGCTTTTTTATGTGGTTTAAATGAGCAACCAGGCTTGCTTTTCACGTCTAAAACTGTCTTTTTCAGAGAGAAACGCTCTCGTCATTGGATGATGTCATGTAGCTACAGTGAGCCACAGCGTTGAGTGTAACCTTGCTTCAGAACATCTATAAGTGACCCGTTTCATAATGGCTGTTGTTTGACCAAATTTCCAAAATCCTTGAATAGAACGTTACGCTCACTGTTGTATTGCATGTCACAATGGCATATTGCTAGCAGGGTATCGTTATCAAGGAAATGTTCCCCAGGTGTGCAGGTGCATGGAACCCTTCATTGGCTAATGGTTGTCTGGCTAGTGATCAAAGAACTGGGGGGTGTTTCACAAAGGATTACTGAGTTAGCTGAATAACTGCACCGAGTAAAACCCGGACCAGCAGTTTTTACTTCTTGAGTCCATGTTCCAGATTTGAGAGTGTTCCGGGTTTTACTCAGTGCAGTGCAGTTATCCAGCTAACTCTGTAATCCTGCTTCGTAGTACACCCCCCGGGGGGGGAATTTCACAAAGCAGGATTACTGAGTTTGCTGGATAATCCTGCTTTGGGAAATACCCCCCTGGTGTTTGGATGAGCTGCACGCACAGCGACGCTCACGGTTGTAATACCTGCCCCTGTCTCCTCTTTGGGTCACAGCCTCGGCCGTGGCGAGTCCGCTGCACATGCTGGCGACCCACGCCTCTGCCTCCGCCTCCCTACCCACCAAACGGCCCAACGGAGACCAGGCGGAGCCCCCGGAACCAAAGAGGGTCAAAACAGAGGACGCGGAAAGCATAGCCAAGGGGGAAAACACAGAAAGGGCAGTGACCAGCGAGCAAGGCGACCAGGACTAGCTTCAACCATACCACCCCTCTCCCTCCCTCTCTCTCCCTCTCTCTCTCCCTCTCTCCCTCTCTCTCCCTCTCTCTCCATCTCTCTATATCTCTCACCATCTCTCTTTCTCTATCTTTCTCTCCCCCTCTCTCACCATCTGTCTTTCTCACATCCCATCTATCGCACACACCATCTCTTTCTCACACTATCTCTCACACACCATCTCTCTTTCTCACATCCCATCTATCGCACACACCATCTCTCTTTCTCACACTATCGCTCACACACCATTATTCTGTCTCACACATCATCTCTGTCTCTCTCTTTCTCCCTCTTTCTTTCTCTTCTTTACTTTATTTTTGTGGCCCTCCATCCACCACTCCAAGGTGCCAAAAGGAAGGAATGACAATGGCAACAAACATCAAAAAACTGTCTTTGAGCTTTGGAACGTGTTAAAAAGAAACGTACAGATTCTAGATAAAAACGAAATGGGCCGCAAAGCGAGGAAACGGTCACTGCTGAAGGCCGTAACACAAGACCGGGAGGAAGCCTTACGAAGGCCAGAGAGCGGTCTGAAAGGGCCCAGGGCTGCACTGCACTGCGAGACGCGTCCTTATGTTTGCGTTCTAACATCCGTTTATCGCAAAAATGTGAACCTGTGAAGTTTCTTTTCCTAAGTGTTTTTTCACTTGACTTCCATTTTCATTTTTTTCCCCCCTTTATTTTAAGAGTGATCTCAAAATGACTTGAATAATAACTTGAAACACTGTGCAGGAAGAGAAGAAGAACCCAAACAGTCACTTAAGATATTTTATCCCCTGTGAGAAAACACTTAAGGAAAAATTTGCGCTTTCTTATTTTTAAGATTGATAATCTTGTAATAATTTTTTTTTTTAGGTTTATTTGTTTATTTATTTTTTATTTTTTTTAGTTGTGGCAGGGGGCACAGCCAAGGAAGCCATTCCACCGAAGGTTTGGACTCGTTAAAACAGGAAAGACGAGCCCCCAGCAGTGTAGCAACGGCATGCCAAGTGCTTTGAGCATATCTGATTTTAACTGGAGTGCGCCTCACTTCCTGTTCATTGGCAGCTAGACTTTCATATTGACCTCCCTGATGCAGCTGTTTGTAGATATGCGGTAATTCGCCATTCATATGTGGAACTTAGGATCTTCTTTGGACGTCTTCTTGTAGGTGGGCAAAAAAAAAAAAAATAAGAAAAAAAAATATTTAAAAAATTGTTACATTACAAAAAACAAAACTTGAGAACCGTAGGGTCACTGACATTTCAACAACAAAAAAACTCCACCTGAACTTTGGAGTCCCAGCTGTTTTTGTACGTGGACTTTTTTCCAATCAGTGGGGGAAAAAAAACGTGTAGTTTCTTTTTTCATTTAAGAAAAATTGATGGAGTGGCTTTGTTTTTTTGTTTTTTTCTGTCAAAGCTCAGATGCTTTATTACACTTAACATTTTCATATTTGAACAGATAACCGATATAAAGCTGTTATTTCCATGTGTAGTTGAGCAGACGCTTCGTCAAGCTTGCATGTAACCAACTGCAGAGAAGAAACTGAACTGTTTTACTATAAAAAAGAAAAACTGAACTGAGGACAAAAAAAACCCCAGAAAAAAAAAACCTGCTTTGAATCTGGCCAGAGCTGCACTTGATTACTCTTCCCTCTCTTCTCTCATCCCCTCTTTCCCCCTCCTTTTGTCGCCCTTGGCTGTCTTTTACTTTGTCTCGTCATTTTATTTTGCTTGATTACTTTACTCTGTTCAGGCTCTTCAGATTGTACATGTTTCCCCCTCCAGAGAAAGACTAAAAAAGTGATAGATATTTGTGCTGCTTCAGTGGGTAAAAGCCTATATTTTTGTTTTTATGTTTTTTTTGTTTGTTTGTTTTTTTTATATATATAAATTAATTTAAAACCTTACCAAAACAACTTGAGCCACCGTCCTTCTTTTCATTGGGTAAACATCTGGAATCGGCATTCCAACAGCGCTGACTGAACTAGCCTCGTTAAGGTTCCTGGCGTCGGACCCCTTTCAACCAATCGGAAAACCTTCTCACTTCCTGTTTAGCCGCTCCGTTGATGTGATGGTTCTGCTGTTTTCATGACGGTTTGTTTATGTTGTGCGTGCGCCTGGGGCTACGAGACTCGGGAGGGAAGGGAAACGGTGTGCATGTGGGTCTTCTGCTCGAGACTCCAGCGCTGAGGTGACCACTCTAGCTGCAGAGGTGTAGAAGGGTAGAAAGAATATGTTTATTGTTGAAAATGTACCTTATGAACCAATTTGGCCCACAAACATTCCCCTTCTTTATATTTGTATACCTATTCAAAATACCAATTGGTGCAGTAATCCACCAACACACACACACACTTTCTAAGAGAAAACCAAGGCTATCTACTGAAGAGTAAAAACAACCTTTTTCAGACCAGAACATGAGCAAATAACGCTGTTGTTGAGGTGAAAGTCTTTGATAATCTTATCTGTAGCTGCCCGCTGTTGATTACATCTCACCTGAGAGAGACTGCGAACGTTAAACGTACAAAAATGAACCTCTGTGTCTCTTGTCTGTGCCTCAGACAACCCATAGTTAAATAATACTGTGTCATTAGAAAGCAGTTGCATCTCAAATCCATCGCATTGTCAGTTTCAGCGTTCGTGACGATGAAACTTTAATGACTGAAGAAAATCATACCGAATGGGTTTTAATTGCACTGAATACCAGTGCTTTATTGCCACCTAGTGTTCTAATCGGGTTACTGCATCTTTCCACGCAAGCAATCTTCTACACCAGTGATTTTCAAACTGGTGCGCGAGAGGTCTCATTTTATGGTTAAAAAAATATTTAAATTAAAATACAGTTAAATTAGAATTAAAATAATACTTGAATTAAAAATTATCATTGAAATTAAAAATTAAAAACATTTTAATAATGTTTGAACTTCATTTTTGCCTTTTCTGTAATTTTTTGTTTAATGTTTGACAGCAGGCTACGTAGCCACGTCATGACGAGCGGTGGTCGTAGCGCGTGCGGTGTCTCCGTACACTTGTTGACTTCCATCCTGTCAGTAAACTGCCAGTCTAGCTACATAACTAGTGCAGAGAAACGGAAAATGGGGGGAAATGGCCTTACATCGTGGCTCAAAACAGGAAGGAAGAGAAATGAGGGTCGATGGGACAGTGAAATTTCGGACAGGCCTGTTGAAACTGACGAAGTGGATAGTTATCAGTGGACCGAGCACAAGTAGTAGGGCTTTGTTCACAGAAGTAGGCGCACCCTTCTCATTGATTATGTAGCCTAAGTAGCCCTTCAACCAGTCGATGTAACCTACACCAACAGATATTATCTTTTAACATTATTCATTTTACGGGGGTAGGCCTATTTAGCCTAAATATCGGTCATATTCTTGTTGTATTTTACTATCGTATTGAATGTGTAGGTGTTTTTCATATTGTTTATTTTGCGGGTGTGTATTTAAATGTCGGTCATTGATGGTGGTACGCGGAGTCCCTAGTATTTTGTGAAGTGGTACGCGGTGTAAATAGTTTGAGAACCACTGTTCTACACATTACGGGGTTTTGAAATGATCCGTATTGCCAGATGGGTAACCTACCTAAACCAAATGTAAAAAAAGGTTGTGTGTATTGTACAGGTTACACTAACGGCAGTTTAGTCCTGGAGTAAGCTGCATAAAGTTTCACATAGAGACACAAAGGTTTTCAGTTGTCATGAGTTTGTCAAGAAAACTAGCTTAATGTAAGTTGATTTTAAATGATTTGGCGAATTAAATAATTAAGCGCAGAAATTATTGTGAAATCCAGAAAGACACAGCCGTTTTTGTCCACCCCTGGTCGAAACCTTTTAATCTTATTTTATTCAGATTACAATTTCATATAGGCCTATGACAGAAACAAGAACCGTTTCAGAGAGAAAAAATATATTATTTTAAAACTATTTTTGAAGTGAATCCTGGCAACTATGGATGGTAGTGTTCTGTGGTGTCTTCTGATGGTAAACGTAAGGAAAATGACAGTATTGTAGGTGTCTAAATTAAATGACGAATGTTTCTGGATGTTGGTCATGCGTCCAACAATGGAAGGGAATTACGTTCGTAAAACTTTCCCTTGTTCAGATGCAGTAGCCTAGCACGGCATAGCCAAAATCACAGGAGTATGGGCCCACAGACTGTGTTTACAGTTTTCAGTCATTGGTTTCTGTTCTTGGACTAAATGTTTCGAGAAAACACTCGGCGGGAATCATTGCGCGTGGGAAGATAATACAGCTGGGATTTTTATTCATTTATTTTGTCAGATTTAATGAGAAATATATCATAATCTTCTGATGACTGCATCTGCAGCTGGAAGCTTATTCCGTGTGTGGTTGGCCAAGCTCGCAAGTCACCGATGCTAAACGAGTAGGGAAATAGTCTCATAATATAATTAATTTATGGCTCAACAGGAAACCTGCATTTGTCAAACTCGTGTCAAAAACCCAATTTTTACATGCGCTATTGCCTCTGTGGGGAATCGGACACGATGCATTAAACTTGACCAAACCATGACTCAATTAACGTTTTCCCACGCATAATTCATGTGCAGTTAGCCATATTTAAAGAATAATAACCTATACTTGGGCTAGGCTATTGATTTTAGAGTAAAACGAGCAAACCCCCCCCACACACAAATTTTCCTATTTGGCCACATATCCTAGCGCTTGGACTTAGAGGGCCAGTGTGACGATGCACGTAGCATTAGCGTTGCATTGCGGTCTGTTTTTCCGATGAGGTCTTTGACCTGGTGGATAAGATGCAAGCTGATACAGGTACGTGCTTCCGTCTTAATGTGGCTTATATAGGGCCTCTTTCTACAGGGGTGAGTGTTGGGCTACTCGTATATGTATATATATTGTATGTATATATTTTTATTTTTTAAGTTATATTTTTGGAGATTTTCAGCTTTATTGGGCAGGAAGAATGGGAGCGAGAGAGAGGAAGAGACACGCAACAAAGGTCGCGCAGCCGGACTCGAACCGCCAACGTCGCGGCTCGCGATGAGTGTATTTGCAGTGTATTTCTCCATGCGTGAACTTCTGTTCATTTGGCCACTTAAAATAATGTCTATTTTTTTTTACGTAGGTACAGGTCGCCGAGTGACAGAATGAGCTCCGGTGACCGCAGAAAACCTTGGATGGTTTTAATGATGGCTCAATTGATCCTGAAAAGGCCTGGGACAAGCATTACAGCACTTCATTGAAACTGAATGTTAGCTGTATCAATACAGTGCTGTGGCTGAGTGCACCGGTATTGACCAAATCGGTCCTGCAACCGTGTGGACGTTTTGCTTTTTTTGGCTAGACTATCTCTAGGCCCTTTGAAAATTGAAAACTAGATCATTTAATCACATCTCAAGTTCAGCCGTTGAGGTAGTTTCAAAGCGAACTGGTTGCAGATGAGAATTTCAAACGTGAACGCGAAGTAGATACGTTTGTACTTGGATGCTACCTTATTGGTTTCCCCATCATTAAATCAAAATCTAGCTTAATCAGTCATCTGAACCTCTTTTTTTTATTTATAATATTTACCAGACTCATAAGCGAAACTATACAGATATTCTGTAACTCGTCTTATAATTTCTATTTATTAATAATTACATTTATGCAGTAATGTAAAATAAAGTGTTATCGGCGTTGTCTTGAGCTAAAATGGTCAGAGAAATAGGCCTATCAGGTATTGAGATCGGCCCCAGAATTTAGATATATTGCACCCTTAATCTATGAAAAGTAGTATGAACAAATGTTTATTTGCATACCGAAGTGTTGAGGGAATGGTTTCGGGTGATTCTTTACATTAATATGAACGTATGTAAATGTAAAAAACACCGTTAAATAAATCTAATGGTGTTAAGTTGTTTGGTAAGGCCACTAGATGGCGCCCCTAACCTCATCTTTTTATTTTGTGGGTCATGAGAAATGGTTTTTGTCCTTAAAAGCAGTGGCGCCGCCAGGGGGGGCCACGGCCACCCTGATACAATCGCTGCCCCCCCCCACTGGCATTATTATGCATAATATGCTGCTATCTGATATTTTACATTAGGTACTATTCATTTAAATCAATAATTATATTTTTCATAATAGTTCATGCATGTGAAAGATTTAGCCATAACAAATGCATAGCCAGCCAGCCGCTTATGACCGTCCGTCACTGCGCTGCTGCTGCACAGTGCACTGCCAGGAGACAGAGCGCAAATAGACCCCGCCCATCCCGGGGGGGAAAAACACATCCCGCTCTCGCCCTACATTGACTTGTGCTGGTGCTTTATTGTCATTTCGATCGGTTAGCTAACCGCATAAAAATGCCTAAAAGTTGTTGTTTGGTGGGATGCACTACAAACAAGGCAAAAAACCCAGAATTGTGGTTTTATAAGATTCCGAACCGCAAAACGGAGCCCATAAGATGAGAAAAGTCTATCTGAGCAATAAGATGTGAGGCGTCGGCGGGATGAAAGGGAACAATGTGGGACCCTGAAACTTTGCTTATGTGTGCAGCAGGCATTGTTTCACAGGTAGCCTTAGTTAAATAGGTTATCCAATTGTCAATTTATGGCTAACTAATATTGCTGTAAGAAACGCTAAAACATTTTGACCATATGCAAATGGTTTGTAGTGGAATGTGGATAGTGCAATAACGTTACAGTATTATATTTGCAAGTGGAAAGTATTATCATCCACAAAAAAAAGTTGTGGGCATTCAAAGAACGATCATTTTTCATTGTTGTATGCGTGTAGATTCAAACAAACGGTGAGACTTAAAAAAAAAAAAAAAGAATAAAAAAAAAAGCAATCAGCTTTAAATGGGTAGGCTACTCTTCTCATGCAGGTTGTAACTGTTCAAGTAGGCTAAGCTAGCGAAATAGAGCTAACTTATTCTTACAGTGAAAATGGACGACTTGTTTACATTCTCGGACAGATGTTAAAGTAAATCGATCACCACGGCGGCACTTTCGCCACAAGTCAGCAATTATATCGGGAAACGGCCTCTTTGGAAAAATAAATAAAGAAAAGAAAAAGGCTATGCTGTTACTGCATACCAGTTTTTGCCAAAGCTGCATCATAGCCATCATAGCGCGGAGCTTTCAAAACCATAACGCGGAAACCCTTTTTAAAAATTAAATTTTTTTTTTTTTTTTAAAGAAACCGTAGGCTACACATAGCCTACCCTATAATAACTGTGGACGAAACGGGCTGAGAAGAATGTAGCCTAATAAAGCAGGGATATGAGTAGGTTGTGAGTTGGCTATAATAAATAATGCATTTTTGGACATATATATAATATTTTCGTTTACAAAAAGACACGGCAACAGCCAAATACAGCTGTATTGAAAATAATTGGAGGCCTCTGTGTGGTGTTTTTAAACTCCAGTAGGCTTGTTCCCAGTAAATGTTTTGTTCCTTACAATCAATGTAGCTACTCCTTCAAATTAAAGCTGTATATTTGTCTTTTTAAGGAAAAGGACAACTACTAGCCTATTTGAAGAACAATGAATGGCTTATGTATATACAGACACATAACACATTAAAACAGGATTGTTGTGGAACTCTAAATGTTAACTGTGCCGGTATTAGTCTGTGCACATCAGATAATTATTAACATTAACTGTAAAATAAGAAACCAAAGTATATCAGTATGTGATTCTTTAACTCTCATATTGACATGGTTTTCAACTAGCCTATATACTACAACAACATAATAGAATTCCTGAAATTCAGTTATGGCTTTTGGTTTTGGTGTGCCACCCCAAGATTTTCAGTGGCCCCATCTGGCCACCCCGATGAAAAATTTCTGGGGGCACCACTGTTACTAAGGAACAGACTCTGTAATACTGTTAAAAGTAGCCTGTATCATTTGACATGGATATAAAGCCATATGCTCTGTATGTAGAATCAATTTCACTGAACTATTCCGAAAACAAACTGTTGGGTTTGCATCTTCCAGTTCATCCCTGCATGTAGGCACTCGTCTCTTTAAAAAAAAAAAAAAAAAATTCTTTCTATTTACTTTGAACTGTTGTGACATTTGCGTTATGAAACCGGAAAATAACGTAAATAATTGTTATCGTTTCAGCCGGTTGCTGTGCAAGCGCCAGACGGCAATTAAGCGGATTAAGGCTCAAGGTCATACAGGACCGCTTGCGGTCGAGTGGTCTGCCCAGGGGAAGCTGTTCAGAAAGAGGGACCGTAACCGAACAGACTACGCTGCTGAAACGACTCCGGCGACTGGACCTTTTTCCGTTCGAGAACAGTTTATAAACTACAACCAGGATGATGACGTCAGCCATGCCCTTCTTCAATTTGACCGAAGCCCAATAATACACAGGAAGATAATAATTTTTATGAAGATAATTAGCATCTGCGTAGAGTGTGGAACGGCATTGTTTTTTTTTTGTTTTTTTTTAAACTTTTACAGGAAAGCGCAATTAGTCAAAAGGGGGCAGGTGTGTTTATATGTGGAGAGCATAAAAGAACCGTCATGGCAACTGACAAGCGAGAGGGGCCCTTAACAGATATGATTGTCTCAGCGTAGGAGGCGTTGCCGTGGAAACCGACCCTCTCTGTGAAACGTTGCTGTAATGAACAAGTTGCTCTAAATCTCTTAATCAATGGAATTGGTGTTGAATGGTCCTTCAGACGACTGCAACCAGAATTCTGCAGGCCGGCTGACACATGAATTTATACTTACCTTTCAGAAAATATATACGTAGCCTACGCGGGGTCAATAACGTTGTTAGGGGCTTGTGAATGTCTTGTGCCCGCTAAAAAATATTTTGCGCGGTGTTAGGGGAGCAGCGTCCGCTCCCGCGAGCTTGCATTATGCCTGTGTTATTGTGAAAGGCGCAGCGCCATTCCACAGACTTTAATCTCCCTCCCCAAGTCATGCAAACCTGACTCCTAATCCACTTTACTGAGAAATCCCTGCAAATTAAAAACGGCAGAGAGCCGCGCGGAATGCAATCGACATTAGTCTAAAGAACAGATCCCCTGTGCGCTTTGGGGGGTTCTGTCTCTGTATGGTCCTCTTATTGTTGTTGACCACCTGTTGGAGTGCTGCTCTGACATACTTCCATTTACAAGGGGTATCACGCACACAGAGTGGGACGGGTATACAGGTAAAAAAAACCTTGGTTTCGCTGTGGAAACTAATCTAACATTGACAACATTACAGAGGTCCTCACAAGCAAGATTCTTATAATTATATAATCTCTAAAATGAATAATCCATATTACTATAGGCTTATTGACCTATAACTAAGTTAACTACAACATGTTTTGCTGTTACATGATAGTTTTTTTTATGGTTCTGCGTAGTCTATGGTCTTGCTGTTAATTGAGGACTGTCTCAGAGACTGAAAGCACGATGAGGGCTGTTCAACAGGCCAGTGTAATGCACGGTGCTCTTGCAGTGGTATGCAGAATAAGGGTATACAGTATATCTTTAGCTTTTACCTTTTGGCACACACCTGGCCGAATGGCCCATCGCAGAGCTCTGATAGGCTGCTGTGGTTATATCCCGCCGCACCTCAATCACGTTTCAGGTGTAGGTGTGTGAATTTCGACACGGACTCACCGATCCTGATGACTCACGATCGCCGCAGTAGACGGCTATGGGACAACTCGCTCCAGTTGTCTGAAGATCACCGGCTCTGTGCGGCATGACAGGCCAAGGCACAACAGCTTCCTGTAGACACGGGAAGTGATGTCGTTCATCTCTCGCTGTGCTAAAAGCAGGGATGAAAAGCAGGGGAAATGGGTCCATGGGAGAAAACTGAATGTTTGTTTATTTATTTTATAAACCTAGCTCATTTGGGGGTGCAATCCCAGTGCTAAAGAGATGCACGGGCGCGATGTGAGGGCAGTCTTTCGCACAGCTTCTCGGGAGCTCTGTGTTGGGAGATCAGTACCTGATAGGAGTGTTGTCCCTGTCAGGAGAAATGGGAATGAGATAGCACACATGGTGCTGGAGAGAGCTCGTAGCACCAACTCTACTGTCAGACTCTGCGGAACACAAAACCTATGAGCCGGGTACACTTTGTGTCGGAGCTGGAGGCTCATAGCCTTGACATAGGTACAGCCTCATCTGACGGTACGAAATCTAATCTTCATGCACTACCTTATTTTCTACTTTACTACAAATAATTAGAATTTTTTAAAAATAGATTTGTTTTGGACATAAGAGGTTGAAGCTCAGTCTTTATGCTGTGATGACTTTAAATTTTTTTTTTTTTTTATGTGCACAGAGTTGGTTCTATGAAATTAGACATTCTTAAGTAATATAAATAATTTGATGGGCAGTCATGGTGTGAACTTGTTATCAAGCACCACACTAAAGGCTCTGGAGTATACCAATGTGGAGTCCCTGTCCCGCCTTTATTTTAGACTCCAGGGGGCTAAGGGAGGTACTTCCTGGATGGGGCAGGCAGCCTGTAGCTGGCTGATGTGCCTGGGTGAAGGAGAGGGTACCCACTGAACCGTACGGAGACGAGGGGGCTGGGAACGAGGGGTGCGATGGTGGCCACTAAACTGAACGGTTGATCAATGATGAATAAATGAATCGGCAATCGAGTGGCGGTCGGCATTGGTTTCCTCTTTTGGGCGAACCGTGTGCGGCCATTGGTGGTGACGCGAGAGACTGATCGGGACACAGGGCAGGTCACGACAGTTGTACAGCGAATCACACGGCCATCTCTGCTGAGCTATTCTTGTCATACACGACAATCCTGCACTCAAACACGACATTGCAGCGTCACTGTGATCATGGATACATGGATATGTGCACTTATACACACACTAACATAGGCTGTGTCTGAATCAGAGCCCTACTGTGTACTGTGTACTAGCGTATTGCTTACTGCATACTGTGTACTAGCGTATTGCTTACTGCATACTGTTTAGTGACATGCAGTATGCAAAAAATATCCTCCATACTATTATCAGTGATTATTCCTATTATACTATTATTCCTTTCCCTCCTTCATGCACACAAAGATTCTCTCTCACATACACACGTAAACTCGTTCACACACACACACACACACACACTCACACACAAGTCTTGCACACATACACAATTTACACTTTAGTCATTTAGCAGACACTTATAGCTAAAGCAGCTAACAAAAGTGCGTGTCGCGTTGGTAAGTAAACAGCGCTAGCACTACAGATAGGCAAAGTTACAATCAAAGTAAGTTATAAACAAGTACCACTGACAAGGTGCAAGCCTCTAGTCTTCAGAGATAAGGCGAGACCAGGAGTTTTTTTATAGAAGCATTTAGTTTCAGGTGCAAAAACATTTGCCAGTAAATCTGACTTAATATGCACTCAATTAAATATGCCCTCTTAGTATACGCATCAATGTATGCTCTCAATTCAATTAAATATACCCTCTTAGTATACGCATCAATGTATGCTCTCAATTCAATTAAATATACCCTCTTAGTATACGCATCAATGTATGCTCTCAATTCAATTAAATATACCCTCTTAGTATATGCATTAATGTATGCTATCAATTCAATTAAATGTACCCTCTTAGTATACACATTAATGTATGCTCTCAATTCAATTAAATGTACCCTCTTAGTATACGCATCAATGTATGCTCTCAATTCAATTAAATATACCCTCTTAGTATACGCATTAATGTATGCTCTCAATTCAATTAAATATACACTCTTAGTATACGCATCAATGTATGCTCTCAATTCAATTAAATATACCCTCTTAGTATACGCATTAATGTATGCTATCAATTCAATTAAATATACCCTCTTAGTATATGCATTAATGTATGCTCTCAATTCAATTAAATATACCCTCTTAGTATACGCATCAATGTATGCTCTCAATTCAATTAAATATACCCTCTTAGTATATGCATTAATGTATGCTCTCAATTCAATTAAATATACACTCTTAGTATACGCATTAATGTATGCTCTCAATTCAATTAAATATACCCTCTTAGTATACGCATCAATGTATGCTCTCAATTCAATTAAATATACACTCTTAGTATACGCATCAATGTATGCTCTCAATTCAATTAAATATACCCTCTTAGTATACGCATCAATGTATGCTCTCAATTCAATTAAATATACCCTCTTAGTATACGCATCAATGTATGCTCTCAATTCAATTAATCACAATTCAATCCGATTGGCTTTATTGGCATGACAAGGTACAGTGCTGCAGCACAAATAAGCAGTAGCAAACTTGTATTCTGCAAGTTGTGTCTATCGCTATGGATACGAGCACCTGCTAAATCTATAAATGCATGCAAATGTAAGTCTGCAATAAAAGCAGCCATCACAGAGACAGAGAAGACATTAAATAAATAACACCGTCTCTTAAACACAAGAGCACATGCGCAACGCGAGAGCACACGCGCAACACGAGAGCACACGCGCAACACGAGAGCACAACACGAGAGCACACGCGCAACGCGAGAGCACACACGCAACACGAGAGCACACACGCAACACCACACGCACAACACGAGAGCACACGCGCAACACGAGAGCACACGCGCAACACCACACGCACAACACGAGAGCACACGCGCAACGCGAGAGCACACACGCAACACGAGAGCACACACGCAACACCACACGCACAACACGAGAGCACACGCGCAACACGAGAGCAGACACACAACACGAGAGCACACGCGCAACACGAGAGCACACACGCAACACCACACGCACAACACGAGAGCACACGGACAACACAAGAGCACACACACAACACGAGAGCACACACACAACACGAGAGCACACACACAACACCACACGCACAACACAAGAGCACACACACAACACCACACGCACAACACGAGAGCACACACACAAGAGCACACACGCAACACGAGAGCACTCGCAACACAAGAGCACACACGCAACACGAGAGCACACGCACAACACCACACACGCAACACGAGAGCACACGCACAACACCACACACGCAACACGAGAGCACACGCACAACACAAGAGCACACACGCAACACGAGAGCACACGCACAACACCACACATGCAACACGAGAGCACACGCACAACACCACACATGCAACACGAGAGCACACGCACAACACCACACATGCAACACGAGAGCACACGCACAACACCACACACACAACACCACACATGCAACACGAGAGCACACACAAGTGCTGGCCTCGTTCGGTTCTCAGGAAAGGCAGAGCAGAGATTTATTTTAATCTTTTGCTGTATTGTCTTTTTTTTTGCTCTTTAATTTTCAGCGGCACAGCTATTTCTGTGCTCGGGGTAAGGGGTTCGAACCCAAGCGTGAGAGGAGGGCAGAGCCTACGTATGCGGGCGTACTCGGCAGCGAAAGATCTATCGAGTTCTCGGGCTGGTATGCAATGCTTATCTAAGGCCATTTCCACACTCACCCCACACAGCAGGGGGATTGCATAATTACCCTTACAGAAATTAAATATATTGCAATATATTATATGTATAGGGACTTTCTAGAAAATATGTTAAATATACTTCCCAGCAATATATTTTTTTTTTAAAGATGGAATATCAGAAAAGGCCAGTAACTGGTGCTTTTGCCCATACATTTTGAAGCTTTGCAATTTCTTATTCTGATCTAGATAATATATTTAATGTCATTATATTGCAGTATATTACATTTTTCTAGGCATTGCATTTAAATGGCACCGTTGTGCACCATTCACACAAGTGGCACTGAGTAACCTGAAGCTTTGGGTCTTAATTCTGATGAAAGATGTGTTCAATGATCAATGGCCTTGTGCCCCAAACCATGGGTTCTTGGAGGAATTTAATGAGTGAACACATTGTCTGTGGCCACGTTTTATGAAATTGTGGCTTAATATACAGTATGCTCTGATATATAAATCATAAAGGTACTATATGTCGAAGCAGCAGTATTTATACTGTCTCATTTGCAATGAGTTTTTAGGTATATTATTATGAAAATCTATGCAAATGAAGTAATGTTTCTCATTTGTACCTCGACCGCCACCCCCACTATTTTACGTGACCTCATCCCACATTACAATAGAGTTCAGTGAAAGTTTCCTGTTATGGACATTTTACCCATAATCCCTCGGGTTTTGAGTGCAGAGCTCTTGTCTTTGCTTCACTCTGACGTCCATCCATAAGAACCCGTGGTTCGGTACTTCTTCTCTCTGCATCACCAAGGAAACTCACTGACTTGCGATTGATTATCACCTCATTAGGGATACACTTGTGAAGTGTAAGCGGACAGGTTGACTTGGACGTTGGTTCCGTTAACAATCTGTGGCATCGGGTCTGGAAAAGGCTCATTGAGAAATTTCAAGGCTGCTGCACACCACGTCAATACTGTGAGAAAGAAAATGTCCTTGTCTTGAACCATCCTGAAATGAGCCAGTTGACTCTCTCTGTTTCTCTTTCTCCTTCTCTCTCTCTCACCCACATATTCTCTCTTCTTTTCTTTCTCTATTCTGTCACCCTCTCCTCCCAATCTCTGCCTCCCCCCTGTCCCAGACAATGAACCAAAAAGAGGGAGGAGCAACGTAAAGCTTGTTAATGGGGTGTTGGGTCACCATGTGTGTGGTCAGTCGTCCACCAGTGTCTGATGTTTATAGGAGGAGTACGGTACCACACTTCCACGTAAAAGTCAATTAACTGACTAGATGTTGTAAGTGGAAAGTGCTAGCTCTCGCCATTTGTTCCAAAATATTAAATATTCATATTGAAATCCAAGCTGTGCTCAGTACATAGGTGGAACAATAAGGTGATGGGCACAAACACCTGAAGACTGGCTAAATGAGGAGACCGCTCAGGGCCAGTTCAGCCATTTTGAATAATTGGTCAGCTGCTTCTCACTCTGTCATTGACCATTGCAGAATAGCCCGTATGTTATCCGTTTTTTTTACCCTCTTGTTTTTCTCCATTTCATTCAACTGTTGCACAAATTGGGCCTCGTGTATAAACGGTGCGTACGTACAAAAAATATACGTATGCCAGTTTCCCCGCCATCGGAGTCGCCAATTCCCAGTCTCAAAAACGTTTGTGCGCATGAGTCCTACTCTGTGTGCGTTTTTTGGTGTCAAGTTTGTTTTTATAAACCCCAAATCTGTGGGGAAAGTGGTGTAAAGAAACCCCAGCTGAATGGAGAACACAGAAGTGTGGAACATACAGTATGTCCGCCTTTCACTTTCTCCACTCTTGGCTCATGCAGTCGTGAGGAACACCTTGCAGTGGAGCTCCAGTGTTTGCTGGAGTGCTGCAATCAGAGCTCGTAAACCGGGAGCGTGGCTCTGTGGTGCGCTCGTACCTGTCGGGGCCTGCTTTTTCGAACGAGATGTCTGGATAGAGGTAGACACGGTTACCGTGGCAACAGTCTGCTAATGTTGTAAAACACTGTGAGCGTGCGTAATGATCGGCGCAGTTAAATAAGTAAACTTTCATGTCCTTATTGTGCTACACACGCGTAGTTTAAAATGCCTTTTAAAAGATTCTCACCTTGGCATATTTAAGGTTTCTTTTTTTTTGGGGCTGATGACAGACTAACTGTATCACTCATTCTGCTTACAAAGAACATTCCCTATTTTTCAGTTTTACATTTAAAAAGGAAAGTTTACATACATGTGATGTGCATTTATTAATGTGAATTTCTGGATAATAGAATGCACTTGGGGTATTATTGACGCAGTTCGGTGCTCCGTTTCAGCGGTGTACAGAGACCGCGGCGCTGCGTGTATGGAGGAGAGTCGTGGAGGCAGAGTTTGTGTGTGAGGCTGCTTGGAGACACTGGACATCTCGGGACAGCGGGGGCTATTTTTAATCATGGCTGTATTGCACTTTAATTCACTTGATTGATGTAATGATGTTTGTGTGTTGTTGGTCTGCCCCAATGTCTTTTTTGTTGTTGCTGGGGCTACAGTTATTCTATTAACTCGATCTGAGAGATATTGATTGGTTTTGCCCAAGACTTTTCAAGCACACCCCCTCCATATCTCACATCCTGATAATCTGACCTGAACCTCAAGCAAGTGCAAATCAATAGGTCAGATAGCCTATTTTATTTATTGTAAGACGTCGCCTGGTGACAAATCCGGAAAGTGCAGACTTCACATTAATAGGACTTTAGTACGGACATGGTTTGTTACGTCTGAGATTAACTGTTGAGGTGGAGATTACCTGGCATTCTTCATGAGGTCATTGACCCACCATTTCTACTAAACCTGAGGAGAGCTCTGGAACTGCCAGTGTAGGTTGGGCAGAGTAGAGTCCAGTGGGGTTTTTTTTAACCAGCTTTAGAACACCGGCTCGGCAGGGTTCGGATGATTGAGTGATATGCTGTCTCAGCCATTTTGAATGTTACTGTTTAGGCACAAACCACTTGGAGTCGAGCTCTAGGGCAGCTCTATTTTGCCGCTAGAGCAGGGGTGGGCAATTCCAGTCCTGGAGGGCCGGTGTGCATGCAGGCCTTTGTTTGCACCAGTTACTCTGGCTAAATGTGGTAATTGGCTCTATACACCAACCCTGGTTCACTTGCAGATTAGATCACGGTAAAACGTTTCATATAGGGACACACAAGAACGGTCTTTGGCTGTCGTTCATGCGCATATCAAGAAAGTTCGCTAAAATGTCAAATGGTGTAAATTTTAGGGCTAAGCAAGTAATTAAAGGCCAGACGTGAAAAACCAGAAACGGACACGCATGACCCTCGTTGCCCACCTCTGCCCCTACAGTACATAATTTTTCTGGTTTTCTCAGTCCATTTGAAGGGTTGTAATGCTGAGATGTTTTGAGCCAAGGGTCACCTGCTGTATTTATTGTCCATTTAAATACATCTGGTTTTATGCCCTGGAGCAGAAACGTGTATAGTCTCATTACTCCTGGGTCACCCGTGTCTGTTGAAAGGAAATTCAAGCCAGAAAACGGATTATGACAGACAAAATGTCGTCAGCCTAAGGCAAGCGCGTGACAGAGTTGCGCACCTGTCGGAAATGTCAGATCGTTCATCACGTGGCTCCGCCTCAGTCACCGTCTGTCTCATGTTTTATTTGTTTTCTTTTTTTTTGTGCGAACAACAATCCCCCTTCCCCCCTCCCCCCCATCATGGGTTCCCTGCCGCTCGGAAGTGGCTCCGATCGTATCTGGTGCCTGCATGCGATCTCTTCTCCCTCGCCTTTGTGTGCAGCTCTGCAAGGGTAGAACACGATCTTATCGCTGCCGGATGAATCCGTTTCTACGCCCGAGTGTTGTCTGATTTCTCTTGTCCAGTCAAAAGCTCCACCTGCTCTTGCCCTTCGATAACTTGTTTCAGTACTGGTGAACTCTGTGTAACCTATTGTTGACTGGAGGTGGTGATTTCTTGTAGGGAGGGAGCATTGATTTCCCGTAGCAGTAGGCTAGGCTACATTATATAGGGTCGTAACCGAGTAAAAACATGCAGCGATTTGTCTTGTTGACTAGCAAAATTTCAGGCTACCGCGACTAATGCACAAACTTAGTTCCACTCCAGTATGCTCAATGCACTTCGTACACCCTCGTAAACTTAACCTACAAACTTACTGGCTGCCAGAATTTCCATTTTATTTCCTTTAAAAGACATCTCCTAAAACTGTAGATGTGTCCGTTCCAGGAATCTTTAATCGTCTTTTCACATTTGTTCCGAGCCTGTCTCTAGCCTTCCACTGAGTGGGACTATGTTGCTTTGAGAAAATGCATGGTGTCCTCGGCCTTAGGTTCTGGTTCAGGTTCTTCTCTTATCGTGTCTGGCTTTCTAGTGTAAGTTACACAGGAAGTGAAGTCGTTGTCATTTTCACATATGGTTTTATGTGTCTGTGAGGTTCGCAATGTTCATTTAGCTTCGCCAAACTGGGGCACTACCTAAAATAAACATCTATTTGGAGCAATATTCAAACCAAAATTCCTCATTCATTTGATATGGTGTTTTGGTTAGTCACAAATTTCATTTTTGAAAATTCTAAGATTTTGAATTGTACCAGCACACAAACAGTTGTGGTATTTACACGTATTTGACCCAGTACTGCAAAACCCTGCTAAATCTGTTGGCCCATCAATTTTTTTGGATGGCTTCCATAGCTTCCATGTGGTTGAAATTCTTTTTGAGCTTGTGTGATTGCTGTCTTCTGTACGGCGTGTCCAACTGGAGTGGTATATTCATCAATATTCATTTTATGTTCGTCAAGCATCCTATCCTTTTTGAACTGTGTATTAGTACAGTGGACTGTGGTGAACTATCAAGCCTAAAATCTATTGAAGATATTTTTTTACCATCAACCTAGAGGTACTGCGTAGCTCCCTTTAACTGCAATGTCCATCAATGTCATCTGTCTGTTTAACTCTGTATGAGTCCGAATTGCTGTCACATGCAGCTTCTCGTCATTTTTGAAAGATGGCAGTTGACTAGCGTCACACTTCATTGACATCATTGTTTCATTCACAGTGAAAATCCTAAGCCGTTCTTCCCAAAGGTAGGCGGCTCTACTTAATTAACAAAAGCATCAGGTGTGGTCATATTGAATCTGGCTTTGCAGAGCTGTGTTTTACAGTGAGTAATTTCAGTACCTCTGCTCACGTTGTCAACACTGTCTAATGTTAAGCCTTGCTCAGTGAGTAGACTCTTCTTAAGGGCTTTGTCAGAAATTGCGCAGTTCTTTCGCTATTGAGCGATACCCTCAGATCTTCTAAGTCTCACAGAACTTCTCTCTGTTTCTCATGTGAGAAAAATGGCGTTGTTATTGTCACTTGGATCACATTACTGTATCTTCCCCCCATTACACACAGAAAGATGAAAAACATTTGTCCTCTTTTATTTTCTCAAACTCTTTGGTGTTTGTAGCAGTTTTTTATATCTCACATATTACTTGCGCATAACATTATATATCATATATATATATATAAAAGCAAGTAAGGTAACTGAGGAAGCTACAGAACTGTTACCTAACTGCTATATTAATAAATATAGTCAGTTAACTAGCCGCCTGGCAAAGGAAATCCAGGCAATAATTAACGGCAGTATTTGCTCTTTGACCCTGTGTTTGTGTAGACTTGTTTCTTCATTGTGATTGCAGGAGGGGCTATGCAATTTGTATTATTTAACCTTTAAGAGGATTGGCCTAGCCCTTAACACGGTGACGGGGGTACAGGACTAGCGACTTAATGACGTAGCTGTAGATTTAGGGCTTGTTTGCGCATCCAAAGAAGCATCAGGTGCTTTCTCTTGGCCCTGGGTGTGTAGTTTCTTACACTTGTAGCTCTGCCCTGGATGCCCTTCAAAAGTTAGAGTTGCTCCTTAGAGCACAGCTGCCCAACCCAGTTCCTGGGGATCTGCCCTCCTGTAGGCTTTCATTTCAACCCTAATTTGGCTCGCCTGATTCTACTAATGAGCAGCTCAACGAGGTCTCTAGCTGTTGAATGAGGTGCACTGTGTTAGGGTTGGAGTGAAGCTTGCTAGCCCTGCCTTAGAGGATGCACGGTATTGTAGTCCGCTTTTTAGCAGCCACTCGCCTGTATTGTGGCAAACTAATTTGAAAAGCTGTTTTCCCCAATCTCGCTGACCCATTTTCAGGTTCCTCCTGTGGGGTTCAGAGTGACCTGCCACCCCTGTTTTCATCACACACCCCTGTGGTGTTTTTAACCGCCCTGGGGCAGTTCTTACACAAGCTCTTTTGAGAGTGTCTTTAACGACCCACTCCAGTGAAAATTGTATGTTTGCGGTTGAAATTCGCCGTAGGTACCATGGTAACCGCAGGGCACACATATACAGCTGAGAGAGAGAGAGAGTGCACAGGAGAGAGGGAGGGGGAGAGAATTTAAAAGAAGAAAGAGAGAAGGGTTGGAGTATATAACGTTTGCCTCTGCTATGACTTTCCCATGAAAATTCCGGTTGCCAGTTGGTGTCCACAACAGAGAGAGATATTGATTGAATGATTGATTGATTGATTGATTGATTTCCTAGTGCCGGCACAGTATATGTGACATCGCCCAGGTGCATGATGGCTTCCTCTCACTGAATGGGCTAAAAGGTACTCCCTCTCAAGGTGAAATGCACCTGTCTTTACATGCAAATGAACTGCTCACCTGGGATGCTTTTATATATGTATGTACGTTTGTATACCTACAAGCAGTATATATTCTATATACAGTGCAGTCCGTAAGTATTTGGACAGTGACACCATTTTTGTTGTTGTTTTGGCTCTGTACTCCAGCACATTGGATTTGTAAATGAAATAAAGACAGAACAGACCATCAGCTTTATTTTGAGGATATATGCATCCATATCGGGTGATCCGTGTAGGAATTACAGCCCTTTGTATACATACAGTGAGCACCATAATTCATTGGACAGTGACATGTTTTTTGTTATTTTCGTTCTGTACTCTAGCACTTTGAGTTTGATAGTGCACAATGAGATTGAAGTGCACACTGTCAGCTTTAATTTGAGGGTATTTCCATCCATATCGGTTGAACCGTTTAGAAATTATAGAACCTATAGTCATGAAGGGTCTGAGGTATCAAACAAACCTTAAACCATCACTCTTCTTCCAGATATGCAGTAGATATGGATGGATCACTTTAAGGGTTGTTTCTCCATTGAACTCTATGGAAAAATAAGTCAGGAGACGAAACCCTTCAAGTTATCCATCCATATCTACTGCATATCTGGCAGCAGAGTGATGGTTTAAGGCTTGTTTGATATGTCAGACCCTTTATGACTTACAGCCATTTAACCAACCATGTATTCTCTTATGGTGCTCACTGTAGATCCCCCCATTTTAGAGGGCCAAAAGTAATTGGACAAATAATCTTAAAGTCATCATATTTAGTACTTGGTTGCAAATTTTTTTAATTCGATAATTGCCTGAAGTCTGCTACCCATAGACCCTGGGTATGTTCCCTGGTGATGCTCTGCCAGGCCTGTACTGGGTATCTTCCCTGGTGATGCTCTGCCAGGCCTGTACTGGGTATGTTCCCTGGTGATGCTCTGCCAGGCCTGTACTGGGTATGTTCCCTGGTGATGCTCTGCCAGGCCTGTACTGGGTATGTTCCCTGGTGATGCTCTGCCAGACCTGTACTGCAGCCATCTTCAGTTCATGTTTGTTTTCGAGACTGAATGTTCTCAATTACTGTTATTAACGCCTTTGTCAAAATGCTTCTTCATTTGCCTTGGTTACCCTTGGCTACGAGGCACAAGAACACTTGTTATGAGATCAGCAGTAATTATTTTAAAATGTACAATTCCCCATTATTTGCCAATGCGAAAGAAAGCTATCCCTTTCCAACAATCAAGTCTTTCATGTACACTTGCTTTATTTCACGTCTCTGAGCCTATCCCCAGTCCCCGCCCCCTCACACACTGTTAGAGAACCTATGTGTAATGGACATGCTTTTAAAATTATTATTATTATTATTTTCAATTAGAAACCTCTGTCTGGCACCTTGCCTTGACCCACTTAAAAGATGTTTACGCAAGAGCTTGATGAGCTGGGCTGTGATTGGTGGACTGGACTGTGTGCAATTTTTCCAGCAGCTGTGTAACGGCCAAATGATTCCCCATTCATTTACTGCCTCAGTGCCAAAGGAACTCTCTTCCATCAGTTGGAAATTTTAATAATCAATTGGAATTTTTTTTTTAATGAAGTGCGGCAGTTATTATTAAATGTGGCAAGTCATTAATAATAATAACTGCCAAATTTAACCAAAAACTCCAAATGATTATTCTTGTAGATGAGCAGTAATGATAATAATAATAATAATAATAATGATTAATCTATTATTATTATTATTATTAGTAGTAGTACTCGTAGTAGCAGTAGTAGTCATTTTAAGACTAATAGTGGTAGTAATAGTGTTCATGTGTGTGTGCCTTGCAGATGCCTGTATGTGGGTTTTATGTCTTTAATATGGTTTCTCAGCTGAATAAATCAGGATCAGGGAGAATGTCCTGTCGTCTCTCGCTGTGGCCTCTGGTACCCTCCCACTGAGCAACGCTGTGGACTGTCACTGCCCAGTCCGGCTGTATCGCACCTTACGTTAAAACCACCATTACTACCCCACCTCACAGCCTGCTTCTACAGCAAAAAGAGCGTGGCATGCTGGGTAATCTTGAGAGGAGGGTCCCTCGTGTGACTTCTGTTTGCTGTGACTGAGGTGAGCTGCACCTCCTCTTTCTCCTCCTCCTTCTCCCATGCAAGTTCTCCATTAAAGACACATTAATAACTTAAAAAAATTAAGATAATTATATTGAGAGGAGAAATAAGCCTGAGTAAGACTGAGCCTAACAGGGACACCGCGTGTGTATTTTAAGCAGCTGAAACTAAGCACAAATGAGTAGACTGCAGAATACAGGAGGTAAGAGTCTTTCCTACACTGTGTGTATGGATGACCTGACGTGACTCCACTGGCCGCAGGGCAGCGGGGACTCGAGTTTCTCCAGCATGCTGCATCCGCACGTTCTTCATAACATTGATATTCACGGTCTGATGCTAGCATGCATTAAGATGTGTAAAAAGACAAATCTTTCGGTAGGAGGCACCCTGTCTTTAATGGGATTTGTTATACGAGGCCTGTTGTCACGTACGATAATACATTTAATTCTATTTATCATAGCCATTTTTGCACATTTTTTTTGCTCTTTGTCACTAACAGTATGACTGTTTCAGGAGGCGTTCACTGATTGGCTGTCGCTGTCTGAGGGAGACTTGGCTCCTCCCTCCTGCCCTGTGTTGTCGGACCCATGTCGTGACTCATGTCATCGCGGCCCACCGCCCTGCTCATGGCAGGGTTAGATTGCCGGTTTGCTTGGTAACCAAGTGGGAGGTGGAGCGTGTGTGTTTAAAACCGGCTTGGTTCGGAATGGGATGGAGCGCGGTGGCTAGCGTAGCGGACTTCGCCTCCGTGGACCTTTTTCAGTTGTGGTCGTACGAAAATAAAACCCCATAACATTGCACAGCTCTCAGCTCTGCAGCAAAAGGGCAAACCGTAAACAAGGCCAAGGGCCTGTCGGAGCCCTTTTGAAAGGTATTGCTTTGTCCACTGGCCTTTTCATGGGGATGTGGTGAAGCAAGGGGGAATGGATAGATACAAATTAATCAATTAATATTTTACATAGAGGTAAACTCTGCAGTGGAAGAAAGAAAAAAATCTAAATTCACTGTGAAATAAAGGGGGGGAGCGTGAATCTAAATTAATCTGACTCAAAACCTTGGCAGCGATGACTAGTTCTGCACCAAAATGGACACCAGGGGGCGCCTGAGCTTTCCCACCATAGACTCTCCTGCTAGAGTCGAGATTGCAGTGTGCAGGAATGCATAGTATCATTAATTGAATTAGAGTAAGTGCATTAGGCCCCAGATGAAAGGCTCTTTTTTTCCATTTTGTGTCGGTCTGATTTTCACTCCTGAACCCTGTGTATTCGAGTTCACCTGGAGCAGCCAGAAATTCCCATGATGCATAGCTCCTCCCGTTAAGGTCTGTGGGGTGGTCAAGCCACGAGGAGAAAGCTTGACTCCACCAGTGACGTCATCACTCAAAAAGTCCGTGGTATGAATTAATGAGTGGTTGAATGGCGTCCCCCTAAATGGTACAGCCCCCCTCCCTCCAGTAAACGTAACCTGTGTTGAAAACCTTTTGTGTTTGTTTGCCTCTGCGTCTAAATGTCAGCGGAAGTGTTTTGAAATTGTTGGCCTGTCACCTGAGTGCCAATTGGATGCTATTCAGTGCATCGAAAGCCTTCCAAAAAAACAATCACCGGGGAGCTGGTCTCGTGTTGAGAATTTGTGAGAACAGCTGGTCTTGGACGTGCACAGTTTTTTTTTTTTTCATTTTCTGATTCACAAGTTTATGTCACTCCGCTCAATCCGGGTCACGCAGTTCCTTTATCTGCAAACCGACAAAGCTCTGCAGTAGTTGTAGTCCGGGTCTGTTATTTTTTTTTTTCAGGTACAGTTTTGGTTTCTAGGGGACGGTTTGTTTCCCTGAGATTTAAAAATGTTTTTTTTACTTCACATCTCTGAACCTATCCCCAGTCACTGCCACCTCCTCACACACTGTTACGGAGGACTTACTTATTTCATTATTATTATTATTATTATTATTATTATTATTATTATTATTATCAATTAGAAACCTCTGTCATAATTTTACATTGGAGCATTTTTCTGCAACCTTGACTGGCTTGTCTGTACTTGTCATAAAATATGTAAAACATGAAGGGGGGTGGGACACAAAGCTCCATAGTAAAGAAAATAAAAATTTGACAGAATAGCATGACGGACGGTGACAGCGGCCTTTATCAGCGGCAGTGTTCTGAGATGCGTACGATTTTTCCCGGAACTCTATTTGCACTTTGACGCCGTGCTCCCTGGCCTTGGCGGCATTGCGGGAGGCCCAGTGTGAAAGCTGGCAGCAGCGTGTTCCACTGCTGTTGTGGTTAATCGCTCTGCGGCGCTTGGCGGAAAAGCTGGGCCGGATCAGCAGGAAGGCCAGGGCTCACAGGGCTGAGGCCGGGCCGGAGGTGGATCCCCCGGACGAACCAAGGTGAGCACTCCCCATTTCCCTGATCTCCGACTCCTGCTGAACCGCAGAGGAATCCAGACCTGGTTTTCCTTCTTACTTGTTCCCTGTAAAAGTAGGTCACTGTTTGCTTTGTATTATTTAGTTACAGGGGTGTGTGTGTGTGTGTGTGTGTGTGTGTGTGTGTGTGTGTGTGTGTGTGTGTGTGTGAGAGAGAGAGAGAGAGAGAGAGAGAGAGAGAGAGAGAGAGAGAGAGAGCGAGAGAGAGAGAGAGAGAGAGAGAGAGCGAGAGCGAGAGAGCGAGAGAGAGAGCAAGAGAAAGAGGGAGAGGGAGAGAGAGCACGCACTGCAAAGGGTTCTAATGTTATGTATATTTAGGCAGTTATTTTCAGATTTAAACAAAGTTGTGGACAGAGCCTGTGGGTCGTTGGCATGTGTCAGTTCTGTCAGTAAAGTTTACTGTGAGGATATGTTGTCACATATTTATACTGTTCCAAGTTTGTTCGCCTTTCTTCAAACAATCTGAAATTCTGGAGAAAAAAAATAATTTATTATTATTATTGAGATGTCTGTTATAAAGATCTCAACTTCCTTTTTCCAGGAAGCGGCAAAATTGTATTAATGACAGAAAAGACGATGGGTAGATGGTTAAGTAGCTGGATGTCACTAACAGATTATTATTTTGTTTTTCACATACACAGTAAAATGTTCAGTATTAAGTAAATTCTTACAGGGTACATGTGGTCCCTCTTGGACTCGTATGCACTCTCTGTTAGAGTTAAATGAACACTAGACATTTCACTGTGTAGAAAAGATGGATGAGACCTGCAAGGCTACGGCAGTTTTTCTGCATAGTTTCAGGAAAAAAGACCAGAGAGGTCTAGACAAGTGTACTGCAGTTGCCTTGATGCAGAAGGTAACCCTGTACTAGCACGACCACAAACTCCAATAGACAGAGACAGGAAAGCTAATATAGTGTGCGAGTGCTCCAGGCTAGATGGATGTAGACGTACTCTCTCAACAGGGTTCAAAAACAGTTTGATGCAGACTGTTATGGGTTTGCCTGAAAAAGGTTTCCCAACTAGACCTGTTCAGTATGTTTTTCAGTGCTTTGCAACGCTAGTGAAATATTCAAAAGACAAGAAGAACTAGCCACTGCCTGCTCTGTTGCCTCAAAGGAATACAGGTGAGAAACAGGATTTTTTTATTCTTGCAATGCTATTCCTTTCCCATGTTTCTATAGGTTGGTTTTTGTCAAAGTTAAGTGTCACGTGAGCACATTATCCCCCGAGGTGATGATCTTGGATTTTTATGCTGAATAAACTTCCCTCAATCTGGATTCATCTGGTTTCACTGCAGCCCATGACAATTGGATCTGGACTCAATGAGACAGAACTTTTATTCCACTTTCCCACTGTAGAGCTGGAACCAGGCTGGCTCATTATACCCCATTCCCACTGTAGAGCTGGAACCAGGCTGGCTCATTATATCCCTTTCCCACTGTAGAGCTGGAACAGGCTGGCTCATTATACCCCTTTCCCACTGTAGAGCTGGAACCAGGCTGGCTCATTATACCCCTTTCCTACTGTAGAGTTGGAACCAGGCTGGCTCATTATACCCCTTTCCCACTGTAGAGCTGGAACCAGACTGGCTCATTATACCCCTTTCCCACTGTAGAGCTGAAACCAGGCTGGCTCATTATACCCCTTTCCCTCTGTAGAGCTGGAACCAGACTGGCTCATTATGTCCCTTTCCCACTGTAGAGCTGGAACCAGACTGGCTCATTATAGCCCTTTCCCACTGTAGAGCTGGAACCAGACTGGTTCTTTATTCCCATTTCCCACTGTAGAGCTGGAACCAGGCTGGCTCATTATACCCCTTTCCCACTGTAGAGCTGAAACCAGGCTGGCTCATTATACCCCTTTCCCACTGTAGAGCTGGAACCAGGCTGGCTCATTATACCCCTTTCCCACTGTAGAGCTGGAACCAGGCTGGCTCATGATACCCATTTTCACTGAAAAGGTGTTCGATGGGGTTGAGGTCAGGTCTCAATGCAGGCCAGTCAAGTTCTTCCACACCTATCTCAACAAAGCATTTCTGTATAGACCTCGCTTTATACATGGGGCATTCTCATTCTGTAACAGGAAAGATTCTTCTCCAAACTGTTGCCACATAATTGTAAGCACAGAATTGTCTAGAATGTTTTTGTATGCTGTAGCGTAAAGAATTGCCTTCACAAGAAGTAAGGGGACATAGCCCGAACCATGAAAAACAGCCCCAGATCAAGGGGTGTCTGGATTCATTTGGCCATTTAGTGTATATAGCTTTTATTAAAAATGCATATAGATTTCTGCTTTTATATTTTCATCCTCAGAAAAGGCAGAGGACCTCGGAAAACTCAGTTGGTGAGACGGGCTTCTCAGGAACCGCTGGTGAACACTTCCAGGTCAGGTCGTCCCATCCTGACCTCACCCCCTCTATTCTGTTCTAAGACATAATGACACTCGAAAACATTCTGTTCAGTGGAAAGTTACCGACACAATTAATGCTCCGGCTTGATCCACAATTGTAAGATATTTTATTGTTCAAAATTAACGAGAGATTAACTGAAGAAGAAATTATGCTACTAAATGGCCCCTAGTTTATTACAGTGTACTTATCAACATGAAGCCTTCAATTTCAGCGAGTATGATTTATGGAGACGGAAAAGCACATAGAGAGTTGTTGCTAGTGGCAACACATTATTTCAACCTTTTGACAGCCAAGAGCTCTCGTGTTCCCGTGGCTTCGGTTGTGTGTGTATGCATCTCCCCGTCACTGTATCTTTCTCCTGGTATACCACACTTCCCCGTCACTGTATCTTTCTCAGTCACTGTATCTTTCTCCTGGTATACCACACTTCCCCGTCACTGTATCTTTCTCCTGGTATACCACACTTCCCCGTCACTGTATCTTTCTCAGTCACTGTATCTTTCTCCTGGTATACCACACTTCCCCGTCACTGTATCTTTCTCCTGGTATACCACACTTCCCCGTCACTGTATCTTTCTCAGTCACTGTATCTTTCTCCTGGTATACCACACTTCCCCGTCACTGTATCTTTCTCAGTCACTGTATCTTTCTCCTGGTATACCACACTTCCCCGTCACTGTATCTTTCTCCTGGTATACTACACTTCCCCGTCACTGTATCTTTCTCCTGGTATACTACACTTCCCCGTCACTGTATCTTTCTCCTGGTATACCACACTTCCCCGTCACTGTATCTTTCTCAGTCACTGTATCTTTCTCCTGGTATACCACACTTCCCCATCACTGTATCTTTCTCCTGGTATACCACACTTCCCCGTCACTGTATCTTTCTCAGTCACTGTATCTTTCTCCTGGTATACCACACTTCCCCGTCACTGTATCTTTCTCCTGGTATACTACACTTCCCCGTCACTGTATCTTTCTCCTGGTATACCACACTTCCCAGGAAACACACTTTATCTTTCTCCTGGTATACCACACTTCCCCGTCACTGTATCTTTCTCCTGGTATACCACACTTCCCCGTCACTGTATCTTTCTCCTGGTATACCACACTTCCCAGGAATCACACTTTATCTTTCTCCTGGTATACCACACTTCCCCGTCACTGTATCTTTCTCCTGGTATACCACACTTCCCAGGAAACACACTGTATCTTTCTCCTAGTATACCACACTTCCCAGGAAACACACTTTATCTTACTTTATCGCACAACAACAATTTTTCAACTTAGTTTTTGTTACATTTAAACAGGGACAATAACATTATGTTTACAGTGCCCTCCATTATTATTGGCACCCCTGGTAAAGATGAGTAAAAAGGGTTATTAAAGATTCACTGTTCAGTAGTTTAAGTAAATTTATGAGAAGAAAAAAAATTTCATCAAGAAATAAAATTTTTTTTTTTTTTTTTTTTTTTTTTTTTTTTTTTTTTTTCCCAATTTTGTATCAATTCCCCCCAACCCCTCCCCCCTTTCATTTCCCCCATGTAGCACAAGAGAGAGAACCACCAACATAAACAACCAACCCTGTCGTAGAGGACAGAGCGCGCCACGTCCTCTCCTCCCTCCCGACTCCTCAGCTTCTCCTGATGGATTCCAAACTCGCCAGGGGCAGCGATGCGCAGCGATTCCCCTCCGAGCGAGCGCCGAGCAGCCGCCAATTGCTGCTCCCACAGGGCACCGGCCACGCTCGGATCTGGCAGGACCGGGGCGCGAACCCCGATCCTCGGAGTACAACTGCGCTGACTGTTAACAAAACCACGTGTGCCTCAATTATTGGCACCCCTGCATTTATATATAGAATAAAGTAATATTTTTAAATATTTGGTCGCATATCCTTTGAATGCCATGACTTGGGTCTGTGACCCAACGACATCAAAAGACTCTTGATATCTTATTTTCTGATACTCTTACGAGTGATACTATAACGTCTTTGCATTTGAATGGATCTCTATGGGAATTGGGGGGTGGGACTAGATTTAGCTGTAAATTATGCTGGAACAGTATGGAATGCATGGCTGGTAAAATGGCTGTAAGTCATCAAGGGTCTGAGGTATCAAATGAGCCTCAAACCATCACTCTGCTGTACGATATGCAGTAGATATGGATGGATCACTTTAAGGGTTGGTTCTCCTGACAAATGTTTCTATTGAATTTTATGGAAAAATAAGTCAAGAGAAGAAACCCTTCAAGTTATCCATCCATATCTACCATATTTCTGAAAGCAGACTGATGGTTTCAGGCTTGTTTGATATGTCAGACCCTTGATGAATTAGAGCCATTTAGCCAACCATCTGTTCCATACTGTTCCAGTGTAATTTACAGCTAAAACTAGTCCCACCCCCAATTTTCATAGAGATCCATTCAAATGCAGAGATGTTATAGTATTGCTTGTAAGAGTACCAGAAAATAAGATATCAAGAGTTTTTTTGATGTTGTTGGGTCACAGACATCAGGAAGTCATGGCATGCAAAGGATATGCGACTAAATATAAAAAATTATTACTTTATTCTATTTATAAATGCAGGGGTGCCAATAATTGGAGCACATGTGGTTTTGTTAAAAGTAATTATTTCTTGATGAGGGATTTTTTTTCTCATAATAAATTGAATTAAATTAAAGATTAAATTTTTTAAAAAATTTCGGTGTGAGATTAAGCTAATTTACCAAATGGTGAATTCTTTATTACCCTGTTTAATCATCTCACCAGCGGTGCCAATAATAGTGGAGGGCACTGTTCATTACCGCAATTGCTGACTGAATCTACCAATTTTGGTTAAAATAAATAAATAAATAAAAACTGTTTGTATGTTTAGGTAAGTGTCGATAGTCCAACCTAAGAAAAGAATACATATTTATTTAATATTTAGAATTTTTTTTACGAGGCTATTAGTTAGTTGTCATTCCCTCTCGTGGCTTTGTTCTAGAAACCTGTGGAGATGACCAGAAGGTGTCACATCCTTGTCTCTGCCTGCCAGGGGTCTTTAATGAGGCCCCAGTCAGTCACCGGCTCTAATGAGCCCCAATTACGGGGCAGCTGCACTGTCTCCATTCACTCAGCTGTCTAATGGGCTGGACGCCTCCACTGCTCCCGGCACACGGCTCAACTAATAGAGGGACCCCCTGCAGACGTATTTAACCGTTAAAAGGGGAATATGGAGAGATTCTGCACTCGTAGTATAGGCTCCTTCAAGAGCAGTTTTCACTTTCTTAAACAAAATCATTTGTGTTAAGAGTAGGGGGGTTGTCACGGGCACAAATAACTCTCATATTTTCGGACATTTCTTTTAAGTTTTAAAAGACGTTAAGTAGCCTATCAGTTCTATGAGGTTTATTATGTTTTTATATTTAGTTATGAGAAGCAGGTGAAACCCAACATATGTAATGGAACAACAAATATTTGCTGAATAAAAAAAATAAAAAAATCTTCTTTATATTACATATACCACACAGTCTCGTGCGACCGAAAGAATCCTTAAACATATTAAACTTTGCGTCCTGTGATTGTTCGTTGTGTTGTTTGTATTATGTTCGTGCTCATCACACAAACAAGAATGAGAGAATAAATAAAATATTTGTTCACAAAAAAACGAGAGATTAATATGTATTATTTCAATGAGCTATTGAGTGACAAAAAATGTAGGCTATTATGTCTCAAAAAAATAGAGACGTCAAGTTTGTTGCCTTTAAACATTTTGACAGGAAGTTTGCTTATTTGTTTTTTTAAGCCGATTTTTTTGTTTCGGCAGCGATGATTAACAAGTAGGCTTCAGGAATGTGGGATGCGGCTTGCTCATACTTTGTTCCGCTGTACTGAGACCGGCGGCTGACGGGTTTATATCCAGAAACAGTCGCTCCCTGCGGAGGCTGCAGAAAGACATCCTGCCGCGTAGGCGGACGTGGGCACAGTGTTTAACACAAACAAAATGAACGTTTTTCTGTCAATGAAAATCCGTGCTTATTTTTATAATAGGAATTTGGTGAGCTGATCGTTTCAATGATGTTTCAAGTTCACTGACAAAATGTTTTCTGGAAATTATAACGGCGAACAGAGAAAAATCCAAATTGTTCGTGCCCTTGTGTGTGAGTGTGTATTTTTTTACTTCTATTTTGTATGTTACTTCATGTATTTTATAGATTTTTGAGTGATATTTGATTCTTAAAAGAGTTTAATGTATCAATGCAATTTTTGATCATACAGGCTGGTGCCATATTAGAACAAATTAAAATGCCGAAATTATAGTTATAAGTACCACCATAATACTAATCATAACAATATGTAATTAATCATAACCAATTTATGTGGCAGTAAGATGCAAGATAAGAATATCACAAAAATAATATTAAAAAATATATATATACTGATCAGCCTGATGATGATGGTTTACCGTCGCACTTAGGAACAAAGTATAAGCTATACACATAAAGCCGTGATCGCCTCAGAATACGCACGGTGCTTAATAATTATCCTGAAAAGATCTACATTGCACTCTAATGCACACTTTATGCGTGTGTTATGTGTGTATTGTGCACATGGGGTCTAATAATGATCAATATGAGTAAGCAAATACATTGGCTTATATCATACTGTTACTATGGTGCTGAACGGTGATGCGCAAAAGCACTGCTACCTTGCATCATTCTATGGCGGTCATGGCTTTTGTTGAAATGCAGGTCGACCAACTTGGTCAGGGCCCCTGTCGTTCAGAGCTTGGTTATGAAACGCGTGTCAGGTGATTATTCTTCAAAATGTTATTCTCAAAAAAAATAATAATAAAAATCTGTCCTATTCAGCTGCAATGAACCTCTGGTCTGTTTCGACTCCCTGTCACACAGATGGGAAATAAAGAGAAAACCTAGCCGTTGCCATGACGCATAATTGACTTGGAAAGAAGCAGCTAACCATTTCCTCCTTCCGTGGAAGCTAAACATCACTGTCATAATAAGAAGCTGATTGTGTGTGTGTGTGTGCGTGCGTGTGTGCGTGTGTGTGTGTGGAAGTAGGTCACATCTATTGGAAAAGTACAATTGAAGGTGCATCTCATTGTGCTGGGCTTAGCTCCTCCTGATGTAAATCACATCCAGGTTGACGTTGCCTGGAAACTGCCTGCAGAAAGAGTGATCGCGTCTCTCAAGTTTCTGTAACTCCGCCATTTTGAGCGAGACGCAGCCAATCATGCGACCAAAAGTCCACCGGTCTACCGCCTGTCAGCTTTCCTTTTCTTTTCAATACATTCTCCGATATACCTTGAGGTGAAAGTCCTTTAAGCCAGTGGTTCCCAGACCTCTTTTTGGGGACCCCCCAAGCCCGATCCAGGTATTTCCTGTGTTCCACCTCAAGCACATCTCCCGATGGAACACATCAAATATCTGGATTTATCTGGCGATACCCGAGGACAGGTTTGGGAACCGTTGCTTTAAGTGATGCATCTTTTTAATGGTGCTCTGTTCGTGCTAAGATATGCTTGAAATGTGGCCCTGTGCATTTATTTAACCATCACCACAGATGGTTGCATTTTCAGAATCTTGCATTGGGCCGTTTTGCGCTGTTATTGACAGCAGTGTGGTGTTGTTTTGGGCTGGGAACGCAACCGTAATGGGCCCGGAACGCAACCGGAATGATGCTGTCTTCATTCCCAGATGGAGGGACGCTGTTCTTGTGTCCTTGAGCAAGGTGCTTCGTTCTCCAAAGAATTGCTTCAGTAAATATCCAGCTACAGATTGTACCGGATAAATCTGTCTGCTGAGAAAAGAATAGTAATCATGCCAAAGCGTGATTGCACTAGCCCATTCCTCCAAAGACTACTGTTGCTATGTAACGTCACTGTGGTTGGCGCTTAAAGATCACGTCCAAACTTTTTGTCATTTATTTCCAGCAAGAGATTTATTTAGTTATTTCGCTCATCCTGTTAAGATGATGTCCAGTGAGTGGACATGCCTCATAGTCTAGTGCTGAATCCAGATTGTACCATTGTCTTCAGATCCAGGTAGGGCCCATTGCAACACCCAGAAGGGGGAGGGGGAGGATGTCATCAGTAGGATGTCTGTATCATCACACACTAGCAGCTTTTTCTGCTTTCATTTTAGTTATAAGCATCTTCAGGACACAGAGTGCACGCCACTCATCCGTCCATTATCTAACCCGTTCATTCCAGGTCAGGGTCGCAGGGGGCTGGATCCTATCCCAGCATGCATTGGGGTGAGGGGCAGGACTACCGACTGGACAGGTCACCATTATGAACTGTTTAGAAACTATAGAACCTTTTGTATAGTCCCCCCCCATTTTCGGGCATTAAAAAATATTGGACAGTTTAAGATAATGTAGAATAAAGTAATCATTTGTAATATTTGGCCGCATATTCTTTGCATGCCATGACTTCCTGATATCTGTGACCCAACAACATCAAAAGACTCTTGATATCTTATTTTCTGGTACTCCTACAAGCGATACTATAATCTCTCTGCATTTGAATGGATCTCTATGGGAATTCGGGGGTGGGACTAGATTTAGCTGTAAATTATGCTGAAACAGTATGAAATACATGGTTGGCAAACGAGCCTCAAACCATCACTCTGCTGCCAGATATGCAGTAGATATGGATGGATCACTTTAAGGGTTGTTTCTCCTGACAAATTTTCCTATTGAACTTTATGGGAAAATAAGTCAGGAGAAGAAACTCTTCAAGTTATCCATCCGTATCTACCTCATATCTGGCAGCAGAGTGATTTCTGTCCAAATATTACCCCCAGTCAGCTCTCGGTAAAATGATCCTCTTTCAATAAACAAGCACCTGATATGACAGCTGGGCCAGGGGAGGGTTTCTGATATGAGCCAGCACAGAGAGGAGAGTGGTGCTGTGCGTGGAGGCCTGGCCTCTGGGCCCCCCGGCCCCCTGGCCCCCAGCTCGTCTCTCAATCTTCCACAGGGTTCAGGCACACTCATCACATGCCGCTCGATGCTTTAAATCGGGCGGCGCTAGTTTGGCGAGCCGTCCAGCGACACGCCTCCCAACGATTTGTTTCTCTCCCATCCCGGTGAATGGCCGTGTTCTCTCTGTTATAATTCTTGTGTACTTACTCAGCACCTGTGTAATGGTTAGCCTGGGTCAAATACACAAAACATTATTACGATTGTAAAGTAATACAGAAATAATAATAATAAAATAATAATGTATGCAAAAAATGCTCAATATATATCACCTAGTTATCTCAATTCCAAACAGTATAAGCTATATATACATGATATATTATTTGTAGATAAATGTCATTTATACTGTAATGAAGGCATGGGGGGCATAAATCATCTTTATCTGTCAAATTTTTGTCTGAATTAAAATGAGACAAAGTTTTTGAGCAGTAGATTATTGATATTTATTGTTTTGAACTGACATTCGCAATGACCTTTAACCTTTTTTATTATATTCAAAGAAAACATATAGACAAAAAGTCAAATACAGATGATAAACAAAACAAATATAAGTACTAAACAAGAACCAAATTGACACTGGTTTACTCCCTCAAAAGTGTCATTCCTCTTTTAGTAAAAGTTTAATAGCGGGTTAATTTGACCCAAACTGGACACAAGGGTTAAGCTGGGTTTTTCTCTACCCAATAGCTTGGTGTTCTGTTCTGTCACCATCGCTGCCTCTGCCAGTTACCATCTCTCTGTGTCTCAAATGTGCAGCCAGGCAGCATAATCGAGCACAGACAGGTGCTGATGTTCAAGATGCATCTTTTCATCGAATTTCGTAAAACTGATCAAGCGGCACATGATTTTCTGTGAGAACCTGGACTGGATTATACCTCCATTAGTGCAGGGAGTAGCTAAGCATGTGGCAACAACGATCATATCACTGAGCGCCAATAACGGTGATTCCCATCATAATGAACCAATTAGGTGTAATTACACAGGGGGTTGATTAACATGCTCATTTGCATGTGACTGATGGGTAGGAGAATTACATCTGAGTGGAGGCCATTTGTTGAGCTGTAAATATTCCAGGGACATGTAGAAAGTTTGATGACAGACGTAGTTGTGCACACACATATAGACAAGGAGAAAGAAGGAGGGAAGAAGGGAGAGAATGAGTAAAGGAGGTGGGAGAGAAGAGAAGAGAGGGCTTGGAATGGAGAATCTCAGAGGGGCTTTGAGTGCATGTGCGCTAAAATGTGTGGTGTGTGTTTGTCTGTGTGTGTGTGTGTGTGGGTATATATCTGTGTGTGTGGTTGTGCGTGCGTGCGTGTGTGGGTATGTGTGTATGTGTCTGTGTGTGTGTGTGTGTGTATATGTGTGAAGGGGGCTCACGTTTTGGCCGGGTGCTTTTGCGGAGTACGGTCAGCCAGACCTTGGAAAGAGGATCCCCACAGGCGGGGGCGGGGGCGGGGGCGGGGGCGAGGGTGTTGTTGGTGGGGGGGCATGCCACGTGTGGGCAGCCCGGCCGGCATTGGCTGTGTCTCCCAGCTGGAGGGCTGCAGCCAATGACGGCGAGCCTGGGGAGCTGACTCACCCCGAGGCAACACAGAGTGACGCTGTGAAACCCGGGGACGCGTTACAGACCGATTCTATTTTAATTACAAACTTCTTCCTTTCTCTGCTGTTTCCCTCACAATACTTTCCACAGTATACTGTGACGCCAAGGCTCCTCCCAGTATCAGAGCAGATTATTATTATTATTATTATTATTAGTAGTAGTAGTAGTAGTATCCCTAGAACACAAAGGCCAAAATTTTAGATCGTTGGCAATGAAGATGACCTCGTCTAAAGCGTCAAAGTGTCCCAATTTTATTTACAAGGCACAGTTCTAACAAATCAGAGGGACTGCATCCACAAGGCATTCTGTGTCCCTATCAACCATTGGTAAGGCATTCCTCTCACACCATTTCCCAGATATGCTAATACATATGCTAATTTGTATGCAAATTATTGCTGGCAGCAGTCACTCTACCAGTCAGCAGTGTTGTTAGTTGTGGGCGAGGAGGATAATGAACGATGAAGTGTAAATTAGGCCGTATTAAGTAGTCCTCTACCAGAATACTGTTAAAATGAGTCTGCCCACCCACTGCTACCAGTCACCGTCTATCAGTGAACAGACTGCTGTGTGCCTGCTTTTCTCACATACTCCCAACTGATTTATTCGCAATATATGATTCAGTCACAAGATTTTTATTTTTTTTGACACAAATTAATTTTCAGTGTCAGGTGTATTTTTTGTACCTGATAATTGCACACCCAGAGTTTGCACGAAACAGGAGTAAATATCTGCAGTTTTACCAACCTGGGAATGGCTGTGTACTCTGCGATCAAATGTGAGAGTGCAGTTACTGTCAGGCAATTGTAGGGAGGTGACTGTTTCCTGATTTAGTATGAATTTTTTAACATGTGAATTTTGTTTTGTGGGGCACCAAAGATAAAAGATTTAATTACCGCATCTGGAAAAGGTTGTTTGAATGACCCATTTTAATACTTATTACCCCAACTTACGTCTTATGTGAGGTTGAGTCTATTTTTTTAAATGTGAAAGCAGCAGGAAACTGCATTCTCGCGCGTTAATTATCTCCACCTGCCGAAAGCTTCGTTGTGATTCACAGCAAAAATAAAGCTGTTCACCTCTTTCGCTGAAATATTCAGAAATCTTCCACCTGGCTTCATTTTCCTTATTTTAAAAATATCTTTCCCCTCTTTGTAGTTTGTCTTGTGGCTGCGTTTTTTTAAGTGAATCCTTGTGATTAAAATGTCAAACTGGTTTTTAAATGTGGTCTTTATTTGTAATTTGTATTTTTTATGTGTGTATTTCACGGTGCTGTTACTCAAAATCTTTAAACAATATGAGTATTAAATCAGCCTTTTCTTAAGTAGTTCCTGACTCCACCCTGTCCAGTAAATGAACTGGTTATGTTTCATGTGTTCATATTCTATGAAGAACTCTAGTGGATGCACAGCTGTAGATGAACTGGTTATGTTTCATGTGTTCATATTCTATGAAGAACTCAACTGGATGCACAGCTGTGTATGAACTGGTTATGTTTCATGCGTTCATATTCTTTGATGAACCCACACATAAAAGGAAAGGAATGTTTTTATTTTATTTTACCATTGTTTACTGTAATTGAACCCCCTTTGACCAGCCCCGCCCCCTTTTTAAAAAAATCCTGACCGCTGTGAAGGCATGCCCAGGCAATGCATTCATCAGGCAGCCACCACCACACACTTGATCTTGCAATTTTGTCCTTGTGAAAAGCCCAGATGGGATTGTTTTGTTTAGGACAGGTTTAGGTCTCAGGGGTAGTCTCTGGATTGTACCTGTGAAAAATATTTGGCCATAGTTTTTAATGTTTTGAATCTGAATTTGTAAAACGAAACTTGAATATATTAGGTGTCAATTAGTAATAAGTATTGATTATTACTATTTATTAACAAGAGGAAGTTAGAATGCTATTGTAGAAATTACCTGGCTAACTGAGTAATCCTGATTGGTGCAACCCCCCCCCGGACTCTAGTTTCTGGAAGGCAGGTGTCTGACTGATGGACATTGTATACAAAACCAAAGCTGACATACTTTGAACTTTCCCATGAATAGTGGGGTATTTTATTTTTTTGGTTTATGTATGACCTGTGAACAAGTGGGCACTAAACTCAATTTAGTGGCATCTTTTGCTGGCATGTGACTTTTTTGTATAATATTTTGGTATAATTTCATATCACATGTGCATTATTGTCAATTTTATAATTTTTTACAAAGTAGTTTCAACTACTTTTTCTAAGTAGCTTTAGTTAACCAAACTAGATTTCTCCCAAGGGTAGCTTTGCTGTAGTTCAACTTCTTCCAGTGTGAAGTAATTGGTAGCTTGCAAAGCTATGCTTTCAAAGTAGCTTCCCCAACACTGCAGTTGATTACTACCACACCCTCAGTGCTGGTGATGTCGACGGCTGATGCTTAGGAACACGTGTCAGTGAAACAGTATCCTAGAAACGGGTCAGGGTCGTTGCCATGGCGATGTCTCATTGTGGCGGTGTAGCAAGGTGAACCGTGTCCCTCAGTCTGAACCCAGAACCCACACATAAGCTGCTCCTCTTATATTACCTGAAGGTCCAACACTGGGATTCCACACTTATTATTTTTTATTATTATTATTCGTCTCAGGTTTTATGATCACATTGCCTTGATGAATTGCTACTGATGTCTCCTGGCTTTGAAACTGTGGCCCCTGGCTTTGAGAGAGACTGTGGCCCCTGGCTTTGAGACTGTGGACCCTGGCTGTGAAACTGTGGCCCCTGGCTTTGAGAGAGACTGTGGCCCCTGGCTTTGAGAGAGACTGTGGCCCCTGGTTTTGAGACTGTGGACCCTGGCTGTGAAACTGTGGCCCCTGGCTTTGAGAGAGACTGTGGCCCCTGGCTTTGAGAGAGACTGTGGCCCCTGGTTTTGTGAGAGACTGTGGCCCCTGGCTTTGAGAGAGACTGTGGCCCCTGGCTTTGAGAGAGACTGTGGCCCCTGGCTTTGAGAGAGACTGTGGCCCCTGGCTTTGAGAGAGACTGTGGCCCCTGGCTTTGAGAGAGACTGTGGCCCCTGGTTTTGTGAGAGACTGTGGCCCCTGGCTTTGTGAGAGACTGTGGCCCCTGGCTTTGAGAGAGACTGTGGCCCCTGGTTTTGTGACTGTGGACCCTGGCTTTGAGACTGTGGCCCCTGGCTGTGAAACTGTGGCCCCTGGCTTTGAAACTGTGGCCCCTGGTTTTGTGTGCCTGCTGAGCTGCAGTGATCAATGTGTTAGGTCCAGTTAAACATGGTAAACTGTAAGATAAAATTAAGACCTTTTTTTTAGATGGAAGGCAGTTTCCTTCAGCAATGCTTAATATTCACAATTTATGGATGTTCCTGCCTTGTTTTTTACTGACATTCGTTTCAGCGTATATGTTCTCCCGGCATATGACAACTGAAATCTTGCATTACGCTATAACTGCGCGGCTATATAAAGCGTCTAAATCCACAAGCAACGGCTATATAAGCAGCTTCCTGCTCCTCTCTGTTTCTCATTGTTTAAAATGACAGGAACCCACAGAACCCCGCCGTGTTCCTCAAAATGTAAAAGGAACAACTGGGAACCCAGTTGTAAAAGGAACAGGATGATATACAGTCAAGCCGAAAAGTCATACCCTTTGCTTTAACATATTTTAAAAGTATCATATTTAATATTTGGTCGCATATCCTTTGCATGCTGTTACTTTCTGAAGTCTGTGACCAATCAACATTTAAATATGTTATAGCAAAGGGTATGAATACTTATGTAAATGAGAGATTTCAGTTTTAGATTTTTAATACATTTGCAAAAATTTCTAAAAACACGTTTTCACTTTGTCATTATGGGCTATTTTGTGTAGAATTTTGAGACAAAAAATTAACTCAATCTATTGTACCGTATGTCTGTAATGTAATAAAACATGGAGAAGGTGAAAGGGGTATTCAGGCTTGACTGTACATGTAAATAAACCATAATGTTGTGTGTTTCGGGTACTCCCGGATGGTTTTGCCGAGGCGCGCGTGTTTCTCACTCTGGAGACTAGCAACGGCGGCGCCTCCATGGTCTCAAGTGAAGATGAAAAGCGCAGGTGAGCGGCGCGGATTAAACCTAATCTACAGGCACATACGTGTGTTGCCATGACGGACTCCTCGCTCCCCCTGGACATAAGTCATTTTTAGCTTTTTCCCCAAAATTGACTCCGTAGTGATTTGTGCCATTATACAGTGAAACCTGCACTTTCCTCTTCCTCCCCCTCTCCCCTGGTCGTCATCTCGCCTGCCTTGCCCTGACCGTCTGACCGATAGCTGACCATAGCGATGTGATGGACCTGCGGTTGCGTCTAGTTGGCGGCTGTACGCTCGGCTAGTTGAGCATCCGCAACCTGTTGCTCATACATGCCCAAATGCACTATCTCAATCTGTAGCTCTTGGCAGAGTTCAGTGCAGAGCAATGCACCAGATTGGGCCTCATATGTTGCTGCCTCTCTGTGTCCTAGTGGGGACACGGTTTACTGAAGGTTATTTAGACTTTTTGCGTTTACATAGTCCAACTCCGCATTTAGACCTAGGGTTAAATTTGTTTGCCAAGCCTGCGATTAGTGGTACAATTACAGCATAATCCCAAAGTTTATCTCATAACCCACCGCTCATTTTTTTAAATCCTAGTCGACTTCAGCTGATCATTGCAAAAACAAAAACAGGGTCATTTTTTGGCGGGCCGTGCAAACAACCTTACAAGTGTCTTTGACATTCAATACACAGTTTTACACTATCAATTTTACATGTGTTTGATAACTGCAAGAAAAATAGATGATTATGTATATATTAGAACTAGGTTTATGTTTTACCTTAGTTTACCCATCATTCCCCTGGTTCCTTTGTTCAGAAAAAAAAATTTGATTCTCTGATAGGCTGTATGCTTCTGTAATCCAGGGTGATCGCTTTGTCTCTTATAGGTGCTGTCAGATCTGGTTTTTACGAGTAGGTATGCTGTACTCACTCTGATCCCCTTAAAAATTTCCTCACTAAAACCCTGTCTTGCACTCAACTAATTACCCCCGCCCCCACCCACCCAAAATAAATAAATTAATTAACCTTTAGACCAAAACCAAACAAGTGTGCATTTTACCTTTTAACAAAATTGCAGTCTAATGATCTTCCAAGCTTCCACTCGCAAGTCAGATTTAACTTTGGTTGCTTCTGTTGAAGCACCAGGGGGGTGTACTACAAAGCAAGATTACCGAGTTAGCGGGATAACTGCACTGAGTAAAACCCGGAACCCTCTCAAATCTAGAACATGGACTGAAGTAAAAAGAGCTGTTCTGGGTTTTACTCAGTGCAGTTATCCAGCTAACTCAGTAATCTTGCTTCTCTTACTCAGTGCAGTTATCCAGCTAACTCGGTAATCCTGCTTCATAGTATACCCCCCAGGTTTCCACAGGCTACTTGTTGTGGTTGGAGAGAATCTTCAATGCATCTTTTGTAATCATTTAAAAACGTCAGTTGTGACAACCGCCTCAGGTGGAGAAACTTCCATTTCAATTTCAAATCAATGTTGGTCCGAATGGGATGACTTGTGAAAATGGACTGTGCGGTTCAGATGAGCTACGGGTCCAGATGCGTATTTGGAGCAGTGCCGTCGCTGGACTGGCACCAACGGAGAAGTGTGCTGATGGAACACTGAACAACCGTTAAGTTTTTTCTGTAAAATTGAGAAATCCCGCGAGTTCCTGCAGTTGGAGGCTTAATGTTTTTTTTGTTTTTTTTTGTTTCTATATTTTTATGGATTTTTCAGCTTTAATTAGACAGCACAGTGTAGAGAGACATGAAGAATGGGGAGCAAGAAAGAGGGAAAGACGTGCAACAGAGGTCGCGCGCCCGGATACTAACCGCCGACGTCGTGGCTCGCAACGAGCATGTGGACGGTGCTCTTACAGGCTATGCCACCGAGGCAACCCTCGTTATTTTAAACTATAATTTCACCAGACAGGTCCTATTGGCTTCATTGTACTTAAGCAACAGGCCGCAAAAACATGCACTGAAGTCCTGCTTCTACAGGCCTGTCAGTCAAGCATGAGACCGTGATGATTTACTCTGATGCCGAGCTCTCCACAATGGCTCTCTACAACACAGGGGCTGTCACACACCGCTTTCAATGTAAACCTTTCAAGCCACGGCACCGACTGTGGCTTTAAACCGCAGGAAGGATTATTTGGAAATATAAGATTAATTCGATGTGTTCAATCTACGCTTTATTTGAGAACCGAGTACCACTCCTGCCCACTGAATTAGCTGCTAGTGAGTCAAGCCTGTGTTGTGCCTTATTTTTTATAGGATTCACTTTGATGCAGATTCCTGGGGTTATGATGTCATATCTCCTGAGGAGCCTGTTTATTGAGCAGTTTTACAAGGCAGGTGTGTGTCAGAGACCCACAATGCATAGCACCACCGTTCCCAGCGCCCTCCATAAAACTGCATGGATTCTATGTATACATCATCACAGAGGAACTGTAAAAAGACGTTTCTTTTAGTAGTATCGAGAGATTATTCCATAAATAGAGGCATTCAGACCTTTAAAAATGCCGGTTTGACATCTTCATATCTTTGTTGTTGCACTTTACTTAAAGGCAGGCAGTTATAACACACACATCAATGCTGCCATGAATGAAAGAGATTGTTACGTGCCTGTGATTATTCTTTTGTGGACTTCCCTGCCTTCGCCTACCACCACCTTCATTCGCTGTGCCGCCTGTCAATCATCAATCAAGTCCCGCTGTCACCTATCCAAGCCCTCTGTCATTTCAATCATCCAATCAGAACCCGCCACCTCTGCTATATAAGCTGAACTGTTTGCCATTAGCGGGAGTGTGGTTTTTGGGTCAAGTGTGTGTGTTGGTGTGCTCTAAATATACAGTTTGTCTACCATAGTTTTGTTTGAACGTGTTCTGTTCTATGTACACTTCCAGGTCTTTGGACAGGTAAGACTGGGGGCTCCTATACATATGCCCGTAGATTGTTTATGTATAGAACCACTAGTCCTTAGGGGTGATTGCCAACCACTGTATTTTTCAGTCTGCTAGTTAGAGTAGTTAGGCTTTTGTTTTGTGTACTTGATACACTAGATTAGTTACTACTCTCTGTGTTAGCTAGTTTCGTTTTGGGTGTTCTTTTGGCAACATCCAGCATCCCTTGAGCCTGGTTGTGTGAGTCTGGTATTGTGTATTATGTAGTTAGTGTTGCACTGTTTGTATACTTTTCTTTACCACAGTAAACTTATGCACTGAGTTGCTATCTGGTCTGTTTTTAATATTGTTATTACTAGTTCATCATATTTTACATCACCCGGTATAAATAACATCTAGTTACCTACCCCATGCACCCCTAGGCCCGTGGGGATCGTAACAGAGATAAAATAAAAATAAATCCCTGCCATGCAAGCAGTGTTTGTGTCAAAGATGTTCTGTCTTCTTGTTCAACCCCCCACACTCTCTCTCTGACCTTTGAACTCCTACACACATTCAGCGTCATCGCGTTTCTATCAGTCACAGAGCTGAAGTTCGGGTAACTAAGTTGTGTGCATTCGCTCACAGAGCAGTTACAGAGGATGCTAGCACCCTGCACTCACACCAGATGCAATAAAAGCCTCTGCTACATTACATTACATTACATTACATTATAGGCATTTAGCAGACGCTCTTATCCAGAGCGACTTACACAGCATTTTTGCATTTATACATAGTATCCATTTACAGCTGGATATATACTGAAGCAATGCAGGTGAAGTACCTTGCTCAGGGGTACAACGGCAGTGTCCTACGTGGGATTCGAACCTGCGACCTTTCGGTTACAAACCCAGTTCCTTAACCACTGTACTACACTGCCGCCCATAGCTGCTACCGTTGTACAGCTGTCAAACCATCTATTGCTCAGTGTGCTTTCTTTTGAGTTCCTTATTTTAAGTTCCTTACTACTGTCAACACACCTTCAGGTATGATTTATTTTCATGGAACCGATATTCATTAATTTTACGCCTCCAATGTTGAAAGAAATAGCCAGGGAGTGCACAGGAATATTTTGTTGATTTATCCACTCTGAGATATTGTTTATTAGTTATTTCCTCCACAACGTAAAGTGTTTATCTCAGCGAGCTCTTAGGGTCGTTTTATTTAGAATGCCTCAAAGCTTCCTATAACGGTCTCAAATGGTAAAAACTGGTGACTTCCAACTAGATATGTGTTGGACAACAGCGTTGGGCTGGGTTTAAGGCGTGCATGTTTTGGGAATCCTTAAAAGGTGTATATTATCTGCCCATTGTTCTCTCTCTCCCTTTCTCTCTCTCTCTCTTTCTCTGACATCACACAGGTCAGTCTGGATGATGTGGCTCAAAAATAACAACCTTCTAGAATCCCTAATCACATGACCTTCTGGATGGGAGGGCCCCTCTGCTCCACACCATGGGTGTACAGTGTGTGCGTGTGTGTCTGTGTATTTACCCTTAAAGCCTTTGCTTGCTCCATGAAAACTCAGGGGATTCTTCAGGTAAAGTTATTTAAATGCACAATCTTCAATTCGTTGGTGGATTTTTTCACTATTTTGAAAGTCTTCACTGTCATTTTTGGTGAATGTACACTTGAAGAGTTGAAGACATAAGGGTGATAAAGGGTTTTAGATCAAAAAGCATTTAGATCATCAAAGCTGGAAAAAAAAAAAATAATCTCAACAGAGAGCCGGTTGTTGAAGTGTTTCTGGGAGGAATGCGATCCTGTGCATTAATACAAATTTGCATGTGCATACATATTTGTATTTACTCATGCTTTATTAATTTGGGTAGCAGTAATTAGGGGAACTTTGAGAAATGTATGGCCCTCTTACATATATCTGAAACACAGCCACACATACAGTATCTGTTCTCTGAGGGTTTCTAAAAAACAATACTCCTTACACCAATATAATTTATTCCTCACAGCAACATTGTTTGGTAAAATAATTCCAGGAAATACAGGCAGGCCAAATTGAAATGTTCACCTGATCTAAAATTCTCAGTTTGGATTGTACTGTGCTTTGCAGGCAAACTATTGAAATAGAAGATGCAGAAGAAGAAGGTTCCTTGTTCTTAAGAGGGAGAACATGACCCCTCAAATTTGGTTGAATCGTCCCTGTGTGCAAGATGGAGGACTTTGAAAATAACAGAAACAAAAAATAAAATGGGAGATTTTCTGCATTTGGGCTCGTGCCAGAGGTGGGCTATTGATCACTCAGAGGGGAGGAAGAGGAGGAGGATGAGGAGGAGGAGAGGTCTCGGCTGGTATATTTAGATAAGTCATCTGATTCTCTCCTCGTTCAGGCTGAGAACAGCTGTGGGCGCGTTGAGTGTCTCACGCATCCAGGAGCTTCCTGTCTCTACCATGCCATTCCCTGCATGGAGTACCATCCACAGGAAGTACCAGAGTGTCCAATCTACAATGGCCCAAAATTATCCAGGCCTAGGGCCTCCTGAAAACAAAAAGGTGAATCTGGAGCATCAAATACCTGCTCTTAAACTAGTTTTAGGAAATCTCATATACATAAGAGTCAATTGAAACACAAAGTAGGCAGGTAACTCTTACATCCCGAAGACCCCTCACATTACAATAACCGGGAGTTAGAATGGCTGAATATACTAACTGGCAAGGCATAAAGAATTTGCCACAAAATGCACCAAAAAAAAACAGAGAGAAAGATTGGCGACACAGTGGTTTATTTAAATGAGTAGAATTTTTTACTGGCGAAATGGCTAAATATTTCCACACTACCATAATTAACACCATACTGTTCCTATACTTATTAATTATTACTTATCACACATGACTGCAGTTAAGCCTATGTCATGTATTAAAATGTCATGTATTCAAAGTTTTTTGTATTTGCCATCTTATAATTTCATAATGTGGGCCATTCCAAGCTACGTACATTGCAATTAAAGACAAGCTGTATCTAAGCCGTGGAAATCACAAATACAGGTTGTGTTGAGTGGTAACTCATGCAACTGTTGAATGCATTCACTTGGTGAAAACACACTAACATTATGGAAAGGTCAACGTGCTGCCATGAAAGGATTCATTGTGAAGAGTTGTGTCTCCTTTTTACCCTGTAGAGGACAGAATGTGTGCACATTCTAAAACTTGTAAACAGGTGCAGGGTAGATGAGTAGAAGCATGAAAAAAATGAATTACCTGCACTCTGTTGATTTTGACATATGGTTACGTCGTAACCTATAACCATTACTTGACCACGTCCCTGTATTGGATCCGCCTCTCTAGTTACCTAGATGTGTATATATACTGGGTTGTTCACTGGTTTTTCTTGATACCTGACGAAGACCTTCTGGTCAAAACGTTGTGTCTGTGTTTCCATTAAACGCTTGTCGGGAGCGTTCATCAACAGTGTCCGGGTAATTCATTTTTCTCATCCTTTTTTTTATCCTGTCCAATATTTTTGTTTATACAGAAAGCTTACCTTTAACATGGACATGGCTGGTAATCATGGTTAAATGTACTCGCAAAAATGAATCGTATACTACAAAAAGCTCCGACGAGAACTGGACGTTGAGAATTAAATGGCTTCAGTCGTGTATTAGTTTGCGTTGCTTGAGGGGATTATGACCTTCATTGAATTATTGAATGTGTGTGTGTGCGTACGTGGGTGCGCGCACATGTGTGTGTGTACGTGTGCGCGTGTGTGTAACACTGAGAGAGAGAAAAAGTACAAAATAGATGGGCTTGCGTGAGAACCAATGCAACGGCATGCGCACACACGCGTCATTCGCAAAGCCGTCAAAACCATTACTCATCGCTTCGGCTAATCCATTGTAAAAACTACAGTTTTTCACACCCTGTTCTTTATTCCACACGCAAAGGACACCTGAGTATCTCTGTGTATCTGCTGGTTTTTCAGGTTGGAGCTGATACCAAAACAAACCATTACCCTGGTTATTTATTGAATAGTTACCACCCACCCCCCAATTCCCCTAGAGATCCATTCAAATGCAGAGACATTATAGTATCGCTTGTAAGAGTACCAGAAAATAAGATATCAAGAGTCTTTTTATGGTGTTGGGTCACAGACATCAGGAAGTCATGGCATGCAAAGGATATTCGACTAAATATTTTAAATTATTACTTTATTCTATATATAAGTGCAGGGGTGCCAATAATTGTGGCACAAATGGTTTTGTTAAAAATAATTATTTCTTGATGAGGAATTTTCTTTTTCTCATAATAAATTTATTTCAATTAAAGGTTTGATTTTTCTAATTTTTTCAGTGTGAGTTTAAGCTAATTCACCAAACAGTGATTTTTTTATAACCCTTTTTACTCATCAATCAACCAATCAATTACATTAGCCTCGGAACACATGGTGAGGCTATCGACGAGCAGTGTTGCTCAAACACAAAATAGTAAAGCAGAAATGTAAAAAATTATATTTAAACTCAACAGATGAGTGCTCAATAGTGCACAGGTGCATAACAAAGTCAATTGTTTTTGGGCTTAAACAACCACCCTCAGCTTTCTAAATCCAGAAAATCAAAGTTGCAAAGAGAAGTTGATCTTAGTCATATTCAAACCAAGAGGTTCTTTTTGTGTGGTTACATTACAGGAATATCAGTAACTGCAATCATGAAAGATGTTTGCTTGTTCAGTAATTCAAATATTTTGGCCATCCGCCTTCAGCTATAGTGTGATTACCATTGCAAAATGACCTACAGTACGGCAGAATAGTCAAAACAAACAAAGTTCCTGGAGGGCACTTTTTACCCAATTTGACTTTTTTACCCAAACTTTTACTACTCCCTTGGCAGTTGTTATTTTATTTACTTTACGTAAATAACATGTATGTCACAGCTGAAAGTGCATTTTGGCATGTGACCCATATACATCACCAGGTGCTGAGTGTCTTCTCTGGTGATGCTCTTTGCAGGCTTGTACTGGAGCCATCTTCAGATTCTGCTTGTTTTGGGGGCTAGTTGCTTTAAGTTTTCTCTTCAGCATATGAAAGGCATGTTCAATTGGATTCATGTCAGGTGACTGACTTGGCTCGTTTTCTGGTTTTTGGCTTTGAAAAACGTAAGCACCTTTGTTGCTTTATCGGTAACGCCTCCACCACCATGTATCACAGATGAGGTGGTACGCTTTGAACCTGGGCCAGTTTCTTTTGGACTTTGCTCTTGCCATCACTCTGATACAAGTGAATCTTAAGTCTCATCTGCCCACAAGACCTTTTACCATAACTCTGTTGGCTCTTTTATGTACTTCTCAGCAAACTGTAACCTGGACATCCTGCTCTTGCAGCTAACTAGTGGTTAGCATCTTGCAGTGTAGCCTCTGTAGTTCTGTGTGTGAAGTGTGAAGACACATCTGCCTCAGGACAGGGGTTTTTCTTCATTATGGTGAGAATGCTTCAGTCATCAACTGTTGAGGTCTTGGCCTACCAGGCCCTCTGCGATTACTGACCACACCAGTGTTCTTTCTACTTAATCCTCTTCCAAACAGTTGTTTTTGGTCTAAGGTTTGGCCTACGTCTCTGACTGTTTTTTTTTCTTATTTCTCAGCCTCATAATGGCTTCCTTGACTTTAATTTGTACAACTCTGGTCCTCATCTTGACAGATGCCAATGCCTCTCTTATACCTGCACTACATAAGCAATTGAACACACCTGACTAATCAGAAACACCTGTGAAGCCATTTGTCCCAAAGATTATGGTGCCCTGAAAAGGGGGGCGCTATGTATAAAAAGTTTAGTATAAAAATCCATTTATTATATATATATTTTTAAATGTCTTTGTCCAAAACAATATGGAGGGCACTATATATGCCAGAGCTGGTTGATGTCAAAGTAATTTCAATTTACATAACTAAGAAGAAGTGGTGATAAGACTAGGTTATTCAGTACATTCAGTTTGTAAATTCAATACAGCCGACTGATATATTTTGTTGAATGAGTCTCTGGTTCTCTGAGGACAAATAATTCCAGATCTTTCCATTTGTGCTTCGAATTGGTGAATGGATTTGGTGCTTTGCTGTGGTCAGTGTGAAATAAACTTTTTACCCAATTCATGCTGTTTTCATTCCCGTAGTCGGCTCGAGATCACAACCCATTACCACAACCCACGACCCGTACAGGTCGTCATACTGCTTTGCCAACCACGGTTGTTGAGCATGTATAATCAATCTGAAAACAAAATCGGCTATAGCTCTCCGCTTTTATATTTTAAAAACACTGTGGTAAAATGTCCTTCAATTAGAAAGATCACATGTAATGCCGTACAATATGTCTTACCTGCTCTATATAGCAAACACAGTATTTACCACGCTGTTATTTAATTTATTTGTTAACTGTAGGCTATAAACGCTGGGTAATTAACATAATCATGATTTTTTTTTAAATTCCAGTGGTAGCTCTACGTACGGAAATATGCAAAATCTGCAAGGTAAATAATTGCAAAAAGGTAGGCCTAAATAAATAAATAAATCATCAAGATAAATCATTGGAAAAAAATCGGCACATTCTGCAAAAAAGCTAAATACGTGGACAAAATATGCACGTATTTTTACAAAGCATTATCAAGAGGTCACTCGAACAGTGACAAGTAAAAAAAATTGTGGTTGGAAGGGTAACTGTTGATTTTCTGCACAACCCGAACACATGAAGTTCAATGTGACACGGCCACGGACCAGTCACGCCAACATTTAGCTTTGCTGCTGCCATTGGATAAAAGTAGGTCAACTCGGCCCCTCACGTGACCAGCCATTCCGTCGGCCTTGTGCGCTGTATCCATGCAGGCAACGCGTGACGAGGGCTCTGCTACCGTTCCACGGTGCGTTTTATGTTTAGTGCCAGTATTTGTAATGCAGTTTGTGTGGACGGGCAAAGAATAATTTTAAAAAGTATTACAAAAGCCATTTAAACTATTTTTTTCTACATACACCATAAATAATACCCGGTAGAGAGTAGTGGCTATAAATACGCGACAAACTGTTTTCACTGACCAGCAATAAAACGGTATGCAATTTATAAATAATGTAATGTAGTCTGCATTAAAGCGAATACAGGCATCTCATGTTTTGATGTTAACCTGCACGTAATTCCCTCCTGGGTAGCTAACTACTACACGGAATATGTTTTGTATATATTAGTTAATATCGGGTTGTTGATACTCAAAAAGATAAACATACAAAAATTCAGAGCGGCGACAATGTGCAACAAATTATCTAATTTACAGGGCGCTAAGGCTGTCTCCTCCTATTCGATTTGTACATTCTGTACTCAGAAGCTCTGCCAAGAGGTTTGACGTCACTGATGTCAGTGTCCGCGCATGGAATTGCAAGCCATTTCGGACTAGGAAACTAGCCACAATCAGTTGCGGTCTGCCAGAACTCTGAACCCGATCTCAACCGTCTTTTTCCTGGGGTTGCTAATCCATCTCGTGCAAGCAGACCTTGGGCCGAGTCAGTTTCCCTTGAGGATTTATTTATTTGCATTTTTTATTTTTTTTATTCTCTTTTGGAATAAACAGTTTAAATTGTGTTCAGATATCCATGGAGAAAATGGCAAGACCTATCCCCATGAACTCAACTTTCCTACCTCCAACTCATGGCGTGCTGAAATCGCTGTTGGAAAATCCTTTGAAACTACCGTTTCATCATGACGAAGGTAAGTCGAACTAAGCTCACAAACTATTTTATAATAAATAATACAAATTATTTTATTGGATAAAATGCATAAAAAAGTAGATTCTTGCAACTTATAGTATATGTGGTTGCTACTGTGTCTGTGGTTTACACAGGTAGCTGTCAACTCATCTGTCATTTTCACTGTCGGACCATTTCAGATATAGCTGGCGCGGTAACTCGCTAGTGAGAAAGCGTAGAAGCTGTTGTGGTTGTTTCAATTTAAAAGACAAACTGCACTGAATTTGGTGGATTATTATTATTTTTTACTGTACTTTGATTGCAAATCATAGCTTGCAAGCTACCCAAGCTATACATCAGATGCGTTAATCAGATTGTATTCCGTAGAAACGTAGCCTATGTAGCCTAATCATTTGTTATTGATGTTTACAACTGAGAATTTCTGCAAAGAAATGTTACTATACGCTACCTTGTCAATGCCAGGTAGCTAGCTGGTTAAATATCGCTTAACAAATCAATAAAGCAAGCCTGTTTTATGTTGAACTGTGTAGTTAAATGACTATTACAAAATAGTCTATGTAACATTGAAAGCAAAGGGGAAGCGTCTCTGTGAAGTTGAGACATATATTGCTCGCTGATAATACTGCTTTGCTAGTTAATTTCATGACTTTGATAGGTAGCTAGGTCATGAAAATGGAAGAAAATGCATTTGTATTTTTAAAAAAAAGACATTTTAACATTATCAGGTCGGATTAAACGACTTCATAAACGGGATGTTAGCTGTTTCAATTTCCAACAGTGAATTATAATATGCACACTCACTATTTGGAGAAAATAACACCAGGTTCAATTGAAAGAATATTCTCTCTTAAGCTTTCAAGTTCTTTCTTTAAGTTTAAAGATCGCGTGCCAACGGAGTTCCTTCGCGAGTTATTTCCTCCCGTGCGTACATTCCGGCGCATGCGTGCGTGCCTTTTCCTTGAATCAGTCCCAAAGACATTATGTCTCCAGTGACTGCATAATGCGTTTTAACTTTAAAGTTTACAATTTGACTAAAAATGCCAATAGCAACTTACCACGAGGGATAGAGTGTTTCTCTAATTAATTTAGGCTTCAGAGATAATTCTTACATTTTACATGTGCATTTTTAATGTTAATTGCGCTGCAGTTTGTCACACAAATGTCCGTAGGCATACTTAAATTGGAGGAAGAAAATAAATCAAACGCTAGTGCCTGGATAGAAGTATTGCATGGCAGTGTGTGTGCATGGGAGAATGGGGAAAAAGAGCAAGTGTGTGTGTGTGTGTGTGTGTGTGGTAACCAAATAGTGTGACTTTTCAAGGATTCGGGAAAGAGAAGGAGAAAACGCTGGACGAGGACGTCAGCGGATCCAACGCTCCGCAGTCTGCGTTTCTGGGCCCGACCTTGTGGGACAAGACTCTGCCGTACGATGGAGACACCTTTCAGCTGGAATACATGGACCTGGAGGAGTTTCTGTCGGAGAACGGCATCCCCTCCAACTCCAAACAGCACGACCAAAGCCAGCAACAACAGGCTCCCCTGTCCCCGCCGCCCACGCCCAGCGTGGTTGACCTCAGCAGCCATGCCACCACCTCCGTTCACACAGCGCTGGCCGGAGCGGAGCTCAGCTGCCTCCAGAGTCCCAGCAGAGCAGGTAATGAGGCCTTCATTCACGCTCGCCTGCGCTGACACTAATCTGCCGCAGCTGGCTGGTATTTCTTCCGGCAAATTCCCCCATCGTTTCGGCTGATTCCGATGCGCTTGACGAACAGGGTTACGCCTGCACGTTCTCCAGGACGCTGATGTTCTTTAAACGTTTCTTGGGGATGTGGTAAAATTGCAAACTTTGACTGGGGGATATAGTTTGTAGAAATTTTTGTGTTGGGTAACAGAAGCACTCAGGGGAGGCAGGGGCAAATACCAGCATGCAGACGGTGGGGAGGTGGTGGTTAAGGGGTCATCACAGAGGGCAATTCGCAGGTTTGTGTCACCCGGGGCGTTTGACCGAAATCGTTCTCCACAAGTGTCATAGTGGCACAGTAGGCTCCTGCAAAGCCAATCACTGCACAAGTAGAGGCACGTAGAGGCCCAAGATCACTGCACAGGTAGAGGCCCAAGATCACTGCACAGGTAGAGGCCCAAGATCACTGCACAGGTAGAGGCATGTAGAGGCCCAAGATCACTGCACAGGTAGAGGCATGTAGAGGCCCAAGATCACTGCACAGGTAGATTCATGTAGAGGCCCAAGATCACTGCACAGGTAGAGGCCCAAGATCACTGCACAGGTAGAGGTATGTAGAGGCCCAAGATCACTGCACAGGTAGAGGCATGTAGAGGCCCAAGATCACTGCACAGGTAGAGGCATGTAGAGGCCCAAGATCACTGCACAGGTAGAGGCATGTAGAGGCCCAAGATCACTGCACAGGTAGAGGCATGTAGAGGCCCAAGATCACTGCACAGGTAGAGGCATGTAGATGCCAAAAATCATTGCAACCCCAACCCCCCAAAAAAGAAAAAAAACGAACCAAAAAACTTTCAGTAAATTCAAACATTCACCTGTCTAAAGGAGAGAAATATTAAAAGAACATAATTTACTGCTGGCTATAAGAGAGGATTTATTTCCTAATACAGGATGAAAGTGACACCCTCAGAGCAGTCTCAGCAGTATTCAGCACAAAGGTGTAAATGTGTAAAAAAAGATGTGAAAAGTGATATAAATGCACCAATTTCACACACACACACACACACCATGAGAGCGGGTTTTTCTGGCTATCTGGGATCTGCAGAATAATGCTACATGGTGCTCTGAGTTTAAAGTATGGAATATTTTTGTGAAATGTTTCTTCTAATATATTCCATCAAATATTTCACACTTGTTAAAACTATTATTTAGCCAATTTTAACATTAGCTGACTAAAGGCGTTGCACATTTATGAGCATCTTGAAACCTTGTATGGTGACCTTTGTTTGTTTGGTTGGCATGTGTGCAAAAGTGGTCTTCATCTGGGGAAATAAAGCAATCGGCACTCATTACTCACTAATCAATACTATTCTGGAATTTAACAAAAAACCCAGTTGATTTATGGGTCTGCTGTCATTAATAATGCTTCCCAAATGGACTAAAACTGTGCTTGACTAACTGACTATTTAGTGGGAGGCAAATCGCAGTGCATAATTATGCCATTGTTTGTATTGTATAGTCACCTGAATTGAAGTTAAGTTTACAGAAACAGCACACTGCTACCGCTGAGAAGGCTCACGTCCATCGGAGACATTGTTCATTTTTACAATGATAGTGCGGCTATTTGATAAGGGGCAGGTGGTATTGAATGCTGCACCACAAGGGTGTGGGTTCAGAACTTGGGGTGTGATACTGCAGTATACCTTAGCAGTGTGCCTTACTTCAATTGCTCCCATAAATCCAGCAGAATTAAGAACAAAAATTATAATTTTGATAAAATCTTGTCTGTGGAACATGAATAGTTTAATAATATGGAGGATCCCATGCAATCATCTGTCATCTTTTCTACTCTGTGGTCTAGGCCCTGAGAAATCGGAAATTGGAAACAGTCTGTACTCTAAACTTGCCATTTGTAATCATTGATGATGGGATTACCAGTCCAAGAACACTCTGTTCACACACGTTTTATTAGGTTCAAAGGATAATTCGGCCAGTCACAAACATCGTTAGCTTTACAACGAGCGAGCTAACACGATTAGGATAATAATCGTCCTCGGAAGCAAACAAAGCCGTTCACAAGGCCTTGTTGTGTTTAAATTTGCACCGGGTATGTTGCTGGTAAAATGACATTTGCGTGAACTGTGCACCTGCTCATTAGGTGTAGATTAACCCTGAGGATGAACAGGTGTTCTGTGCGCTGCCTACGCTAAAGCTCTGTCCTTATTGGATTGTAAACATAACTGTCAAGGGAAGAGAAAGGGTAGTGGGGAGTATTGTGTAGAAATGCAGTCATTATTGATGGGGGTTTTCCATAATCATATGCATCTTTTATATTTCTTACGTTTAAGGACACTCCGGTATGATAAACTCAAGTTTATTTATTGATAACATTATAAAGAAAAAATATACATCATGCGTCATTTGGTTTACATAGTGCTTGGTTGCTCTGTGCAGAATGTTTTTCATCTCTTAACAATGCCATTTGATCAGTGCTAGTACTTATACAGTAATTGTAATGTTAGATAAAGATGCTGTTGTGTATGCATTTTGGAATCTGGTGCAGCAACAGTGACATCCAACACACTTTTTGAAGTAGACTTAATGGCCATGGTGTAAAGGCTAAGAGTAGGCAAAGGCAGGTTATTTAAAAATAATGCTTTGCCTAATCCTGAAGGAACAAATTATCACCTAATGGTAGGAAATGGTATTGTAGTAATACATTCCGTTTCAATTTCAGTTTTGCTATACATGCTTGTAACCTGTTGAAAATGTCAGATTTAAGTTAATTGTCGTGGTTTGAAAGGTTGCTATTGATACAGCGCTTCTGCCCAGGCTTCCAGTAGACTTGCGATCGCGTTGTTAACTTGGCAGCGTCACTGCTTTTTGTTTTGGTTTATTTTAGCGTGCCGTCCGTAGCCGCGCACATTGCCTCTCACGTGAAAGTAGACGCCTCCCGGCGGCGTGGTTTACCATGTGACGGATACATGCTGGCGTCGCGTGCGCCAGATTAAAACAGCAGCGTTCCTCGGAAACATCGCAAGTCACATTGCAGGAGCCGTGCCGCCGGCACATGTGCGCGGTGTTGCGCTTGAACCTCCGATCCTGCTCTACACACATTCGCAAAAGCTAACCACAGCAGACAATAGTAGCCTACGGCAGAACTTGGCACGAGAGTCAAATAATGCTGAACGGGTGCTATAGCAGTTATCGATGCCAGCCAGGCAGTGTGTGATTTCGACTAGGACATAATAAATTACATTTATAAACCAGAGTAATCAGAGCTAAATAAATAAATAAAAACTTATTACAAGTAATATATTTTCATACCACAATCTGGGGGTGTATGCTTCCTCTGTTAAAAAAATATATATATTTCTACTAGATTTATCATTTACATCGCTTGCCCATTCCACTGAACAGGTCCTTGTATGAAAGCAGAAATCATTGGCACCACACGCATTGGGTTTGGTGCGTTAAACGGCTGGCTCTTTAGCAGCGGGAGCTGTAGTGACGAAGTTCACGCTAGCTAGAAACACGCTTTGATCCACCTGCCCCTGTTCCCTCAAATTAAATACAGGCCTTCAACCAATGTGTGTTCCCTGGGGCGGGGGTGTGATTCGAGGTGATATGTGATCAGTGACCGTACTAAGACCATGTTTACACTGAATTAATGTAGTCAGGCGATCGATATATAGATTGCATTTAATAATTCAGAGGGGGCTGCAAGTTATCCACAAACACACAAACAGCTCCCTGCTTAATTTTTAGATCGAAACCACAGATTTATTTGAGTGCTCTGTGTTTATTGTCCACTGTAACGGGAGGAGAACCAATGACTTCAGTTCACAGGTATATTGCTCAACCCAGAATGCACTGCGGAAACTGACATTGACGTGAGCATGCATTCGTGCAGTCGGTATATTCACCATGCAAGCCTGTGTCTAGCTCATTAAAACTGAAAAGCTTGGACACTGATTAGCTGCTGCTGTGAAATAAGCCTAATAACAACGGGATTAAAATGCACGCAGGTAATCTGCATGATCACGTAATATTTAAAATCTGAAAATCAACACAGTGAGTGTGATTAAACGTGACGTCGGAAGCATTGCCGACGTTGTTCCTGCGAGAGAGAATGGGGGAGGCATTCTTATTCGCTTTTGTGAATGTCGCCTATGATGTCGAACCCGCGCGGGTCAATCCGTTGTGTTTCGGTCGCTGGAAACGGTCCCAGGCTCCAGGTTAAAACACGTGGTGTTTTCCAAAATCAGCAAAGTATCGATTCATAGTAGTTACAAATGAATAATGAACATAAATAGTCTACCTTATATGCCAGCAGTCCATTTTGGCATGCAATACAATACAGTACACAGTTTCACTATAAATATGAGTAAAATGGAGATTAATTAAGCACTTGGCTGGTGGACTGTGGCTTGTGAAGTGCGTTGTTGTTCGTGAGGGCTGAGAGTAGGAGGACAGTCCAGAGTCGCATCGCTCTCTATGCCATGTCGGACTCATCTCTCCCCGGAAAAGGGCCCTTCTGGTTTCCGTGGATACCGCTGAGAGGGAACAGGGTAGTGAGCCAGTAACCGTGTTTCTGTTGGGCCCCAGATCAGCTGTAGGTCCACTGGATACAAGGAGACATGTCCTCAGAAAATGTACATTGGACGACCGTGTATTAACCAATCATGGATTCTTGAGTAGTAGGTTATGGAAAGTGAAGCTGAAATCACTGTGTTTATCCTGTGTAAAAAGCCACAGTCAGAGACTCTTCTTTTAACGCTTACCCGTACCCCTATAACAGTCGTGTTTGTGTTTCGCTAGGTTCCACTGTACAATAGGAAAATAGCTTATGGCCTGTGCAGTATATTGAATATGCATATTGTTAACAATATAGCCTCATTTTTACACTGGGGTTTCTGCAAAACTAGAATAACAAGGACACTAGGATTTACGTTAATTACGTTACGTTAAAGTTACGTTAACAGCCTCATGTGTAGGTTGCGTTTACAGTCACCGTAAATCTTTAACTGGAGAGATGTTGCCGGGTCAGTCAGTCAAATTAATTCCTGATTGGCTAAAAGGAGGAGGCGGTGTGGGCTGTGTTTACTGTTCTAGTGTTCTGGAACAATTAAGCCTCTGCTGGAACACTTGTTTTGTTTCTCTCCCCTTTTTTGTGTTTACATGGCTAATCCTGTCTGCCAGCCCCCGCTCCACACAATGGGGAGAGGTCCCTAATGCTGCTTCTTCCCCCGGTCGTTCTCCGCACGGAGATTACGTTCGCTCTCGGCCCTGTTTACAAACACCTATTTGCTGGTTCAGTACAAGGACTCTCTCCTCGAATCATTTAATAACGAGTTGCCCAAAGCCCACAGTCTCACTGTATTGCAGTTGCGCATGTGGATTTGTGTTCAAAATACACAAAGCCTGCTTTTGAACAAACCTTTTCCTTTTTTCCTGGCTTGGAACAGAAGAATCAACACAGGATTTGCTGTTCTGACGGAGCGAGCGAACTTCGAAACAGAGCGCATTTGTGACAAGCAATGAAATAATGCGCACTAATCTTATTTAACAAAATGGTTCTGAGAATCTGAGTTAGGTGATGAAAACATACATTTTCAGTGCTTTTGAACGGCTCTCGGAAACGAACGGAGCCATGAGATCCGGTTCCCTTAAAAGAGCCGTAATTCCCATCGCTAATACCAACTCCACTGCAGGCCAAATGGACACTAGAGCCTCGCGAGCTGTTACCTGTGATTTACCGGAAACGCAGCACGTTTTATGCATCCGTCTGATCTTAGTTTTTTCTTTTCGAGTGGAAAAAACCTGAGACCTTTTTGAACAGGAGACCGTTTCACCCGTCTCAACACTCAACCACGTTTACAGTCAGCCTTCAGTGCATAGCGGCAGGGTGTGAACGGGAGGTCACAGGTGAAGTTTGTGGCCTTCCTTACAGGTTTTAAAAACACTTCGCTTACGGGCAAGTCTACGACCGTATTTAGAAGTCATCTGTGTTTAAGATAATCTGGAAGTAAAAACAGCACCGTCCAATGGACATGCTAATCCATTTGAACGGTGTACTTCAGGGCAGTGCAGAGTATTTTTAGGGGTATGGAACACCTTTATGCTACTTGTAGGTGGATTCTTTTAGCTACTTTTAGTTCACACAGTTAAGCAGCTTTCTGCCTCTAAGAATACTAAGTTAAGGCGGCAGGAAATAGTCACAGTGTTGTGTGTGACAGCAGAAATCCTTGGTGTGCCTGGAGAGCCTTGCATAAAATCATTTTGCGTCCTGTAACGGTCTGTAACATTGACCCTCGGCTCAGAAGAGGTCACTGACAACATCTTGGAACCAATTGCACTGACCTGAAATACCGGCGACCATTTTGCTAGTTTTATTTTCGGTTTTCTTCTTCTTCAATAAGCAGCCTTTGTTCTGCCAAAAGTTTGTTTTATCACGTGCCAGTTCTTCCTTGAACTTAAAACAAGGAATTTAGCAGCTATTGTAAACAAATAAATAAATACATTTATTTAACCAATTAAACTGTAAATGGAAGCCAAACTCTAGCCTAAATCGACTCCCTCTCCAATACTTTGGATGCAGTGCAGTTTCTGGAATATGTCATTCCTGACCTCGGCTCTGTTATCAGGGGGAAGAGCTGCTCTTGGCCTCAGCCGATCGAATCGTCGTAATCTGCTTTTGTGGCGGCAGGGTGGAATATATGCGGGCATAATGAAAACACGTCTATATTTAGATGAAGGAGGAGTGACGTGGAAGGTCAGTAGGAGATTATTTAGCTGTTGGGACTGGGAGAGGTAAAACGTGGTGACCAAACATCGGCCGAAACATTGGTTTCAACAAACCTTTTGACGTAGGTTTGAATGTTTATCGTCCCAATTTTATAGCGCCTCATGGAGTCTTACACGTAGAACCTGAATAATCTGTCCTCTTATTTTGCATTTAGAAAGTAATCACCAAGTTCTAGCATTAAAGTGTATCTAAGACGTAATTCACATTATCTTGTGTGGGAAAACGATTATGGAAGCAAGAAATGTGTGGTGTCTGTCGACCATTGACCTGGCCAAGAGAAACATGAATAAGAAGATGTGCTGAGGTGAGGAGAATCCAGGCTGATCTCAGATCAGCACTCTCAGCTGGAGTCTAATCTAAACACTAACCAGGAGAATCCAGACTGATCTCAGATCAGCACTCTCAGCTAGAGTCTAATCTAAACACTAACCAGGAGAATCCAGCCTGATCTCTCTAAACTTTAATGGTTTTACCTGCTCTTTTAGAGCAGGGATCATCAGTAATATAACTCATCACCACCATTCTCCCCTTCTTCATAATTACCATCTGTTCATTCTCTTTATTTCTCTTCATTGTTTCTTCTTAATAATTCACTGATTTCTAAATGTATTATTTAATTTCATTCAATTGCACATTAAGAAATTTATACATTTTGGTGAGGAAAGTCAACTGTACTCGGGGTCTGCCTCCAACAGCCTTTAAATTGGAACCTTTAAAGCAGTGGTCCCCAACCCTGTTCCTGGAGATCCACCGTCCGTTTAGTAGCAGAATCAGACGTGCCAAATTAGGGTTGGAATGAAATATGAAAGCCTACAGGACGGTAGATCTTCAGGAATAGGGTTGGGGACCTCTGTTATAAAGCCTGGGTCCTTTATTGCGAAAGAAACAATGGAAAACCAGGAAGCTGATAGCTGTAGTAACCCACTCCCGCTGTCCATAGCCGTAATACGTTTTAAACCAATTATGCAGTACCTGCATACAGTACGTTCATTGAGCCTCATGGCGAAAGGTTCGCTTTGAGAAGATCAGGTTTTCTTGGTAAAGCTGGCTCCATAAGTCGCTTATTTGCGTTCGCATAAATGCTACAGTTTCTGGTGTTTTGTGTATAACGCTCTCGCAGCATAGTTGTGACATCGATAACACGGCGACAGCGTTTAGGAAGTGTTGGGAGAGCAAAGTGCTAATATTTGTGTCATGACTGCCCCCTAGTGGTGGAATCAAAGGCAGTAATCCTTTTACGTATCGCAAACTGTGTAGTGGAAATCAAATGGATTTAACCCTGTACTGTAACACATTCAGAGCTTATGATGTGCGTACATTCATTTGCAGAGTGGCAAATCAGAAAAAAACACATCTTTGAGGCTATACAGCCAAATACTGGTCAGTATCGAGCTGAGAAAGCAAGAAGTCGACTCCTTCAGGAGAAGCAGAGATATTAAACAGACACGAGAGATGTACTACTTCCTTCAGTTGACATTGTGAATGTATTGAGACATCATATTTGACCATCACTAAAAAAGATTCTCTCTTTTGTCTACCTTACAAAACCCGTCCCCTTTGCAGTCCTGCCACCGTCTCGCAACACCCCTAGCCCCATCGACCCAGAGACCATCCAGGTGCCCGTGGGCTACGAGCCCGACCCGGCCGACCTGGCGCTGTCCAGCGTCCCGGGCCAGGAGATCTTCGACCCTCGCAAGCGCAAGTTTTCCGCCGAGGAGCTGAAGCCCCAGCCCATGATCAAGAAGGCCCGCAAAATCTTCATTCCTGAGGGCCTGAAGGTGAGTGAGCTCAGAGGTTTACAGAGCAGCGCGGTGATGCAGTGCGTAGCACCAAGAAGGTCCTGGGTTGGACTCCTGGGCCGAGGGCCTTCCAGTGTGGACTGTGGAGGTTGCATGTTCTCCCCGTGCTCGTGTGGGTTTACTCCGGATACTCAGGGTTCCTCCCACAGTCCAAAGACATGCAGGTTAGGCTAACTGGGGAGGCGTTAACAGGGCGTTGCTGTCAAAGAGCACGCTTTGCTCAGTCAACCTACTCAATTATAAACAGCCCATCTACAGCTCCTTCTGTGACATCATGGCTAGTTGCATTTACAAAGTAATTCTTAGAAGAGTTTCTAAGCATATCAAATTTAATTCTTATTATTGCTCATATTGACAGTTGTGAACGCAGAACTATTAGCAGAGGGGAGAGAGGTAAGGAAGATATCGGTATTCTCATCCGTTTACCTCCACCCCACACTCGTCCTCACTTGACTTTTACCGTCACACTCTCCTCTCCCATTGGCTGACAGTGGGTGGTTAAGAGGCTTAAGTACTGTGATTGGTCAGAGTCTGAGGTCAGGATTAAAGGATTGGGCATTCTGTTTATTATTAATAAGAGCGGGTAACGTGCTGCTGCTCAGAGCTGATTTAGAATCGCCATGGGTACGCATTGGTCACACTGAATCATTAAATTCATGGCTAAAAGTGTTAAGCTATTCACATTTTGGTCAATTAAAATAATGAAAGTCTACATGAGCATTTTAATAAATCCAAAAATAAATCAATTTGTCTCTGCGATTGTCGAGTGGATGTTTGAGTTGCCAGTCAAACTCAATCAATGTGAATACCCAATTAAGGGCAATTATACACAGCTAGCTACCGTAAAGTGATAATTAACTTGTGAAAGGGGCACCTTTTTAAAAATCTAATTTATTTATTTTTTTTTAAATCAGGATGACAGGTACTGGGCCCGGCGCAGAAAGAACAACGTGGCGGCGAAGCGTTCGCGGGACGCACGGAGGCTGAAGGAGAACCAGATCGCCATCCGGGCGGGATTCCTGGAGAAAGAGAACGGCGCACTGCGCCTGGAGGTGGCCGACCTCAGGAAGGAGCTGGGGCGCTGTAAAAACATTCTGGCCAAATACGAAGCTCGGCACGGACCCCTGTGAACCCCCATCCCCCACCCCCATTCCTACGCCATTCACAGTCTGAAGGACAATGCACCCTTCCCTGCTCCGCCCCCTTTTCAGCTCTGCCCCCCCTCTCACCACGCCCCCCCATATTCCTCTGCCTCCTTATCGATTCTCTCTGACTTCATCTTCGTTGACAATATCTCTTTCTGGATATATGTATAAATGTATTATAGATGTGTGGTATATGTTTATACATATATGTGGGTGCACATGAATGCCCCCCAACCCCAACTTGACCTCACACCCCGTCCTGGTTTTTGACAGGCGACGTTTCTCGAGCCCTCCAGCCACGCCCCCTGCCCCGTGCCTCCGCTTTATTTCCGCCCGTGTTTTTCTTCACTCAAACGCAGGTGAAGCCGTGTTGCTCGATTTCCTCACGCATCCTTTTATACTCTTTATTAGGACTGAGAGCTGTTAATAAAGACCCTCTCCCTCACCCTCCCAGTGCTGCTGTTGCTGCTAAAGCGATAACCCCGCCCACTACCCTGACCTGTTCCCACTGTTACCAGCGGCAACCCATTTGCCGTTCCCAGCGCCGTGGAAACGCCACCCTTGTTAAATCTGTACAACCTCTTTTTTATAACGCAACCCTTTTTTTCTCCCCTCCCCCCACCCACCTAACCACCACAACCCAAAATACCTATAAAGCATTAATTATTATTTTTTTCAATGATGTTGTTTATGTTATTGTGTATTTAGTTATCGGTGATCGCGAGTCCTTACGCCCCCTGCCCCCACCTCCTGTTTTCTCCAGTAATTTTATTAAGTGCTGTGACATAACACTAGTCTCACACCTGCCCCTCCCTCCCACGTGCTTGAGTTTAGTGCTGTAGCCCACCCTCCTCGCCTTGGTGCAGCGTATAGGATTACTTTGAGATAGAACACCAGTGTTTTTATTTGTTTTTCTGCACTGACTGAAGCAATAATCCTATCCAAGCATACGCTACTGTGCAACCCTGCACCCAGGTGCTGTCCTGTGGACATAGATCCATCCCCACGCCTCTCATCTTTTCCTGCTCGCTATTTTCCAGGGCAGTTATGCTAACATGGTGGAAGATTTATTTCCTTTTAAATACTAAACTGGCTGTACGGTCACAGCCCTCGGCCCCGTTTAAATGTGCACTTTTGCGTGATTCACAATCAGACCTGGTGCAATTGTGTGTACTGTTCCTGTCACACCTCTCTAATGTCTGCAGCATCTACGGGTTTCCTTTCACTTTTTTTTTTGTGGCAATACTCAATTGTTTATTATTACTATAATTATAATTATTGTTAACAAGTTCAATGTTTGGGCATGATTTCTGTTTAAGTACACACATCTTGAGCATCAGTCGATTTGCCAAGCAGTAAATTCTTCACCATTTTTCCCCTGAGCATGATTATATAGAGCGTATAAATTATATATATAGTATATATATATATGAGGAGAGACTTTAGCTATGTGTTTGCATTCTCAGATGGCTGTAAGATGAATGTATAAGATGTAAAAAGCTGGCTGGTGTTGTCCAATACTGTGGTTAACCCAATGGAATTAGTAATGTTTACTACAGACCAAAATAAACAGTAAATAGATATATTGATTATAAAGAGATTTAATGTTTATATGAAGCTATTCTATAACTTGTTTTTTGTACAGTATTTTTCCTATACGAATACTGACCGTGTATTTTAAAAAGGCATAATACAAACCATAGGTAATCTATGTAAGTACAAGTATATATTAGTCTACTCAAATATAAGGTATGTATCTTGAAAGGTTAAGAGTAATATTTGTAGATTGTCATTGCTGTACTGAGAGACCGAGAGTTGTAAAAAGCTCGGCCCAAGGGCATTATCATGGGCACCCTTATGTCCCCAAAGTTCAGGTCATATTGGTCCGTACAGCTCCATGCTGCATAACAGCAATACATCTCACAGAAATGTCCGTACGAAACTGCGTCACACTGCCCAAAACTGCAGCAGGAGGGGTGCACCAGCGCGTCGGTGAACCCGCGAGCGATTTCGCACAGCGCAACGGCTCAAAGCACTAAAGAGCCGCCGTACTGATGACTAGGATATGAGGAGGAGCGACGCTGACGAGACCCCCCCCCCCCCCAAATTTCCCCCCGTTTATTTTGGACCTTTTTAGCCCTCAAGCAACATCTGGCGCTTTATAAACGACGGGGAGACATCTTGTTGCTACCTCTTGCCCATCTCTGCTCCTCAAAAACACTCCAGGTGATGTGATTAGCCCTCTCTTTAACCTACTCCGGTGCTAAATCGTGCACCTTTACGCCTTCGTCCCCCCAGTTTCCTTTACCGCGATAGTTCTGGGAACCTTGTTTGGAAAATCATTTCCTGTGAAATTTCTATCGCGGGACCCTATAGGTCAGTGGGGTGAGCTTCTTTCCATTTCGGGGGTTCCAGAAACATCATCACATCACTGTAAGAAGTATCAACGGCAACATCAACGAATGAAGTGAAGCGTCCGTTTAACAAACGGACTTCACAAAATGACCAGAAGCGTGAAACTGGCTTTTTTGTTTATTGTTTTATTTCAACATTGAACACGCTTACGGTTTAGAAAATTATTTTCCTTTTTACTGTTTTACTGTCTCAGGAGCTGTGACTGACAGTCCCCCATCTGTTTTCATTTTATTTTTGCTATTATTATGTTATTATAATATCTTATATTACTGTTGCACATTGCCAGTGGAACTAAGGGAGTGAGAGGCTCACAAATATAAATACATTATTGTAAGTCGTAAAATGCTTACTCTATTTAGAGACTGCAGTGTTAGGCATAGGAAAAGTGGGAGCATGCCATATATACATTTTATTTATGTTAACAGTCAAGTAATGGAGTAATGACCTAACGTTTGTAATAAGATTATGAATATTCTTTATAACCCAAAGGTGACTGCACTTTGGGGGCAGGTTGTGTCGTGTGGCAGAAACGCATACAGGCAAAGTTACGACCTCAAGGCACAAAGCCACCGGACCAGTGAACTAACTTCTACCTTGTTCGTCATTCAGTCGCGCAGAATTTGCTGTCGTTTAGTGTTCCTAGTATTCCTTTTCAATTGATTTGACCTTTTTCCACTTTGAACGGAATCCGCTTTGCAGCCGATTCTGAGAAATGGAATACTTAGTCATTTTCATGATTGCTTGCTTCTATCTCTTGCTGTTTAGAGTTTAGTCAAAGCTTAGGCTTATAAAACTTTCAGGTTAGTATTCCTTTGCGAACGAAAGTTAGTCGGCCGTTTTCCTGGTGAAGGAACACAAGTGGCCCTCTGTAATTGTAACAGGGAAACGTGGGATAAAGCCAGATTGAGCCCTCGCTAATACTCGTTGCTTCTACCTCGTATTACAGCGGAAAGAAACTACCATTGTCTGAGTCTAGTCTGTCTGAGTGCCTTGAATACATGCCGACTGTTCCCCCAGTCGCATAGCAACGGAAAGGAGGTATCGCAATGCCGCTCGGAAAATTGTTAGCAACGCATCTACTGAAGGGCTGCCCTCATCAAAATTATCCAGTAAAAATTTCTATAAATATATATATATATATATATATATATGTATAGTTTTTTTTGTTATTGTTTTTAGTTGTTTTGGACACTGCTGTGGGATGACTACCATTGTATTTCAGGCAACACCAACACTCTTCACTGAGGGTACAAAAACACATAATAAAGGACAGTTCTGTCATGTATGTCACAGAGTGGATGCATATGGTTAATATGTATGTATATAATATGCATCATGCCCTCGCCCTCCCTCCCATTATGTATGTAATTCTTAGTGTTCAATAAAGTATTTACAGTTTAATTTCTTGTCATGTGGAACGCACATTTCTTTTTCCCGTTTGACATACTGACATACCGATTTTTGGAAATCAGAAGCAAGACAACAGCGAGTTAACCTTAGACTCTATATGACTACAGTGTTGGGGCAGATGCATTATGGGTACTTAAATGAGGGGGGGTCACTCTCATGGTTCCATACAGTGGGAGGCACTGTCTGGCTTTTCAAGGTTATGGTTATGGGTCAATGATAATATCTCACACTAACAAGAGCCAGATTTATGGAGCAGGGATTTTCATGCAGCCACCAGTGTACTGCACAGTATTTACAAGGCAGCTGGTTTTGGGATGGCAATGTTGGTGTGGCTCCAGAGTCCTAACCATTCTCACAGCACTTCAACCAGCTCGAACTGGTGCCTGAGGCTGGAAGCACATCGTCAAACACCAGTTTCTGACTGTCTCCTTTCGATCACTGCAAAGCTCACTGGATCAACTGAACCACGTACTATGCTACAACGTATTTAGGCTATAACTTTTAAGTTTAATGTGCAACTTGGAAGTTGTCAATCAAGTCCACGCTTCTTGAATTCGTTCTCTCTCAGGACTACTACACTTTCCCAGAATCAGAATCAAAGTATTGCACTTTGACTTTCCACTTGTGTGTTTTCAAGCAGCTTACTCAATACATCTGTGTGAAATTCTTCAGGACGTTCGGTCACCTCTCTGTTCATTCATAAAAGACGACTTCAGCCTAAAGAAGCCCGAAATTATGTGACGTGTTTAAACCATAGGTTTCAACCATAGACTATACAAATAAGTTTCAACCACCTTCCAGCAGAGGAACATAGACAAACAACGTCTTGGCCACCAGAGGGAGCTGATTACCCTTTAATGAGAGTGACGGTCCGTTATTATCGCCAAGTTACGCCAACCGACTGAGAGCAGGTCGCGATATACAGAACGAAGGGCGCTATATGATCCTGCATATCTCATCTCGATCTGTGTGATTTTAGAGACGATACACGCGGAAAGGCAAGTTATACTAACTAGACGAGCAACAAGCCCACCCTGTTATTACAACACACTGTTTTAACAATATGGACACGATGTTAGAAATCCAAAGGTGTCTTCTCTCTCGCTCCATTTGGGCTTAAGATAAATTTTTATTTGCTATTATATATATTATTGTAATATATATAGGCCTATTGTTCTCTATTACTCTAATCTATATTCTGATATATGTGTTCAGTTTTAGGCCTACTGGTTTGTCATGTGTGCCCGGCTACCATTCTTAAAAAAAAAAGAGCGGGGAGGTGATTCAGCCCCTTTGCCAGTTTGTTTAACGGTAATTTACTTCACCTGTCTTCTCTGAAAAGAGGTCGCCTAGTCCAGGGGTTTTCAAAGTGCTATTTGGGGGTCCTTGGCATGGAAAAGTTTGGGAACCCCTGGCCTAGTCTACATTAGCACATGGGAAGATGTCTTTTTCACGTCAATAGGCCCACTCCTGCTGTGTGTTGGCACCGGCAGTGCTGAAATGAGGGGATAACTTACCCAACGCAGAAGAGGCGAGTAGTCTTAAATGCCAACAAAATAACGAAACAGCGAGTTTGTGTGAAACCCTGCTTAGCTGGAATTAGACCTGCGTTATCGGTCATGACCTTATATAGCCAGTCTGGGTAAGTAGCGACTCAAAATCTGTGCTTTTTTTTTGTCGTTGATGAACACAAGCGCAGGGCTTTCAACTTATTAGGCTACATTGATAACGTTAATTAATCGAAGTGTGACTAGCCTGATACTAGACAGGCCTACCTCCGTTACAGAACATAGGCCATAGAATATCCGCTAGCTAAAGTTAGCCTAGTTGGATGCTCTGATGTGAAAGTGTCTAACGTTAAATAACTAACTTTACCTTTCTCACCGCTGTTTGCGTTGTTACTGTGGGTATTATGCCGTGTGTGTGTGTGCAACACAGGGAGCCTGAACTATAGGTTATAAGAGATGCAGCGGACAGGAGTGTTGGATCTCCATATGGCAGCAGTGTGTAAAAACCCGTCACAGACACTACGCCCTCCTGTAATGAACAGACTATAGACTAACGTTAGCTATGTTTCTTTGAACTTTCAAATTTTATTCAATCGAAAAGACGTTTGAATCCAGACCCAAGGCCAGAAAAAGAGGTGTTAACGTTAACTGGTGTTCCTGCAGTTTGCGAAGTTAACGGAAAATAACCTCATTAATTGAAAGTGGCATCTAGCTACGAGCCAATTCTTATTTGTAGCTATCGTAGGCTAGCCTATGCAATATTAGGCCCATGTTGTAAGACTTGTATGGGCCTACAACTAGAAGATAGGCCCCCCCAACTACCAGGCGCCATAAATCTGAAGCCTATACCGAGCCGTTTTGTTTGCGTCAAAAACTACCTTTACTTCTATAATTAAACCCGCAACAAGAACTGTACATTATTCAAATGAACGCACTCCTTTCGCCGCGTTATATCAAATAGGCCCACCTTCACTGTTCACCGGTAAACATGGACGCAATTAACGCTGTTTGAAAGGACAATAAAGGGACACCGCCATTTGCATTTTTTTATTCCAATCACTAATAAACGCAGAAGGAGAAGCATATTTCCACTTACAAAGACGACACACTTTTGATCGTGGGTAGTAGGGAACCAAAGTGTGACCCAGGCCCACTTAGATTGTGTGGGGTCATGAACCACTGAATGTAACTATAGCCAGCCTGCACATAGTTGCACAATGCTTCGAAGGAATGCTTAAATATCAAAGTAAGCGATGGAAATATTTTCATCTTCAAATTGAGGTTTTATCTCAACGTTCAGCCACATGTCTAAACTGTATGTTTACAGTGTAAACATGTCATTTAGAAAAATCTCAGAAAAGCCACTTTTCTTCTTGTCTTTTCATGTTGCAACCTTACATACTAGTTATTTAAAAAAAATAAAAAAATAAGAAATCATGCCTTTCCTGAACTACTACTATGAAATTGCAATTGTTGATAAATTGCTCCTAATTTGTCTTTACGTAAGAAAACGTTTATAACTTTTTATTGGCATTTTCCCATTTTGACAAGACAAATGGGAGAAAACGGACTCATGAGGCTTTACTTTTTATTAACACATTAGAAATCTGAAAAGAATCTTTGAGACCAATAGTCTTTATGTACAGCACCAATACACACGTGGATGATATGAAAGAAATATATTATTTAAAGGCCAGTACAGAATTCTGTGCCATAGCTGAATGTATAAATATAAGGAGAAAAACAAAATGACAATAAAGGGACCAGGTAACGTCTCAAAAGCTGCACTGCTCTCACCCCATGGTCGCGTCTTCACACTCGTCTGTAAAGTTTCACCATTTACATCATAGGAAATCCATAACAAACCTCTATAGGGTTCTCTCTGAAAAGGCAGCGCAGCTTCAATTCTATTGTAGTTTCAGAACTAAGAGGCCGATTCAATCCAAACACAAGCTTTAGTTTAAAAAGTAGAAATCCATTAAGTGATTTAAGGCAGTGTAACTCTCTGTAACATGCTCATCCCGCCATAAAGAGCACTGTCTGCCTGAATTTGATTCTCGATTTTCAAAAACGTTTATGCTTCACGCTTCAATTGAATTGCCTCTGGGTTTCATACAGAAATGAGGGTAAAAAAAATAAAAAAAATATGCATATGTTATTTTACAGAAACAAACATTCTGAGACAGTGGCGTGACCTCGCGTGTACCAGCAACCATTCTGCACAATGCCTGCAGCGTAGCTCAGTTATAATACTCTGTCAGTTTGGCAGATGATCTCTTTCACAGTGTAAGAAACATCCAAAGATCAACCAAAACCTGCTGTGCAAATCTACAGCAAATGATTATTTGCAATGTTACCAAAAGAAGATCTTGGTTGATAAAAAAAGTAATCGCCATTTCGACTGCCCATGCATGGTCTTTTAGTTTAGTTTTAATTTTGTCTCAGTGCACAGATGCTGCGAGTCCCATGTTAGGCGGCGTGCTTTTTTTTGTTACGGAAAACCCAAGGCCGCTCGCATCTGCAGAACCACAGCTCATTTTGTGCAAAATGGTAAAAGTGTGATTAATCCCAAACCCTCCATTTACATCTTTATTTGAAAATGAATCCCTTTAATTGTTTCACATTTCTTGCTTAGAAAAACTTACTTGGAAAAACATTTTGCTTTTTAAAAGTCCATTCAGGGTCCCTTCTCTTGATTGCATTACGTACTCAATACATCCCCGTGTACGCGAGTGATCAGGAAATGAAACCGCCGTCAACTGACAACTTGGACATTTCTCATTCACAGCAGGCCATTTGAGTTTGGTCACTTGGTCAAAGTAAATAACCTTTTTCATTATTTAAACTGTGAAATTACATCACTCGACTCTTCTGCCTTGCATTCAGTACTTAAATTAGTTATGGGCTTAAAAATACAAAATGGAGTTTGTGTTGAATAGGAGGAGATATTCAGCACAATTCAGCATATAAAATATAAGTGGTTCTTTGGGGTACAAAAGTGACCTCAGAAAAATATTTTCAAGACTGCACTTTCAAATACTGTTGATCAAAATGACACCTTACTTAAAACGCATGAATGCAGAAATACCTAGATCAATACTGGAAATGTACAGTACAGGCTTCAGATGTGGCCCCAAACACCCCCCAAAAATCTACAGTTTCAAATGTTCTTACCCATTTGTTACCTAGCTAAATGATGCAGGTAACAGCAAACAAAAAACAGAAAGTATTTTCATGTGGAATGTGATCAACTGACTGAAGAAAAGAACTCAATATTTTGATCAAACAAAATGGATTAATTTGCTTTAACCTTTCGAGAAAACAAACAAAACTTTAAAAAAAGAAGAAGAATGAAAAGTTAAATGCCGTTTTTTGTTGTTTGGTTTTGTGCCTCCTGGCAAAAGTGGTACAAAAGAGAATTCCAAGCGATACTTGCTGGAGGCATGGGAAAACCTATTGACAAACAGTGACTCAAACAGCTCACACCTGCTTAGAAAACGGTAAACAATACACTGTCGTTTTTTTTTCTCGTAAACTTTTGGCCCGTCGATTACGGCATCGGGGCATTCGAGGAGGAATATGCAAGTCTTGTGTGCAAGGTTTGCGCTGTTTGTTTCTGAAGTTCCAGAGAGGCTGAGACGAGGAAAAGAGTGAGTGAGAGAAAGAGAGGGGGGTAGCGATAGAGAGATAGAGGTAGAGAAGGGGAGAGAGACAGAGAGGGGAGAGAGAGATGGAGGAGAGGCGAGAGAGACAGAGAGAAATAGAGACGGGAGAGGGATTGAGACAGAGGGGAGTGAGAGAGGAAGAGAGGGGAGAGAGCTAGAGTGAGACAGAGGGGAGAGAGAGACAGAGGGCGCAAACCATGCAGGGCACTGGGGTGTGGCTGCCACGTGGGCTCCCCTCACACGTCCCGGATCACGTCGAGCACCGTGCTCCTGTAGAGGTACTTCCAGATAGCATAGTAGTGCACGGCCGCGGCCAGCGCTACGAACACGTGCCAGATGGCGTGGGCGAAGGGGATCACGCCGTCGCATTTGAAGAAAAACACGCCGAGACAGTAGATCAGCCCCCCGTATGCCAGCTCCTGAAGCCCGTCTGTGTTATTCTGGAAAAAGAAATGGGGGGAGAAAATATTAACGTGGGTTAAATGTTAGAATTCCAAATGTAAAAACCTGTACATGACTGCACTCTCAACACCTAGCCTAGCTCACTTGCGTTTAGAGGCACGCTGGAATACAAAGGCGGGGTTTCTACATAACGTTCGCACTACCTAAACTGGCGAATGCTAGACTCACATCTCAGATGGATTTCTGCATAATCACCCACAAGGGGCGCTCTGAGTCAGTTTTTTCAGAAGGTCCATCTCAAACTATACTCGAGAGAGTTTGGTCTTTCATGTTATACCAGACAGCCCAAGTATTCCAGAAGTACCAGGTTTCTCCCATATTTAAGCCCCCTTTGGCACACGCCTAAAAATTATTATTATTATTATTTTTTAAAATCTTGCAACTACTCTCAGGCCCACCCTCTCTGCCAGTACTGCCGTCCTCAATATTGCCTGCCAAAAATTTGTTTCACCAGGTTGGGTTGTTATACTGAAACCGGTTTAATCAGTCACCCACCATCAAATGTTACTGGGCGTCATGCATTAGACTTCCATATGATACTGCATACACCAAACTGCTCATTAATGGATTTTGCTTGAAAGATGGATACCTAACATGACACAAAGAGGTGGGTGATAGTGTTGGCCAAGCTCAGACTTTATATAACATGTGGATTACACAAAATGGGTAATGTGCAACAGACACCAAATTAAAGAAAATTGATGTGGATTAGACAAAAAGGCCAATGTATAGCTGACACCAAATTAAAAGTCGTTCAAGTTAATATCACTGCGGAATGACAGGTAGCGGTAATAGCCATTTTTAATGAGAAACGGTTGTGCCTTTTATGTATTTATTTAATTTTTTTCTGTCTGCTGCAAATTGCCCTTTAGACTAATCTGTTTTTATGGTAACAGTTTATAGTCCATTCATTGCATGTTTTGGTCCAGACAACATTCAGCAATACCTCATGGAAATTGAATATATTTCAAAATATATCAATATTAGCACAATATATTGCCATATGTATAAATTATTGCCGCTTTAAGATATTCTAATATACTACACTTGTGAAATAGATTATAATTATATTTTCCAAAAGGTCCACATTATTTACTATGCACTGCAGTGTATTTCATTTCCATAACAGTTCAGGGATGGAACATGCATTAGAATTCAAGCACTCAGCTCACTCAGCTCACTCAGCTCACTCAGCTCACTCAGCTCACTCAGCTCACTCAGCTCACTCAGCTCACTCAGCTCACTCAGCTCACTCAGCTCACTCAGCTCACTCAGCTCACTCAGCTCACTCAGCTCACTCAGCTCACTCAGCTCACTCAGCTCACTCAGCTCACTCAGCTCACTCAGCTCACTCAGCATCAGACAGACAGACACATGGGTTGAGAGTCCCTTCAGGTGTGGAGTTGAGTAGACTTGGACTATGTGTTCACTAGGCTATATGGGGCATGAGAGAACACTCGGAAATGGGAAGAGATTTTTAAAAAATGTAAATGCATACGGTACCATTGACGTCACAACCAATGCAGGGAAAAAACCCATTGTTAGATAGAAGGCGAGCTCCACTATTTTATACCTACAAAGAAAAACACACTTTAAATATTCCATCCAACACGACCCAATACTGAAAGCAACAACAGAAGCCAAATCATTTCACAGAAATAACCTCCACACAAGCTATGGCCTAGATTCAATTTAACGGCAATGCAGTTAGTCCTTAAGACCAAATTTAAGTAGACTTTTATATTCCTCCCATGAGCAAAAAAAAAAAGGAAAAATGACTGAAAATGGAGCTGTGCTGGTAAACGGGTAAAATCCCGCACACACACTGAGAATACTGACCATTACATAAGCAATTCTGTCATTGCAATTGCATGCACCCACCGCTGCGATGGTTAAAAACATTTACTGTTGAGAGAAGCGGCACTCGCTTACCTTTCGTGGTAATTGAACACATAGATGGTTCCCGCGGCTGCCATGAACCATACAAACCACCGCATGTGAGAGGCCAGAGGTCCGAGCTCCCGGAGGTTCAACCTGAAAAAAGAGCAACAACCACAAATCAGAGGCCTAGTATACTACAAAGCAGGATTACCAAGTTAGCTGGATAACTGCTGAGTCAAATCTGGAACATGGACTGAGATAAATGGAGCTGTTCCGGGTTTTACTCTGTGCAATTATCCAGCTAACTCAGTAACCCTGCTTCGTAGTACAAGCTTACATACCACCAAGGACACAGTGAAGCAGAGGTGTAAAATCCAGGTTCAGAAAGTATAAACCCCCCCCCCCCCCCCAGTATTTTGCTCCAATCACCTGGGTTTGCTAATTAGCACAATTCTTCAGCCAGGAGGTAGAACTAATTAGTTAAATCGGCTGGCTGAGTTAATGGGTGTAAGAAACACATGGCAGGACTTTTACTTTCTGACCCCAGGACCTTACGTCTCTGCAGTGAAGTGATTCCTCAAACTCACCAGGGCGTGTAGGAGGCAGCTATGAAGAAATATATCACCACTCTGTCACACATGTGAAAGCAGTGCTCGATTTCCCTGGGAACAAGACAAACGGTCACACACACTTTCCGCTGCTGCCAACTCAACAAAATGGTTCACGCTCTAGACTTGCGTCAATGTGTAGTGTCAGGCAAGTTGAAGTTAGAGATGGCCTATTTCTTGACAAATGCTTAAACCCTTTACCTTGGTATGATAATTGAAAATACATATCCATCTCAAACGTAAATTTCAGGTTCTGGGGGGGAAATATTAACCCCATTGAAAAGTGCAGTTGGAGAAACTGACCACACTGTCCAAACCAAACAGACGAATACAATGTTATTGAGGTTGGACTGACAATGGAATCTTTTGTGTGCTAAACAAAAGGCTCCAACCGGATTTGAATGTTAAAGAGAATACCCGCTGAGGTGGCTGGCAAGGCTGACAAAACGTTTACCCACATTGGCCGTGCCGTGTCACATCTTTTGAGACCATGTGATCAGACATTTGACTAGTGATGTCTGATGTTTAAAGCCCAGATACATATCGGAGATTGATGCATTTTTCTTTGTGATTACTGGTGAGATTAGCCTTACTAAGCACTTACCTCATGTGACTTTTCTTCCAGGAGACGATGTGAAAGACGGTGGAGACGAGGAAGAGGGCGCACAGGCCTGTCCCATACACCCAGGCTGTCACCTTCTCCCAGCCATCATCCGACATCCGGTACAGCAGCGCCATACCAACAAAGGCGGGAACAATCAGGAGCTGAACGCAGCACAGAGAAACACAGGCACACTGAATTAGGAGCTGAACGCAGCACAGACACACACAGGTACACTGAATTAGGAGCTGAACGCAGCACAGACACACACAGGTACACTGAATTAGGAGCTGAACGCAGCATAGACACACACAGGTACACTGAATTAGGAGCTGAACGCAGCACAGAAACACGTACACTGAATTAGGAGCTGAACGCAGCACAGAGAAACACAGGTACACTGAATTAGGAGCTGAACGCAGCACAGAGACACAGGTACACTGAATTAGGAGCTGAACGCAGCACAGAGAAACACAGGTACACTGAATTAGGAGCTGAACGCAGCACAGAGAAACACAGGTACACTGAATTAGGAGCTGAACGCAGCACAGAGAAACACAGGTACACTGAATTAGGAGCTGAACGCAACACAGAGAAACACAGCCACATAGGAGCTGAACACAGCACAGAGACACAGGTACACTGAATTAGGGGCTGAACGCAGCACAGAGAAACACAGGTACACTGAATTATGAGCTGAACACAGCAGAGAAACACAGCCACATATGAGCTGAACACAGCACAGAGACAGTAACACAGAATTAGGCGCTGAACGCAGCACAGTTAACCACGGCACACAGCCCAAAACATCGGACACAGGCACAGAAAAGCTGATGAAAACCCAAATTTTAACGAAGGTGACCATGAAATACAGACAAACTGACATTAGCACTGGAACCTACAGGTCGCTCACTCACCGCATGTGTGTAGCAGTTAGCGGCATGCTCGTAGCAGGTTGGCTGGTAGCGACTGTTAGCTGCAGCTCGGCTGTTCATGAACCTATAAAAAATTTTTTTTTAAAACACCACATTAGTCATGTGACAGGAAGTAACACACACTTGCTCACGTCACACAAGTAACTTCCAGGTTAGGCTCTGATGTTGTGCCCTTGAGCAAAGTGCTGAACCTGAATTTCTCAGATAAAAGATCTCCAGCTGCATAAATGGATACTATGAAAAATGTTTGAAAAACTAAGCCACCCAAGCATGCAAACAATGTTGAAAACAAAAGTTTAAACCAACACAAAACAAAATATTTTGACACTTTCAATGTCTCCCAATTGACTCGCCTTTTATGCCTGTGGTAAGTGAATGTTTCCAAAGTTTAAAACCTGTATGGGAAAACTGCCTCAAGTGCCCACAAAAAATTTAAAACGGTTTTATATTTTCTTTACATTTTATGCAGCTACCCCACAAATGACCCCACACAACACCTTTGTATACAACGTTGGTACAGTTTTGAAACAATGGAATTATGATTATTGCGTGTTTACTATTTAATCCCAACAAATTAAGAAAAGTCATAGTGTCAAGATGGAAAAAATAAGGTTAACTTGTTTTTAAGAGACGTCAAGTACTGAATCGGGTCAAATTGACCCAGAACATAATGTGAGGGTTAAAAAGTAAAAACAAACTGTCGGCAGTCAGCAACATCTGCTTTAACAGTGCAATATTTATTTAAATAACAGCAAATTCTCCTTCAAAGTGTTCAGTCGACAGTCAAAGGGTTTTAGTGGTTCAGTTGTGTTATAAAGTATAGGTGCTGGTGAGGGCGGGAGGCTACCCTAAAAAGAAACCGACAAGCACCGTGACGGTCTCCTTTTCCCCTGTCAAAAAAAACTTTCCTCCTCAGTAACATCAATCGGCAAACAGCATTATTACTAACTGTTTGGACATTCAACAATCCATGTTGCAGTGGTGTAGAGCATAATATAAAGGCTGCTTCACCGCACACGCTGCGTGTCTTTGTCACAGTCAACCACAGTGGCTACACCACAGCTTCTCTTTTGTCTATTGCCAAGCAACACCTTTTTCATGCGCGTTCATAAACCGTCACGAGACTCGTGAACTGCGATCGCGCAACAACAAGAGGGTTTGCCGGCGGAAGCTGTTCGCGTACATAATTGTAACTTCATGTTCCCCTTATTTCCTATAGGCCCAGTAGTACCATAACAAAAGTACGTACACGCACGGAATTTATTACCAAAATAAAACTACATACATAATGTTAGCAAGTAGCTAACTATCTTGGTAATGGGTGGATTATGAAATATCTTTATTTCAAACGGATATAGCCTACATCTCTTAAAACGTTCGATATAAAGTGGGATACAGTAGCCTACAAAACAGAGTCCACCAGTTCGTATGTTAAACATGTCCTTTAAGATCTTCAAATTCGTATTTTGAGCGATATATAATCTTCTCTATGATGATCCAAATGACTCATATTACGGTATGTTATTACTTCCGTCATAATAACATACATCCCAACACTGAGCATCTGCCACTACAACACCTGTGGCTTTAACTTGGCTTAACAAGCCTAACGTTATCTACAGAACTAAGGTCAACTCGTAGGCCTACGTTCGAATGTTGGACGCCGCACTACTGTGGCACGAGAAACTAAATCATTATTAAATATTCCAACTATTAAGGTACAGTATAAAACACATGGTAGACGAGTCGACTTCAATGCATAGTTATAGTGTAATTTATACCACGTGAAAATGTTCTAGAAAATCAAATCGCATGCCATCACATTTAAGGACGAATGGTTCCATGATGCGTTTATCATTTGCTACGCTGATAGCTCACATCAGGCTCTAATATGACTGAACTGTTACAGATGAGAAATAGCCAGTCAAATTAAAAGTTAAGGAGGGTCTTTCATTTAGGTAACTAGCCACCAAAAACAATAACCATAGATGATTTACCTTTCCTGACCATTTTCTAAACCAAACTGCACTTTTAGAGCAACAAATTTGATTCATATGGCTACTGTTTGGTATTAAATTGCATCATGTTTCTTGTCTTTAAAACAGTCAAAGTGTGTTAACTAGATAGCTGGTTGATAGCTTGTTTGCGAGACCCAACTTCGTAGTTGACTAGCTAACCAGCTAGTTGCCTAACGTCAGCTGGCAGTTAGCAAACGAATTACAATGAAAATAGCAAAATAACAGTAGCTAACTAGCAAACGTTATTGACAGAAAATTGAGAGACTCTGGATTGACTCACCTTTGAAAACTGTTCACTCTCTTCATGTTAGCTACGAGAGGGTGGCAAAAATATCAAAATTGTTTAAAGCTATGTCGCTAGTTAGCCATGTTTCGTTACTAATGCTAAAAATAAAAGATAATTCTAAGCACGCAAGAAAAGGCCTATGGCATCGACCAACCACCCTATACTCTCGCACAGTCTGATATTCTTTTTCTAAATAAATACTAAAAAAGGCACAATTTTAGTCTTTTCCTCAGTAGCATGCTGCCTCGACTAGGTGAGCTAACGCAACTAATTAAAGATCAATTTGATCCACGCAAAGCGGAGCTGTAACAATTTACCAAAGCCATGTCTAGCTATCGATACTCTGATTTCCTCCCCGGCACATACTACTTGGTACATTGTCCATACATTGTAGCTTTTGATTATTGTGTGAACGATGGGTAATATAACCAATCATAGAGTCAAGCCACCAGCAAAGGACCAATCGCCGCTCGCCAAGATCAGGCGGCTGTTACTTTCAGGGATCCGTATATGACGCTACGCTACAAGAGAGGAGGGGTGCGCGAGTCTGAAACTTCAATACATCAATGTCAAGGAAAACGGGTTCCTGTAAACTGAATTCCTCTACTGAACGTAACTGCATTCTTAAATAACTGTCTGGGAAACTTTTGAGTGCCACTATAGTAACAACGAGGATTAGCAATAATGTATGTAATCATCGCATGATTTATGTGTTGATAAAAGTGATTTCTCAAATAGCTCTGTACGTAGTTCAGCATAACGTCTTAATGTCCATTGCGAAATTAAGGTGAGCTGAGAAAACATTAATATAAGTTAATGAACATAAGTTAATATCTGCAAATACTACATTGTAGTATCATTCTGCAACAGCTCTTAAAAATTGCTGTCTTTGGCAAGTATATTTTCATGGCCAGCAAAGGCAGTTTATACCAACGTTTTGTATATTTTAAAAGGTGTGCAGCCACATGGCACAGTACTCACCTAGATTTAAGAGCTACAGCAGGTATTATAACAAGAGAAACTATCATCTACAGCTATCTAGAACTATGGCATAGCCATAATATTTTTGCTCTGTAACAATGATAAATTATTCAAATTGGTCAAATGCTGAAAATTGAAAAGAACACAGCAGAAGGATCACTTGCTATGGCTTGTTTAGCTCCTACCGACTCGTAACACATTGATATTTGTAGGTTGGTGTGAAAGAACCTCCTACATATGGAAACGGCTAAACATAACCGGGGTGTCCACCTCCCCACACCTTCCCATAGTGTTCTCCTCATCTGAGCCCTCTTTCCTGGCGCTCGACACCCCTGCCTTTACATTATAGATGCGTTCAGATTACAAAGAGCCCTTTGCGGAACACGCTAGTATTATGAGCTTTCTGACCAGGGGCTTAGGTTGCATAACAGACGACTGTAATTGATCCGGTTGGGAAAAGCATGATGTAAGGCCTCGTTTTTACATAAACCTTTTTTTTTTTTGTAATTGTGTGAAGTTTTAAGTGTGGTACAATGTGTGACATCAATCACCTTTGGCAGGCCTTTCTTCTGAGTATAGCAGGCCTTTCTTCTGAGTATAGCAGGCCTTTCTTCTGAGTATAGCAGGCCTTTCTTCTGAGTATAGCAAGCCTTTCTTCTGAGTATAGCAGGCCTTTCTTCTGAGTATAGCAGGCCTTTTTTCTGAGTATAGCAGGCCTTTCTTCTAAGTATAGCAGGCCTTTCTTCTGAGTATAGCAGGCCTTTCTTCTGAGTATAGCAGGCCTTTCTTCTGAGTATAGCAGGCCTTTTTTCTGAGTATAGCAGGCCTTTCTTCTGAGTATAGCAGGCCTTTTTTCTGAGTATAGCAGGCCTTTCTTCTGAGTATAGCAGGCCTTTCTTCTGAGTATAGCAGGCCTTTCTTCTGAGTATAGCAGTCCTTTCTTCTGAGTATAGCAGTGCCTTTCTTCTGACCAGGGGCTTAGGTTGCATAACAGACGACTGTAATTGATCCGGTTGGGAAAAGCATGATGTAAGGCCTCGTTTTTACGTAAACCTTTTTTTTCATCTGTAATTGTGTGAAGTTTTAAGTGTGGTACAATGTGTGACATCAATCAATCAATCAAACTTTATTTATAGAGCACATTTCATACAAGCGATGCAGCTCAATGTGCTGTACATAAAAATGAAAAATAAGGAATTTAAAAAATTGGTTGGTGAATAAACCTTAATTCAGTTGTATTATTGTTCCAGTACTAGAAGATGGTGCTGAAATGGGTTTGAATTGTGCTCATTTGTAAGACCAATTTACTAACGAGCAAATGTTCCCAAATACGGCCACACAGACACCTTTGGTGCTACTTGCTACTTGCTAACATTATGTGCAGTGTTTTTACTTTCACAGTAACCGTGCATGCGTGAGTGTGCCTGCGTGTTTGTTTGTGATGGGTCCAACAGCCGCAATGTTGATACTTAATCCGTGCTTATGTGAAAAACGGATATCATTGCATCACTACATGTGGCAATCACGCTTGTAGTGAAATACTGACAGTTTAAAAAAATTGTGTCCCTAACAACATTCAAGCCAAACCTATGCCCGTGGTATAAAATTATTAATTAATTAATTAATTAATCAAGACCACAAAGCTTCAAGATTGAAGCTTGGAGCACTGTGGATTCTCCGATTTATTTGCTCTCCAGAAAAAGCAAACAAATTGACCATTGACAACAGCTTTATTGGACAGTTTCAGCATATCCTCTTCATTTTAATTGACATCTGTTACAGCCTACGATCATATATAGCGCATACATATCTATGAGAATTTTTTTTATTTGTATTAGATTACTTTTTGTTGTTAGTGAACTGGAAATTGTCCACTTGAAGTTTCAGAGAACGGTATTAATAGATTCACCCAAAGGCACAGTGTGTTGTGGGTGGGAAATCATGAACCCGCGTGGGAGTCGAGAAGCACGGATGGTGCTATTTTCAGTTTGTTCGCCGTTGTTCAACTCTGATGTATGGAAACCATCACTTCTGAGTATAGCAGGCCTTTCTTCTGAGTATAGCAGGACTTTCTTCTGAGTATAGCAGGCCTTTCTTCTGAGTATAGCAGGCCTTTTTTCTGAGTATAGCAGGCCTTTCTTCTGAGTATAGCAGGACTTTCTTCTGAGTATAGCAGGACTTTCTTCTGAGTATAGCAGGCCTTTCTTCTGAGTATAGCAGGCCTTTTTTCTGAGTATAGCAGGCCTTTCTTCTGGTTCGTCTTTGCTTTTAAACACACAGGCATACACACATTGTGGTGAATTACAACGGACCTGTTGTTCATGTCCATCCCTTTAGTACAGCAATATCAACATGGCATTAAATAGAATTTTTGGTGAAGTCATGGATTATATTTCATCCATGAAGTAAAAACATGCATTTGTGACGGTAACATTTTTGAAAAGTAAGAAGGGTAACTGCAAATATGAGCTGAAATCCATTCAGTATTTGGGGCGATCCAAAATGAGTTCATGTGAAAGTACTTCTCTCACGAGTGAGAGCGACCAAGAGGGATTGATTGCTACAGACTCACAAACTTAACTGTAGCTCTATTTTTGCAGACACTTGGAAATCAGTTCATGCTACACAAAGTGATGTTTGTTCTATTCATTCTCCTTGCCATAAACATTAGCCTGTGCTGTATAAGGTATTGCAGATATGTTGCATAATAGTATTGCAGAATGTGAAGGGACGGTTCCCCACCCACTCACCACACAACCACCAGAGCAACATACAACAAGTACAGACAGATTAGTTCTGGTTATAATTTAATATAATGACACCAGCACATAGCAGGACATCGGGCTTAACAACTTGCAGGCAAACTGAGGTAACCCTCCTCTATGAAGAGTCAACAGTGCAGCGATCGCTGGTTTAACAACTGACTTCCCACTTCCCAGGGTACCAAAAACCTGGGTTATTATCAGAACCAGATTAACCAGGAACCATAGAACCATAGTATTTCCTGTTTTGCCGTCAAAGCATGAGAACGGATTTAATCAATACACAAGAACATTTTCATAGAAAGGTTTGCATGACCAGTTTTTTTTTGTCACACTGACAAGAAGCTGTAAAATTGGCAAGCTAATCACTCTCACCATGTTTTTCTCTCCAAACATGGAACAGGTTAAGGAATTGGCTGCTTAGACTAGCTAGCTAGCCACATAAACATTAAGCTAGCTACCAACTACACTACAGTATGCAAGTCCTGACCATAAATTTAGGTAGGAAAGGATGGTAGGAACAGTTTTTCCTGACCAACTTTTAGGGAATGTTGAAATGTCCCGAGCACTATTTTTGACTTCCTATATGTAAATATACACTCCACAGAGTTGGCCCTTTCTCTGAGCACACTGCTCTCCAAAAATCTTGATTTTGATTGAGTAAGAAGGCTACACACAAGGAGAGAGCAAGTGAACATTAAGCAATGGCCAAAAATTTGACCAAAATAACTGAACGGTAACAGCTAGCATAACGTTATTGTCATGCTGAGATTGGTGAATAAACCTTAATTCAGTTCTACCAACCAATTTACTAACGACGAGCAAATGTTCCCAAATACAGACACCTTTGGTGCTACTTGCTACTTGCTAACATTATGTGCAGTGTTTTTACTTTCACAGTAACCGTGCATGCGTGAGTGTGCCTGCGTGTTTGTTTGTGATGGGTCCAACAGCCGCAATGTTGATACTTAATCCGTACTTATGTGAAAAACGGATATCATTGCATCACTACATGTGGCAATCACGCTTGTAGTGAAATACTGACAGTTTAAAATAAATTGTGTCCCTAACAACGTTCAAGCCAAACCTATGCCCGTGGTATAAAATTATGAATTAAATAATTTACCCTGTTATAAAGAACAGAATTGAAAAAAAATCTGCTAAAATTGAAAGTTCTTACTTTACATGTTTTGCTGTAGCTGGCTAGCTACTAGTTACTAGCTTTTTTGTTCAAATGAAATGCCAAGAATTAGAAACCTGATCGGCTTAGGCATGCGTGCAGTGAACTAAGAACCAAGCATCTGCTTTTCCCTGAAGCTTTCATTCATTACACCAACAGTCCTTCACTGAGATGAAGAGTATTTACTGGGTTAATTGGTATTTTTTACTTTAATTTTGAGTATAGTTTAAATATAAAACTGCAAAAGATTAAACGTCAACTGTGGTGATGGATAGTCAGGCATATATAGACCATCTGTTTGCTACTCTGTTTACCACTGATGGCAGAATTTCACAACGAGTCGGTAGAGATGGAAGACTTTCTTCACTGTGTTGAAAACAGCAACTTGACAAATAATGAAGTCTTATTTCAGAACTTTGAACACAAAAGTTTCTGAGATATAGTTCCTCCCTCGGGGTAATGAAGCTTTATCACCCACTGGCCAGAGTGGCTTTTGGACTCTAAAAATCAGCAGCCAGTGTCAACATTTTACCAGCCACATTACCTTTTACAATATAACTCAACCTCATTGGTCACCGGCCAAAGCGTCTGCTAGAGTAAGAATCTTACCAGCCTCAATCAAAATTATACCAGCATTTGGCTGGTGGCGGGTGTTCATTTCACACCCTGTCTTCACTGTTGTACTGTTATCTGCTTTAGTAGGAGGTTGCTTTTTGATAATGCCATATCATATAGTTCATTTTCTTCATGTGGGATTTTTGGATTTAGTTCTGCAAAATCTAAAATATATTGCAGCTATTTTAGTGTTTTTTAGTCACAAAGTCTGAATATTATATTGCAATGCGGTGCATTCCTACCCTCACCTATGGTCACGAACTTTGGGTCGTGACCGAAAGAACGAGATCACGGATACAAGCGGCCGAAATGAGCTTCCTCCGTAGGGTAGCCGGGCTCAGCCTTAGAGATAGGGTGAGGAGCTCGGACATCCGGAGGGAGCTCGGAGTAGAGCCGCTGCTCCTTCGCATCGAAAGGAGCCAGCTGAGGTGGTTCGGGCATCTGATTAGGATGCCCCCCGGGCGCCTCCCTTTGGAGGTGTTCCGGGCGCGTCCAACTGGGCGGAGACCCCGAGGTAGACCCAGAACCCGATGGAGAGATTATATATCTCTCCTGGCCTGGGAACGCCTCGGGATCCCCCAGGAGGAGCTGGAAAGCGTCGCTGGGGAGAAGGATGTCTGGAACCCCCTTCTTGGCCTATTGCCTCCGCGACCCGACTTCGGATAAGCGGCTGATGATGATGATGATGATGAATGCGGTGCAACGTGTTATTTCACAGTAGTATATCTGAGACGGATGGCCGGTGCCTATCTGAACTGTAGCAGAATTTCATTGGCTGTGTTGTAGCAACCCAGTGCGCAAAAGCCCGAATCTAGACATCTAGAAGGGTGGAAATCTAGGTTACTAGATGTTTTGACAGAAACGGACTAGGTTAACCCCAATATAGCTCAGGGTATACCCGGATATAGCCTGGCTACGCCCCAGTCGGCCAGAAAACTTTGGCAGTGTCAGAATCAATGCCCTTTCATACTATTGAGTATGCTTGTTGAGTACACTGGGTGCGAAAGTAGTTAAGTAGGCAAAATAGCTTTTCAGTGATAATAGTATAGAGGATTATTTTTGTATACTACATGTCGCATACTAAATGGTATGCAGTAAACAATACACAGTATTCTAGTACACAGGACACAGGACACAGTAGATGGGGCTCTGATTCAGATACAGCCTAGTGTAGCCAGGTTTTCACCTGAACGCCTAGAACGCTTTTCACTGACTTTTCACCACAAAACTGTTAGCTGGGAAAAGGCCTGCACAGGTGGACAGTAGCGGCGGACAGTTGAGGTGCAATCTGGCGCTGGATATTTTAAGGATAACATTAGCAGGCCCAACAGGAAGGTGGCGGCCGTCATATGCTGGGATTTACCGCTGCGTGATCCTGGCCGCTGAGCTGTGATTTCCTGCAGCGCTGCTAGCACTATGATAAGAACCCGAGACACAACGGGTGGGGGGAAACGACAGCTAGCCTTCCGCGCAGACGAGCAAACAAACACAAGCGCATGCAAGTGATCAATGCATTCAGAAACAACAGCTCGCTATCCTCTCACTTTAGTTTATATGTGTGGTATTGCTGAACTACCTTGCTATGATGTTAGCACTGTCAGTATATATATATTTTTAAAAAATAGTTAGCCAAGTTGATTTGTTCATACAACAATACAAGTTGTTGTTAATGTTAGCTGAGTGTTAAGGCGGATAACTGATTGCTGTTCAAACAATATAAGTTCTACTTTTTTTCTTCTTTTGTTTGCCGTTCCTTGTGAAAACAGACTGCACGCCACTATCTCATTGTGTCAGGTGATAGGCTAAATCTTTTTTATTCATAAATCATATCTGTGTATCATATCACATTATGTATCAGTGCATTGTGCATATTAACCTTCAGATACCAGTTATTTGCATGACCTGCCCTCAGCTTTTACTGATAAGGTTGATGGTTGATTAAGACTTAAAGTGGGTCCTTGGACAGGACATCTTGTCAGAGCTGCTCCTCGTTAGAGGAGAGCAGCTGTCTTCAAAAACGCAGGGTTTAAAGGTTGCTAAGGTATTACGCTAAGCAGTTGCTAAGACAAGCTTCAGCCGGTGCGTAGCCACGGTAACGAGTGGCCTCCTTGATTGGTGACCTACTTTCACTACGCGCATTCTAGAATCCCAGTTAATACCTCCCCAGAGTTCCGCTTCAAAATCGAAAGGCACCAATAGCAGTGACGTTTCTTGTTTTTGGCACAGGGGTCTTTGTTGGGTCAGATTTGGCCTGCGTGCAGTTTTTTCGGCTGGTGTACATGTACAAGTCGTGTCTTAGGGTGTCGGCCATGTCCGATGAGAGATGGCTCAGGATAAGGCAGGCTTTCAGAAGGCGCGTGCCAGCGGGGTTAAAAGCTTCTGTGACGAGCTTCAACCTCCGGCAGGAATCAGGAGGTGCAGGAGGTGATGGGAAGGGGCCGCTGCCCGTGACTTCCCAAAAACACAAACCGGCAATGGCCCTGCTCTGGGACAAAAGAAGAGACCTGCCATCATTTAAAATCCCATCAGCGCTGCTGTTTACAGTGCAACCTATAACTGTAATCTGGTTTACGATGATATATTATTGTATATTAGCACAGAAATGTTGGCTTTGCATTGTAATGTTTTCAGAACTTGAGTATATAAACCGCTGTCAGATTGTCATCGCCTCAGTTTTACGCCATATTGCAAAATTGCATTGCCAGTTTCCCTTTCAACTTTTACACTTCTCTCAAACTGGTCTGTCATTTTGAGGGCTTCTTTAACAGGCACATTTTTAGCTTTCTGTGCCAGTGAGTGTTCCCCGCTGAGCGTCAGCGCTCTGCAGTGCTCTGAGAAGTCATGACGCTCCACACTCGTCAGTATTTTTGGAAAACAGGCAGCGGCACGAACGGAAACAGCAGGAGAAAGGACCTCTGAAAGCGCTCGACATCCTGGGTAATTCCCCTCAGATCTGGGCTGTTCTGCACTCAGACATCCTGGGCAATTCCCCTCAGATCTGTGCTGTTCTGCACTCAAACCATCCTGAGTAATTCCCCTCAGATCTGGGCTGTTCTGCACTCAAAGCATCCTGGGTAATTCCCCTCAGATCTGGGCTGTTCTGCACTCAGACATCCTGGGCAATTCCCCTCAGATCTGTGCTGTTCTGCACTCAAAGCATCCTGGGTAATTCCCCTCAGATCTGTGCTGTTCTGCACTCAAACCATCCTGGGTAATTCCCCTCAGATCTGTGCTGTTCTGCACTCAGACATCCTGGGCAATTCCCCTCAGATCTGTGCTGTTCTGCACTCAGACATCCTGGGTAATTCTCCTCAGATCTGTGCTGTTCTGCACTCAGATATCCTGGGTAATTCTCCTCAGATCTGTGCTGTTCTGCACTCAGACATCCTGGGTAATTCCCCTCAGATCTGTGCTGTTCTGCACTCAGATATCCTGGGTAATTCCCCTCAGATCTGTGCTGTTCTGCACTCAGATATCCTGGGTAATTCTCCTCAGATCTGTGCTGTTCTGTACTCAGACATCCTGGGTAATTCCCCTCAGATCTGTGCTGTTCTGCACTCAGACATCCTGGGTAATTCTCCTCAGATCTGTGCTGTTCTGCACTCAAAGCATCCTGGGTAATTCCCCTCAGATCTGTGCTGTTCTGCACTCAAAGCATCCTGGGTAATTCCCCTCAGATCTGTGCTGTTCTGCACTCAAAGCATCCTGGGTAATTCCCCTCAGATCTGTGCTGTTCTGCACTCAAAGCATCCTGGGTAATTCTCCTCAGATCTGTGCTGTTCTGCACTCAAAGCATCCTGGGTAATTCTCTTCAGATCTGTGCTGTTCTGCACTCAGACATCCTGGGTAATTCCCCTCAGATCTGGACTGTTCTGCACGCAGACATCCTGGGCAATTCCCCTCAGATCTGTGCTGTTCTGCACTCAAAGCCAGGGCTAAACGGGCTGGGAAGGGGCGAAGGCCTTATTGTTGAAGTCACTGTCTGATCGACGTGAACATTTTGATTATATATATTTTTTTAAACTGTATGGTTCTATTTACGAGTATTAGAAAACAAGAAAGGAGGAACACAAAGATTTATCAAACAGATTTATCAAGCATTGCTTGCAGGGCAGTACATGGTGCACAAACACTTCAGCTGGGAAAGGGGAAATTCATTTTAAACTACTTTAAAGCAACATACAACCATCTTGAAACATTCCCCTAACATTGCTTTATTACGTGCCAGCTGGCCTGGGTCTTGAGGACGTGGCGCAAGGCGTGGTGCTTTTTTCAGAACGGTATTTACATATATTCTGCTGTATTTACATACAAAATGCATGCTAGTGTTCAGAACCTGTGTGGTTTGGGTGTTTATAATGTTTTACATGCATGGTTACATAGCAAGCGCCTCTGTGGTGTGGGCATTGTGGGTAATTTCAGGGGTGAAGCGCGTAGGTTTTTACGCTTTGTGTCACTTTAGGCTTTTGTGTGGAAAAAGTGACATTTAAACGGGAAACCTAAAAGGCTCTTTTAAAAATAGTGAATATTGTCTGCAGTTTCTGTACTGTAATAATAAAATGAAAGGTTTGTTCGTATCTTTATAATCTATGGGAACTAATTACGTCTTATGTCTTATATATACATTTTATATAATAATAGATATACGTACTAGAAGGGTAGCCCTAGGGTGAGTGTTTTGTTAAGAAGTACAATACCAAGCATGCAAACCCCTGATCGATAAAAGCTTGGTATGCATGTTGAACGCAGCCCTGTCTATCCCTGGGTTCATTAATCATGATTGATTGCATTTATTTATTTGTCTGGTTCCTTTCTACAGAACAACCATAATTGCTGTTGAAAAGGGAGCTCTGTTGAGCAGCCTTGAGCATCTGTGTGAGGCGTACCGACATGAACATTAGTATGGAAAGAGTGGAAGCGTTCGGAGCGCCGCGGGAAAGTGTGGAAGCGTTCGGAGCGCCACTGGAAAGTGGAAGCGTTTGGAGCGCCACGGGAAAATGTGGAAGCGTTTGGAGCGCCACGGGAAAGTGTGGAAGCGTTCGGAGCGCCACGGGAAAGTGTGGAAGCGTTCGGAGCGCCACTGGAAAGTGGAAGCGTTTGGAGCGCCACGGGAAAATGTGGAAGCGTTTGGAGCGCCACGGGAAAGTGTGGAAGCGTTCGGAGCGCCACGGGAAAGTGTGGAAGCGTTCGGAGCGCCACGGGAAAGTGGATGCGTTCGGAGCACCACTGGAAAGTGCGGAAGCGTTCGGAGCGCCGTGGGAAAGTGTGGAAGCGTTCAAAGCACCACTGGAAAGTGGAAGCATTCGGAGCGCCACTGGAAAGTGTAGAAGCGTTCGGAGCGCCACTGGAAAGTGTGGAAGCGTTCGGAGCGCCACTGGAAAGTGGAAGCATTCGGAGCGCCACTGGAAAGTGTAGAAGCGTTCGGAGCGCCGTGGGAAAGTGTAGAAGCGTTCGGAGCGCCGTGGGAAAGTGTGGAAGCGTTCAAAGCACCACTGGAAAGTGTGGAAGCGTTCGGAGCGCCGCGGGAAAGTGTGGAAGCATTCGGAGCGCTGCGGGAAAGTGTGGAAGCATTCGGAGCGCTGCGGGAAAGTGTGGAAGCATTCGGAGCGCTGCCGGAAAGTGTGGAAGCGTTCGGAGCGCCGTGGGAAAGTGTGGAAGCGTTCGGAGCGCCGTGGGAAAGTGTAGAAGCATTCGGAGCGCCGTGGGAAAGTGTGGAAGCGTTCAAAGCACCACTGGAAAGTGTGGAAGTGTTCGGAGCCCCACAGGAGAGCGTGGAAGTGTTCAGAGCGGCGCGGGAAAGTGTGGAAGTGTTCGGAGCTCTGCAGGAAAATGTGAAAGTGTTCAGAGCGCTGCGGGAAAGTGTGGAAGCGTTCGGAGCGCCGTGAGAACGCTCTGGGAATGCTGTGGTGAGAAACAATCACAGTGGTAGGATATCCTCACGGGCGCTGGCACCAGCTGTGAGCAGCCTGCTGCCTCCTAAGAGAGAAGATGAGCTTCTGAAATTAACAAGAGTTCTACAGGGACCTGCCACCAGAGAGAGAGAGAGAGAGATGGAAAAAAGAAAGGGAGAGGGGAACGGGGAGAAATAAGGACACAAAAATGGAGAGAAAGGGAGAGTGGATACAGAGAAGGATTTATTTCCGTATCAGAGAGCGATTCCGTACCATACTTTTGAATGTGATTTAAAAATGTTATGCCGTACAGCCATAATGATCTGTGTGGGTAACAACCTTATCCAGGGTGACTATGGCAGTTTATAATAATTCATATCATCCAATTAAAAAAGCTAGACATTTTCTGAAGCAATTCCAGTCATGTATTAAGGCCAACATACTACCCTAAGTTTAAATTTGAGCCTTCTGGTGTAGTTCTGAACTGCCACTTGAAACCCAAGGAACTACATTTTAGCATTTTAGGGAGGTTATATGAACCTCAAAATGTGTCAAGCTTCCATGTGCCCTCAGTGGCTTGCTGATGTAATTGTGAGCCAATCATGGTGTTTTGACATCATGGAGTTTGTGATGTCATCCCCGTCTGTGTGATTCAAGACGAGCAGCAAACAGGGACATGTTGCTCGCACATAAACACAGCAGATGCATCTAGGGCACAAACAAACACACACACACACACACACACACACATGCCCACACACACAGATGCATGCACACACACACACAGTAGTACACGCACATATTGTACCTCCACGCTCAACTGCACATGAACATGTATGTGTTTTGCAAAAAGAAAAGAAAAATCTTTCCCAATAAAGCAAACTATATACAATTATTGCAGAATGTATAAAACCTAAAGATGCATATAGGTTATGCACACCCTTCATAAAGACGAGTAAAGAAGGCTATTTAAAACAAACAGATCAGATCATGAGCAATATTGTACATCAAATAATGGGAGATCGGCAAACATTGGGGGTAATATTTGACCATTCCTATGGAATCTTTAAAGGTGCTTACGATCATTCGGTCTGTGTTTGTGGACCGTTTTCTCCAGTCAGGTTAAGGTCTGGCGATTGAGATGGTGGCCATTGGAAAGCAGTCATTTTGTAGTGCTTCTCCTGATTCCAAACCCACCACTGTTGTGTGAAAAGTCTCTAAAATGTTATCCGAGCATCCGAGTTCCAATCAAAGTTCCAATGTTGAAATATCTATACGACGTGTTTCATGTGTGAGATTTCGTGTTACTTGGCAGTCATGTTGATAATTGTGGATGAACAGGCTCATCAAATATTGACATCTGAGTAGGGAAACTTGTACTTAAAACTTTTATTTATTTATTTTTTAATTTGGTGCCCAACGCGGGGCTGTGTATGTCCAATTCCCACCCTAATTTGTAATGTCCACCTGTCCCCCCCCCCAAAACCGCGTTCCTGGAACAACCGCACTGCACAGGACACGCAGGTATCTTACCTCAGAGCAGACCCATGGCTTTCCTTCGAAACATGTGGCTCAGCCACCTGTTTCTCCCGACGCATAATCGCCAAACTCGCACAGACCGGAATCGAAGGAAGACCACCCTATGCGGCTGCAAAAATGTCAAAACTTGCGAGTGCAGGTGTGCATGCTGCGAGGCATTCCGGTGGATTGAGGTTTGCCGTTTCCCGTGTATTGCAGGGAACGTGACAATTTTGGGTCAAGCTCTCTGTGATTGGTTGAACTGTGAGGGACTCCCCACAAGTCCAATCACGTCCCTGACCTTCAAGCTTGTCGTGTTTATGGCGCCGTCTCCTTTGCTCTCCAAAGCCCTGAATGCGTAAAACTGGTTTTTCTGCCCCTTCCTCTTGCGGGAGTGTGCTATTGTTATAGCCACAAGGAAAGCAACCTCAGTATCGCTGTCAACAGAACAAAGCTTTCTCAGAATGTCTAGTCAACCTGGTACTGAAATAAGTGCAGGAAGGGAACAGGCTTTCACTGTTGCCCCTGTAATAAACTTAAGCAAACATTCTTTTTTATTTATCTTTCATTCTTGCTCAATACTTTTTTTAAGGGTTAAAGTTCAGTGATCTCAGAAACTAATGAAGTCAATACCAGGTGGCTGTGCATAGTTAACGGGTGCGTCCCAATACTCAAAATAAGCACCCTCCTTTCCTCCACTACCACTTCCTCTCCTCCGTGCCCCTGAAACAGAAACTTTGTGTTTTAATCTAATGTTGCTGATTACATCTTAATTATGTATTAATGGTTACATATTAATTAATGTCTCGAGACAAACCGCAGTGTCAGGTACATTGTATACTGTACATGCAAATACTTGTATTCTAAACATTCAGGCAGTTTTGCATACTTCCGGGTAAGAGAGGAGTGGTAGTGGGGGAGTGGAGGAAAGGAGGTGGGGAGTGAAGAATATTGGGACGCACCCCTGGATTGGGCATTGGAAGCAGGTCCGATGGAATGCCCTTCTAGGTTCTGCTTCCTGAGATAAAGGTGAGCGTTCTGTCGCAGATGTACCATGGGAAGCAGTGTTCTCTTGGTCGTCATGCCAACGTGCCGGCTGTACTGAAGGCAGCAGGGTGATGGACATGGACACGTGGGTGGACGGTGATTGGTTTTTGCAGATGTCTACCTTCCAGATGTCTTCATCTCGTGATTTTTATTATCAAGAGTAATGATGTTTATTTTCTTAAATAAATACAAGCCTGTATCTGGTAAGACCTGCATAGCTGAGATTTGACTAAACGATTCGTACAGCCAGATGTTTACAGAAGCAATAGAGGTTAAGTCCCTGTGTATAAGAACCACATTCCCCCTGAACCTACAACATACTGGTGAAACGTCTGGTCTTTACCTGAACCTACAACATACTGGTGAAACGTCTGGTCTTTACCTGAACCTACAACATACTGGTGAAACGTCTGGTCTTTACCTGAACCTACAACATACTGATGAAAAGTCTGGTCTTTACACATGACACATGAGACGAATCCAGGTGAATCCAAGATAAACTTGGAATAACCAGATAAAAATCCACCAGAAATTAATAAAGCTACACCTCTCTGTTACTCTGCACCTTATTCATAATTTAAAAAGGAAACCCGGATGTTTACCAAAACCCAGTGACCCCAACGGAGCCTCATAAACGATGCATTTCCAGCACGTATAAAAATGTGTTTGTGTGGAACCACAAAAGGAAGAGCATGAGGCTTGGTGAAGATGACTGATCCAGACTCTAATTGTCCACAGGAGGGATTTGCCTGGCTTTTGCTGTACAGTTGCTCTGAGGCCTGTTTGCGGTAAGCTTCTTCTCATACAAACGAGGCTTGCCCTGAGCTGAATGGAGGCTTAAGGTTTAGCTACGCCTTTATCGTTCCCACCTACCAAAGACAGCAAATTCGCGTTAGCGTCTCTGATTCACTCAACTGGCGGTGGATTATTTTGGACACCAGTGTGTTCTGTGTAGCGGTGTGCAGTGTACAGTGGACTGCTTTTAAAAGCATGAAGCCAGCAGGTTTAATGTAACTAAAAACAAATGCAGACATTTTAAAACACTTTTTCTCTGGAGGTGTAAGCTTCCCTTCCTCCAAAGGAGATGAAAATCTAAAATCATGTGAGAGGGGAATTAATGTGTGAACTTTTGACCTCTGACCCCCTGTTGATGAACTGCCTTACAGGCCATCCAATCACGTCCTTACTGCCGAAACGTCAGAACAGCATGTGTCATGTTCTGAGTTTAATCAGGAATATGAAAAAATCTTCACATGTATTATTACTGACTGATGGCGCATAGCTAACTGGTTAACCAAAATAGAAATGACAGTCCTCGTTTTCATGATTGCTAAAACTGCTTTTGATGGCTGAAATAAAGCCATGGTTAATTAAAATGAAGAGACCCATTATAGAGAGTTTACTGATATCCATCAAATTACTGTTAACTCCAGGCATTACACGAGATAATTCTATGGGTAAAGCAGCCAATCAGGGAACAAGCTTGCATCCCAATATCCACCTGGAGCAATTGCACATAACTGATTATTAACTGAGATGATTTAAACCTTGCTGCTGGATCATTGATTGACAGTCTAAGATTTTATGTGGCCTTAAAGTTGATTGATATGTATTTGTGGTCAAACATTTTTGAAACATGGACTTAATAAGCAGGAATGACCATGCATCCATATTCTTTTCATGGTCCATGGATTTTATTGATGAATGACATCCACTGTCATTGTAGTGATGAGAACAACCAACAGTCACCATTCAGAATTATGTTCAGCGATTAACTTTACCATAGCCATGGCCTAATTGTCTGCAGTCACAAAATATACTAACGGCTGCTAACATAGGAGTTGACTGACAGTCACACAGAAGCTGATGTTTGTGATCTCATCCCAAGTATTTGTGGCATTACATCGTTTATCAGCTACTATACGGAGTACGTGCGTGCGCGTCACAAATAGTTTCGCCTTGAACTTTCACCGAGAATCCTGGCATCTCAAAATCATTGCACCTGTAACTGGAAGACGTACGATCGCATTGTTGAAACATTCATGCCGTATCGCGGCTACGCGCCCGCGGGGCTGTGGTGTTTCCCTTTCTGCGCTTCTAGTTTCGCCTTTTAACCTCGGTACAAAGTTCCCGCCCGCTCTGCCACGTCCAGGGAATGGAATCTAATCTCCAGGAAATCTGCGGCCATTTTGTGTTGCGCTGATCAATTGGAGGTCGCCGTGACCGTACCCCGTCTCTCCGTTAGCTTAATGAACTTTAATGAACCAAGTAAGCAGCTCAACACCTGCCTTGATTAACCATTTGAAAATGAACTCAGTCTAGAGAGTCTTCTAGAGAATTCAAGGAGTCTTCTAACCACAAAAATGAACAAACAAACAGTGTATATCCTCTCTTATCTTGTGAGCTGTTCTGGTGCCCTTCTAGTGAACTGCATATCAGAGACTGTGTGGACCAGCTGCATTTTTCTGCATTGCAAAATATTATCAAATATTTTGGCTTGAGGATAATCTTTTGAAAATAACCCCATGACACGTTGATTGTAAAATGAGTTTGCATGTGGAGCATGTAAGTGTAGTCATTCCCACATTCCGTTTGGAGGTAAGAAGGAAAGGAATAAGTCCTTATACCAGCTCAATAATTTAGTTTTGAGTCGGCCCTCACCCATTCCCAGAATGCCTCATTCTTAGAAATCCCCAGGACGCCCACATCCTTGCTATTTAGCACCATCGGAATGGACATAAATTATTTAGCAGCGTCTGACTGAAGATAAATGAGGAGGGAGCTTTGATAAAGAGGGAGCTCACCTGCCTGCTCGGTTTACTCGCCGACCGCCACTCACCTCTTCGTCAGCCTCGTCTTTCGCAGGTCGAAGGTCAACATTGTCCAAACAGAGCCGGAGAGTCAGTCTGACGAAAATCGATCGTAAAAAAAAAAAAAAAACGTTAATAAAAAAAAAAGAAACTGAGTTTCTTTCAACTCAAAGAAAAAAAAAAAAAAGGTTGAGTCGAGTTCTGCTCCGGAAAGGAAGGCGAACACTCGCTATGCCGCCGTTCTTCAAACCAGAGTGCTCCTCTTCTCCTGCGCCTCCCCGCCCGGAGGCTCGTATGTGGCCATCATCTTGGCCTGCTCCCAGCGTGCGGGGGCCGGGGAGCTCTGCATGACCACCAGCCGGATCGGAGACTGCTGCAGGGGCGGGGCGGGGTCCGGGGCGTACTCTTTGCTCGGGTCTTTGCCCCTGCAGTCGTATAGTATGCAGGAAATGAGGAAGACCAGGAGCAAGATAACGTAGCTGGCGACCAGGATGATGAGGTTCAAAGTCACAGGGTCGATCTCCAGGTAAGATTCCATGAAACCCATGGCGACGTTCGCACTCCGCACGCTCCCGGGTGGGCGGGGTAGGGCAGGGGGGCCGGGCAGATGGGACGTCCGTCGCCTTGCGGGATCTGCGAGTGAGTGAGCTGACCGGGGACAGCAGGTCCCTCTGAATCTCATCCCGGGCAGGGTGGATGTGTGGCTTTGTGGTAAATATACTTTAATCCCTCACCGCCACTCCTCCAACCTGCAGCCAGTGATTGACAGCGCTCACATTAATAACTTAAGACGACATTTTTAATTTTGATGACTGCACGGATGAGGGTGGGGGGGCAAGCGCTCGGCCAAACAGTGCAAATTAGGGGAAAGGGAAAGGTTCATATTTACTGTGCACCCCGTCCAATGTCACCTGAGCAAATCAGAGCTGCTCTTGTCTCTGAACCAATCAGATCTGCCCCTGTCCTCAGCCTTGGCGCACACAGCCAATCAGATCTGCCCCTGTCCTCAGCCTTGGCGCACACAGCCAATTAGGTCTGCTCCTGTCCTTGGACAGAGAGCCAATCAGATCTGCCCCTGTCCCAGGAGGTAGAGGCTCTGCATGACGTTTCTGTGAAATGGATTTTAAGGGCAGCCAGGACATGCTCTGCCGTAATAATGACGTAATAAGTAAACCCAGAGAATACGTTTGATTGGACACATTGAGCATTTGGAATTTTCTAAGAAAGATTACCAGGTCTGCGTGTGTGTGTGTGTGTGTGTGTGTGTGTGTATGCGTGCATGCACATGCCTATTTGTGTTTGCTAATCTTGATTGTGAGCCATGATTGAGTGAGCCATCTGGCTAAATAGAGATTAGATGTAATCTATGAAGGAGAGAGCGACAGGGGCAGGGCCCGTGGAAAAGAAGAGTTGTTTTCAGTTTTTATTTACTCGAGCCACACCTGGGCAGCAGGAATATGTGTCCCTCACTGAAGGACTGAATGTTACAAAGATGGATAATATAAATCTGGTTTAAATTCTGGTCTCAGCAATAAAACTGTTAAAAAATAGAGAGAAGCTTCCTGACAAAGTCACTTCCAGTATACATCTTAGCACTCAGCAAAACTGATGTCCATGCACACTAAGTCTGTATGGAAACGTACATTTATCATAATAAAGGCATACGCACATCCAAAACTCAGCACAGAATAATGCAAAATAAGAAAGAAACGGCACGCTGCTATAATGCTCCCAAGTGGTCATTTTATTTGGCTACATCCGTGAGCAAGTGTTTCGACCAAATCGGTCTTCGTCAGGTCACTTAATTACGAATGCAGCTAAATAAAAGTATCATTTTGGAGAATTATAGTGGTGTACTGGTGTTTATTTCTTATTCAACATACATTTATTGCCATGAAATATATACCAATATATTCTAAAAGATGTCATTTGAAATATCTGTTGCTTGATTAATCTCCTGGGGCAATATATATCTTAACCATCTCGTGTAGGCAGAGAAACTGCATATTTTCAGGTCGAGTGGCAGAAATAAAGAGATAATGCTCTTAAATAGGAAAGTGTGCCAGTAGAGGGCAGTCATCAGTAACAAAAAATTAAAATGAGAAAAAAATCACAACAGGTGAAATAGCGACACCTGCAGGATGAAAATAAGAACTTTTTCAGTCTGCAGACAATTGACATAAAACTTTGTTACTTTGAAACTTTATCTTTCTTAATGCTATCTTTTATTTTTTTGGGAAGAATGATGAATGGCAGCTGGAATGACTGGATATTCCTGTTTTTAAAAAAAAAAATTCCTCCACTCTCCAACTACCACTTCTCTCCTACCCGGAAGTATGCTAAACTGCCTGAACATTTGGAATACAAGTATTTGCATGTACAGTATACAATGTACTTGACATTGCGGTTTGCATCGAGACATCCCTTATGGAAATTGAATATACTGCAGTATATTGTAAATATATCACAATTATTGTCACAATATATTTTAAATATACTGCAGTATATTCCATTTCCATAAGGGATTAATTCATTTGTAACTATTTGTAAGTACATTGCCTGGCCAAAAAAAAAGTCACACACTCTAATATTTCGTTGGACCGCCTTTAGCTTTGATTACAGTGCGGATTCGTCGTGGCATTGTTTCGACAACCTGATGCAACGTCACAACATTTATTTTCATCCAGAGTTGCATACATTTTTGGCCGAGATCTTGTATTGATCTTGTATTGATCTTGTATTGATCTTGTATTGATGACGGGAGTCGAATCACCCCGTAAAGTCTTCTCCAGCACATCCCAAAGACTTTCAATGGGGTTAAGGTCAGGACTCTGGTGGCCAATTCATGTGTGAAAATGATTCCTCATGCTCCCTGAACCACTCGTTCACAATTTTTAGCCCAATGAATCTTGGCATTGTCGTCCTGGAATATATTAATGGGATAACCTGGTCATTCAGTACATTCAGGTACTCAGCTGACTTAATTTTATTGCTGCATAATGTTGCTGAGCCTAGACCTGACCAATTGAAGCAACCCCAGATCATAACACTGCCTCCAGAGGCTTGTACAGTGGGCACTATGCATGACGGGTGCAACGGCGACTTTTTTTTTGCCCAGGCAATGTAGCCAAATCAGCAACATTATCAGCAACATTAGATTATGACGCAAGGATCTGTTTCCGGGTCGCAGAGGAGAGAAGGTAGCAGTGGAGGAATTGGCATTGGGACACACCCCCGTGCTTTGGTGATGCCTGGGTCAGTAAAGGCACACATTGCTACTGGTTGCAGATAGAGGTTTAGGCCGGATCAGTGATTTTTTCCCAAATATGGGGGCGGGTATAGTCTGAAGCAGGATTACTGAATTAGCTGGATAACTGCGCTTGGAACTAAAACCCGGAACCCTCCCAAATCTACAACTAAGACTGAAGCAAAAAGAGCTGTTTCGGCTCAGAAGCCGTCATCCTGCTTCATAGTAACCCCTGATGATTAATGCTTCTTGTTATTATTATTTATTTATTACTATATATTATTATTTACTTGGCAAACATGCCAAAGGCAACATGCAAGCACTGCGTATGGCAATCATAATTGAACAAAATTAGAATTTTGGCAGAAACCAACTGACCTAGAGTCATTCGCATAGGCCAACAAACAATTATGCTTTCTTAACCGTAAGATGCAACCAGCGTAGAATAAATGATGAAAAACTAGCGAAAGAAGTAGTACCCACAAGGGGAAATGAGTTATTGTAATGGGCTGTGGCCCCTTCTCTGACGGCGGAAAGCTTTTAAAAATGCTTCATATGTTCCAGATCTGTGGGAGTCTGGTTACCTCATCACAATTTCTCAACCTTCGCACCCTGAATCCGTTTGAATACGTGTGCAACTGTCGTCAGAGGCTGCGCTGCGGTGGGTGCTTAGGCCGGACCGCGGCTCCCTTTTCCCAATCTTAAAGCCTTTTGTCCGTCTTCTGGAAGCAGATGTCTTTTTCGTCACCAGATTGTAACGGAAAAAGCAGATGTGGAGATGTGTCATGAAGTGTTTTTCAGAATCACGAAGCCCGTTAATGCGCAGTAAAACTTTGGGTCGCGCAACACCATGTTTAATCTGGACCTGCTCCAGTGATACAAGCTTTTACCCAAAACATTAGCAAACAAGATAACTGCATTTGTAGTACTGTACTTTTTACAAATGCAAGGCTGTCAATGTTACATTGTATGGATACATCTATGATTCAAGATGGCAGCAACATTAAAGATATTAGAACATCACATGTATTAAATTGAGAAATCCTATAGAATTGCATTTGAACATTAATTTGAGACCTTGTGTTCGTCTCAGTTTGGGAACGGCCTGAGATTGTGCGCAGTACATATAAAGAGCATGGATATTCTGTACCTCGTCTCAAAATCCGGCCCTGGTTTTCTTTCACCCAGGTACTTAACTGATCAATTTGTGCTACTGATTGGCCCAACTGTCTTCACACCTGACTGCCAGGTAAAGGGAGGGTGGAAAACCAGCAGGTCTCGGACCTTGAGGACCGTGATTTGAGTTACAGGGAAATAGAGAGTTAAGACAGGGATAAGACACAGCAGAGAACTGTTATCAGCACATTCTGATGACGTCATTTTGGTCTAGCAGAAATGTAAAATAAAACAAGGATTTTATATGTGATTAATTGGATAGGAAGGCATGTTTTACTAAATTTGGAGCTGATATTTTTCACCGCAGGGATTCGCTTGTATGAGCTAGAACTAAGTGATAACTGTTTTACTGATTACTAAGTGATAACTGTTTTACTGATTACTAAGTGATAACTGTTTTACTGATTACTAAGTGATAACTGTTTTACTGATTACTAAGTGATAACTGTTTTACTGATTACTAAGTGATAACTGTTTTACTGATTACTAAGTGATAACTGTTTTACTGATTACTAAGTGATAACTGTTTTACTGATTACTAAGTGATAACTGTTTTACTGATTACTAAGTGATAACTGTTTTACTGATTACTAAGTGATAACTGTTTTACTGATTACTAAGTGATAACTGTTTTACTGATTACTAAGTGATAACTGTTTTACTGATTACTAAGTGATAACTGTTTTACTGATTACTAAGTGATAACTGTTTTACTGATTACTAAGTGATAACTGTTTTACTGATTACTAAGTGATAACTGTTTTACTGATTACTAAGTGATAACTGTTTTACTGATTACTAAGTGATAACTGTTTTACTGATTACTAAGTGATAACTGTTTTACTGATTACTAAGTGATAACTGTTTTACTGATTACTAAGTGATAACTGTTTTACTGATTACTAAGTGATAACTGTTTTACTGATTACTAAGTGATAACTGTTTTACTGATTACTAAGTGATAACTGTTTTACTGATTACTAAGTGATAACTGTTTTACTGATTACTAAGTGATAACTGTTTTACTGATTACTAAGTGATAACTGTTTTACTGATTACTAAGTGATAACTGTTTTACTGATTACTAAGTGATAACTGTTTTACTGATTACTAAGTGATAACTGTTTTACTGATTACTAAGTGATAACTGTTTTACTGATTACTAAGTGATAACTGTTCTACTGATTACTAAGGGATAACTGTTTTACTGATTACTAAGTGATAACTGTTTTACTGATTACTGATTATACTAAGTGATAACTGTTTTACTGATTACTAAGTGATAACTGTTTTACTGATTATACTAAGTGATAACTGTTTTACTGATTACTAAGTGATAACTCTGTTTTACTGATTACTAAGTGATAACTGTTTTACTGATTACTAAGTGATAACTGTTTTACTGATTACTAAGTGAACTGTTCTACTGATTACTAAGGATAACTGTTTTTGATTACTAGGGATAACTGTTTTACTGATTACTAAGTGATAACTGTTTTACTGATTACTAAGTGATAACTGTTTTACTGATTACTAAGTGATAACTGTTTTACTGATTACTAAGGGATAACTGTTTTACTGATTACTAAGGGATAACTGTTTTACTGATTACTAAGTGATAACTGTTTTACTGATTACTAAGTGATAACTGTTTTACTGATTACTAAGTGATAACTGTTTTACTGATTACTAAGTGATAACTGTTTTACTGATTACTAAGTGATAACTGTTTTACTGATTACTAAGTGATAACTGTTCTACTGATTACTAAGGGATAACTGTTTTACTGATTACTAAGTGATAACTGTTTTAAACTGTTTTACTGATTACTAAGTGATAACTGTTTTACTGATTACTAAGTGATAACTGTTTTACTGATTACTAAGTGATAACTGTTTTACTGATTACTAAGTGATAACTGTTTTACTGATTACTAAGTGATAACTGTTTTACTGATTACTAAGTGATAACTGTTTTACTGATTACTAAGTGATAACTGTTTTACTGATTACTAAGTGATAACTGTTTTACTGATTACTAAGTGATAACTGTTTAACTGATTACTGTTTAACTGTTTTACTGATTACTAAGTGATAACTGTTCTACTGATTACTAAGTGATAACTGTTCTACTGATTACTAAGTGATAACTGTTTTACTGATTACTAAGGGATAACTGTTCTACTGATTACTAAGTGATAACTGTTCTACTGATTACTAAGTGATAACTGTTTTACTGATTACTAAGTGATAACTGTTCTACTGATTACTAAGTGATAACTGTTTTACTGATTACTAAGTGATAACTGTTCTACTGATTACTAAGTGATAACTGTTCTACTGATTACTAAGTGATAACTGTTTTACTGATTACTAAGTGATAACTGTTTTACTGATTACTAAGTGATAACTGTTCTACTGATTACTAAGTGATAACTGTTCTACTGATTACTAAGTGATAACTGTTCTACTGATTACTAAGTGATAACTGTTTTACTGATTACTAAGTGATAACAACTTTTACTGATTACTAAGTGATAACTGTTCTACTGATTACTAAGTGATAACTGTTCTACTGATTACTAAGTGATAACTGTTCTACTGATTACTAAGTGATAACTGTTCTACTGATTACTAAGTGATAACTGTTTTGCTGATTACTAAGTGATAACTGTTTTACTGATTACTAAGTGATAACTGTTCTACTGATTACTAAGTGATAATTGTTTTACTGATTACTAAGTGATAACTGTTTTACTGATTACTAAGTGATAACTGTTTTCCTTATTACTAAGGCAGAACTCTTTTCAATGCCACCTAGGGGTTGTATCACTGACGGAAAGGTTGGACAAGCCAAGTGTTTATGAAGTGTCTTTGTAGGAGTTACGGTGACTTAATATGGGTTTCATGCATCAGCTAAACACTTCCCCCCCGGGGTTAATTCTTTCATTCCTGTTAAAAGGGGGCACAGCCAAGGGAAGATTTTCTCTTGTTATTTTGATGAGTCATGATGTTTTTTTTAAATCATCATTTTGGTTTAAATATGGCTCTATATCGAGATTTGTCTTCATATTACAATACATAGATTTGTCAGGTTAATGTGGTTGCCATGCTGAAGGTTCGAAAAGAAAATATATTTTTTAAATACCCCCCATTGGGGGAAATGAACAGTCAAGCAAGTGGACTATTCGTGGGCTTTTTCTTTTGACATTGTTATGTACTTTATGTGTGTATCGCATGCTTAAATACTCTAGTCTTCATCGAGTCCTGCTATTACCATGTCTCTTCTGCGTGTAGCCACAAAGTTATGAGGTAAAAAGTGCTCAGGGAGATGGGGTTCAAATGTTAACAGAACCTGCTTTGTGTACATTATGTGTACATTAGATGATGAAACTGTATTTGTTTCAAGTTGATGTATTTATTTTTTTATTTTTTTATTTAACCTTTATTTAAGCAGGAATACCCCATTGAGATCTAAATCTCTTTTACAAGGGGACCTGACATAAAACACAAGTTTCCCAATGAGAAAATCGACATTTTTTTTAGACATCATATAGCAGACGGGTACATAAAACATAAGTTTCCCAATGAGAAAAGCATGTACATGAAATGATAATATAATGCTGATTGTCTTTTTACATAAATGACCTAGATAGGCACATTGATACATGAAAATGGTTAAGGATATTGTTTTGAGAACAGTCCATTGTAATGAAATTACATAACCCAGAGCAAATAGGCAAATGAAAGTCATTCTTAAGCTCTGATGTAAGAACTGCTTAAAACATTGTTCTTGCATCTGATGCAACAAATGAAAGTCATTGTTGCCCAAAAACAGAGATTCAAAAGACTGCTCAAAAAATTTAAAAAAAGTGAAAGATTCTCGACTCTACGCGTGAATCTGGCAGCAGGATCATGGCAGAATCATGGCAGAGGATAGCTGGACGTTGATCTGCGAAAAGCTCGCAAGTGTGTTAATTTCAGAGTGTGTAAACCCACGTGATGGTGACTAACCGGTGTGTCTCTGCAGGGATGTTCCCCCCCCCCCCCCCCCCCCCATCATTTTCCACAGAAAACGCCATGAGCTCGGCGAATTTGTTTTAAAATGAAAGATTCTAAAGTCAAAGACTCTTAAAAAAAAAAAAAAAAAAAAGGCAGGCTGGGACTGTCTATTGCTTTTTGTTTGATTGAATAAAATGAAACTAGCTTGCCAGCTGGACTGTCTAATGCTTTTTTTTTGATTGAAATAAAAAAAAAATAAAATAAAATTAATAAAAAAATAAAAAAAAATAAAAAAAAAAAATATAATAATTCAGCACTGATTTATCAGCCATTTTTTCCAGAGCGGCACAAAAACCATTTAAAATTTTTTAATAATTAATCAAGCAAGCAAAATTTAATTGTTTATTGAGCCAGTTTATTCTTTTTTGACATTCATAAATGTTTGGTGAAAAACAAGAGTAAGAACGCCAATGGTTCAGTGGGTGTAACAACTTTTTAACTTGTTTTTTTTATATCTCTCTGAAATTGTTCCTCAACAAAACACATTAGGTGGAGCAGCGCGTTCTGTCCTCTTGCAATTATAATTGCCATGGAAACGCCTCTCAAGCTACAAGTGGTCATGGAGCAGTTTAGACATGTTTGCCAGTGCCTGATTTGCTGTATTTCGCAAGCAAGCGATTGGCTGCCAACAGCCAATAAAAAATAAGCGGCCATTTACATAATGTGGCAACAGTAAACAGATGTCTTCTGTAAGCTGTTAGGGCCTTCCTGTTTAACTAAGACAGTGAGGGCGCTTCCATATGAGTGCGCTACGCTACACATACTAACCATTTGAACAGTACAAAACAAAACCACAGATTTGCTTTATTGAACAGTACAAAACAAAACCACAGATTTGCTTTATGTCTTTATGCTTTTTGCTATATGTTATCTTCTTTATGCTTTTTTGCGATATGTTATCTTATTTATGTTTTTTTATATACTATGTTATCATATTTGTGTTTTTTCGCTATATGTTATCTCATTTGTGTTTTTTGCTGTATGTTATCTTATCTGTGGTTTTTCCCCGCTATATGTTATCTTATCTGTGTTTTTTTGTGTGTGCTATATGTTATCTTCTTTGTGTTTTTTTGCTGTCTAATGGTGAAACAGAGGCACTGTGGTTGCATAGGTTCTGCACAGTTCTCTTGGGCTGCCTGCAGTGTGATGAAAGAAGTCATCAGTACAAAGATACTTTTGTTTCTCGTCTCTGCAGCATGAGCATCCTGGAGTTTAGCCCGCTGCTTTCGCTGCTTAAATGACTGTGTGAAGCACAGCATGAGGGTGGCTAAGTGTTTCAGCGAAATCTTTCTCTGTCTTGCATCCCTGATCGGATTGGATTCTTTGGAAAGAAAAATATTTTCATTTGTGTTTTCAAAATCATGATCATTTCTTTTATTGCACACTGATAACTGATGGGGGTTAAAATTAGACTTGTCTTGCTGTGAAAAGCTTCCTGTCCAGGCAAAGCATCACCTTCTTGATTTCTTTTTAGTTAAAGAGGTGGCCGGAGTAGATAAAAGAGACTATGTGTATAAATCTAACTGAAGATTTTTTCCTTGTTTAGGAAAGAACATAATGGAAGAGTTCAGTGGCTTGTCTTTGAGAGGCAGCTGGAAACTGAATGTGACTTCCTGACCTTTGACCTTTTGGCCTAAATATTTCATCTGAAAACATTCTTATTGGGCTCCTCCCAGATGAGCACTCAGGAGGAGTCCCCGGCTGATTAAAGGCGCGATCTGTGACGCCGTCCAGACGGCTTTAACATCGGCCCTGTTGTGTAACGGCGACCTTTTCTCACGCGCACACAGACCCGCGCACAGCTGGGATTCACGTCCCGCTGGTCTCGGCTCGACCAGAAGCGCTCGTTTGTGATTCTGCGCGGGACGGGTTCGAGGCGCCCCCGTTGTTTAACGGGGCCGTAACTCAACACCGTAAAGGCCGCTCCAGACAGATGGTGTTAACTGAGGCTCCAGCCTGTGTTCAGAAAGCGTGATATTTTGTTACCGTTTGAGAAAATATTAACTTTTACCCATTCGTTTTTTCTTTACTACATGCAATCCAGGTACTATGCAGGTGGGATGCTGGAGGTCTTTTACAGCGTAACCTTGGGGATACAAGTCCAACAGAAAAAGAGGTTGTCCGGAACACTGAAATGTTTGTAACTTCGAAACGGACATCCAAACTCACTCTTTTTATGAATTTGAATCCTTTATTGATGGAATGCATAATTATTATTTTTTTTAAATAGAGTCTCAAAACTACAGTCTTTTGGAGATAAAAAACCATAACCAACCATTTAACCAACAATGAAACTAGTGGCCTCTGGGGGCTATTTCACAAAGCAGGATTAGTGAGTTAGCTGTATAACTGCCCTGAGTAAAACCTGGAACAGCTCTTTTTACTTCAGTCCATGTTCCATATTTGGGAGGGTTCTGGGTTTTACTCAGCGCAGTTATCCAGCTAACTCAGTAATCCTGCTTTGTGAAATACTCCCTGGTGTTACTCAGTGCTCAAATCTTTTTCTCATTTGACCATAGAACCCGGTTTCGAACAAAGTTCCAATGACCTTTAACAAACACCACGTGCTTGCATTTGTGGTTCGATAACAGTAGAGGCCTTCTTCTGGCACACCTTCCATGCCATCTAATTGCAGTTTTGGCAATCCCTATAGGATTCATTTGGCGCAAAAAAGGTCAGCGACTTCTACTGCACAGTGTCCCCATCACTATGCTGTGGCTTGGATTTCATTGGGTCCACCATCACGTCTTACCTCTTATTTTTAACAGGTTGCCTCCTATCCACATACCAACCAGGCCTGACCTCGCTTAGCTTCTGCAGGTTGACGTGAGCAGGGTACCGGGTGGTGTTGCTGCTGGCACTGCCCTGACGTTCTCAGCACTTGTTACAGGCCATGGGGCACATAACTGTACAAAGGGCTGGAGCTTAAATGGCCATCTCCAGAGAGTTGTGACAATGCGATTGGTTGGGGTACCGAGGAGCATGCGTTTCAATGCGTACGGCAATTGGACTTCCGTCGCTCAATTTAATATGGGGGCTCATCCCTTTTTCCGTTGACGCTGCCTCTTAGCGCCATCTCCGAGTGACCCGCTATGCTGAGGTCAGAGGCGTGGGCAGTGGTGGTTGTGTGGGGGCAACCCTCTGAGTTCATGTTTTAAGGATTAACACCAGAACCCCGGAGTCAGGTGTCAGAATGACAAGACGTCCCGTCCCGTCCCCTGCAATGCGCTTCCCTCCACCGGCGATAAAGTTAGCCCCTCAAAGCACCTGCGCTCGCTTCGACACCCCCCCACCCCCCCTTTCTGACGCAAGCGATTCCCCCCCATTAGTGTCTGGTGTCACGGTGACGCACGACAACGCAGACGCCACCTATAAATAGAACTGCTGGTTGCACAGACTGAAGTATTTATAACCGAAGTTATTCAAACCGCCGCGGTCTTCCTGTCTCTCCTAGGAATTCACGGAGAAGACACCTAGGTGATTTCATGCATTTGTAATGTATTTGTCTTCAAATCAAATGTATTTCATTCTCTGCCAAAAGCATTCAATACATTTTATGCGGGAAAAAATGCAAGTGAGATAAAGTATGCCTCTACACGTCTTTGATGTTATTGACACTGTGTATGTCTTTTAATCATAAATCTGGTTAATAGCCATTATTGTACTACTACTAAAACTAACCTGTTTTAAGTATTCACATTTGAGTGAAATGAACAGGAATCCTTTACATTTCACATAATTTAATTCCTAATTTAAAGTAACGCTATCTTCACTTGGTATTGAAAGTTCAGGTCAAACCACTTTGTGGTTGGATTGGATCAACCATTGAGGTTAGCATAGTATCCCATAAAACCACATGAACCCTGTGAATTCATACTGGGGTCCTGAGATTCATACAAAATATTCTTCATATTACTGACCTGTCACTTAATTCGAGGCTCATGAAATGGTTTTTAAAAAAAATACATTTAAAATGAACACTTCCATTAACTGAAAGTTAAATCTCAATCACATTGTGATTGGACCCAGTGAGTTAGCGAAACTGTCTAATTTCTTTTCCAGGTAGATTGCACATTCTCAATACACAACTAAATATTGACGTGTAAAGTGCTGGCGATTTCAAATAATTATGTCCTCACAGTAGATACAAAGCAGACCGGTTTATTGAAAAATGAATAGTAGCCATAGAACTGAACCACAAGGTTTTAGGTTTAAATCCTACGGTGTGGCTAGGTGCTTGCCCTGGTTACCAATGCTCGCTAGGCAACGCATGTACAGCAATAAACAGTTTCCTTCACAGAGTATATCGGTGAAACATACAGGACAATTACAGCGTGATCATGTAGTATTTACTGTTCTTCCATCGTTCATATATAAATGTTTATCTTTTTTGAGATGCATGATATACATTTATTATGTATGTTAGGCCTGAATTAGATTTAACTAATCAAATCATATATTATCATCAAATACCAATTCAAAACAAATGTCCATACAGGATACATAGGGTTATATTATAGGTAACATGTTAAAACAAGTCTCTCTTTTCCAGAGGCACTGGTCTGTCCAATACTCTAGCGGAGCTTCTATCAAATTAAGTGAACTCTTCTGTGGTGGCAATGAACCACAAGATTCTCATCATCCGCCGGGTCCGTCTTTAATGGTTTGCCGTCCAATTCAATTATTGCCCAGCGTATACAACATTAATAAACCCATTTCCTTTTCTCCAGTTAGCGCTATTCGTCTTAATTACGATCCTTCCTGACTGGCTCGCTTCCACGTTATCCAGATGCGGTCAGAATGTTTGATGTCGAAGCCGTTAACGGTCTCCCAGGGAGACACCATGGCAACAACTGAGAATAATCGGATGTTAATCGATCGATATCTCTGCGTCGTTGAGGCGTCCAAGCGGAGTGCCTGTCCCCTCCCGTCTTTCACGATACCAGGCGTTATCGTTTTCCCTCCTGGCTGGGGCGGGGCGTCTCCCCCTCACGCGAACATGCTTCCCCGTGTGGCCACCAGGGCGGCCTGGCTCTCCCTCCGCCGCTCCTGCTGCTTCTCCCGCCTTACCTTCCAGCAGGCGACGCTAGCACCCAGCAGCAGCAGGCCGGTGGACAGCAGCACCAGGCCCAGCACCGAGATGGTGGAGCCGTGCGTGTTGAAGGTGTAGGCCACGATGGTGACCACCACGCCGGCGATCAGCACCACCACGCCGAAGGGCACCGTGCAGCGGTAGCAGGAGAGCTCCGCCCCTCCCGTCGCCGCCAGCAACTGGACTTCGCTCACCAGGGGGGCGGCGGCCGACACCGGGACCGCGGGCGCTTTCGTCTCGACTTCTCCCAGCTCCGTCATGGCGGTACGTCAAAGCGCCGCGCCACGCCGCGCCAAATTGGGCGGAGTGCTCACGTTTGAGTCGCTACGCCCTGAGTTGGACCGATTGGCTCATGGCTCTGAATCTGTCGAAGAAAGACGTGGGTACATTTGTATATTTATTTTGCACAAAGTCAATATCGGTGTCCCTGGATTGGCTGAATTACCAACATTTTCATTTCAGTTAACCCAGCTTTATGAGGGGCAGCTATATAGCAAAATATAGGGTACTGGGTTTATATTAAGGCAAAGGTTGTGAATTACATTCTCAGCTGGGGTGCTGCAGTTGTATCTTTCAGCAAGAGGCTGGACCTGAATTGCTTCTGTAAAACATAATATAATATAATAGACTGTATGCAAAAACATAGCCTGTATAATGTCCCGCTGGACAAGAGCGCCTGCTAAATGCTGAAATATGAAGTCATGTCGCAGGGTAAAGAACAGTTGTTAGTTTTGCTCCTGACTGTATTTAATTGCCTCTCGGAAGATTGGCAGAAGATTGTCTGCACGACAAGGGGCAAAGCAACCGCTAGAATCTGTGCTTTCATAAAGGAGCGACGGTCAGCGACCTGCTCTCTGTGCTTTCATAAAGGAGCGACGGTCAGCGACCTGCTCTCTGTGCTTTCATAAAGGAGCGACGGTCAGCGACCTGCTCTCTGTGCTTTCATAAAGGAGCGACGGTCAGCGACCTGCTCTTGTTGTAAAAGCCCTTCAGTCAATTACTGATTGACCTTCTCAGAACTACATATTGGCAAGCCACTACATTTGAGAGAGATAGAGAGATGTGTTCAATTGTATATGGTCTTGTCTGTGCTTTGGCAACATAAGATGTATCTTGTCATGCCAGTAAAGCATTTGTGAATTTGAAAATGTACAGAAAATGTACAGTACGCTTGGGTGGTATGGTGGAAGCTAGCCTTGGCTGCCTTTCCCTCCATGTTTATACTTAGTTCATATCGTTTTTTTTGGCATTGGACAAATGTGTTACATATCCATGATGTTGTTTCTAATATTATTACACAAGGTCTCCGTATTGAAAATCACAGAATTGGAATTGAGAATTGGGAACAGCGTACGCCTGTGCGGGATGACATGTCACAGTGGATCCGTGTAATGGGAGTCTTTAACACAGTCATCGATAACCTCTGAAATGAACTGACATAAAGACAAATCTACCTTGACTAATCTAGGAACTTTTCTCATAGTACTTGTTCCCTGTGTTTCTCTTGTCTAACTGTTTGATGTTTTAGTTTATAATAGTATTTACAACAGAATTATTGTATAGCTGATTTACCCACAGCTTACTGTGAACTACATTTAACGTTCATTACTCGGGATAGTTGCTATGTTATGGCAATGATGTGCTTTGTCTTATCTGTTCTGTAGTTGCTTCGATGACCTTTCTGAATGCACTAATTGTATGTCGCTTTGGATAAAAGCGCCTGCTAGATGACTGTAATGTAATGTGATGTACTGAATTCTACAAGCTTCAACTATACCATCTCTCCATGCCCAAACACAGCCGCACGATCAAATATAGGAGATTAAAGAAAGTAGAAATACTCTTGAAAATGAATGCTTAGTGAAACATAAAATAGAGTTGAGAACCTCATTTTTGATCATTTAAACATATAAAACACATTTTAAAAAACTGAACGCGTAAAAACATAAACGCTGCGGTTTGTTTTAGAATTTTTTTAGTAAAAAGAAGTAACAGTTGCAAATCAATTCATATATACTTTTAAAAGCGATTGGAATCACAGTTTTTATTCCAATACTTTTCAAGAAGTGCTGGCTGAAGTTGTACCCTATGGCTTTTAACATTACGACATATAAACAGGTAAATATACGTTTTAAAAAACAGTGAAATGTTAAAAGCAAAGAATAAATAAACAGTATAAATGTTTGCTATGTTTACGCCACGCACATCGCTCAATTAAAACAAGACCCCTTTGTTGTTTACTTGGAGTTGCGCGACTTTTAGCGCAATTACGAAGACTCACCTTACGCGTGTGTTCTCCGTTCTTCTGCGAGTTTTCTCACTTGAAATCTCGTGTCCATCGTCCTCTCCAGTGCGACAGTAACAGATTTTCCAAGTATTTTCTAAATAATGTAATGTTTTTGTTCTAGCCTATTCAAAACAAATAAACTTTTTGTTGTTCTGAAACGAAAAATTCTCTAAGCACAATACAAAAGATCGACAGTAAATCTTTAGGACTTGAAATAGCTCCTCGCTTTCCTGCAATGTCAGTGCGCGCTCGCGTTGCCAGCGCCGCGTGTTGGAATTCGAATCTCATTCATCGGGTGTCTGGTTCACGCTTCCTTCAGAAGAGATTTTTTTCTCCCATTATACTGAAAACGAGGGGACGTCTGGAAGGTCTCAATGACTCAAAGGGGAGGTTTCTTAGCGGGGAAGAACTTCTGCGGACACACACACACACACAGGGCACGGCAGCACGCACAAACCATTTAACCCTCTCACTTGGCGCGGGATGTGCTGCCCGACACTTAAGTCTTGAATTGCTATCTGAACATCAAGTGTTTCTAATACCAAATCTGCAGATGGAAAAACCACAGGGTGATGTAGCATGTTTGGTAGCAAGTAAAATAATTCACGAATATTTAGAAACCAGAACTTGACGAACATCTTGCCAAATTAATTTTACATGACGAGATGTGAAGTTCTGCACGTGGGATATAATAAGAACTTCAGAATAATTAATAGAAAAATTTGAATGTGCTCAAAGTAAAAAAAATTTTTTTAAACCTGGCTGTCATAATTGACCTAAGTCTACCTAGATCCAGACATTGTGATAAGGTATTTACAAACACACTAAGAAGAAGGAACAGAGAATGGTGAACAAATGTTTTACCAGGTATCAAAATTAAACATTACAGAGGAAGACTTGACATACTCAAACCTCCTCAGTCTCAGCAAAGTCTGGCAGGTTCTTACATTTTTTTTAAAAGAATGAAGAAAATGGATTACAGGAGATATTTCAGGCAGTTTTGTCATCAGAAAAAGACTTAATTTGTGAACTTATTATATCTTCACATATGGAATTTAAATGTTTGTATCAGAAAAAAACAACACTATTAGTAGTGCTAGCATAGAGAATAGAGCATGGCTTTTATTTTATATGGGTCCCGCTCCACAGTTTGGAAACCACTGGTCTGGGCAGTAACTAAGCAACAAGCCTCTGACTGAATGGCCCTTTCTTGTCATGCAGGGGTGTAAAATTCAGCTTCAGAAAGTAAAAGTCCATTTTGTGCCCATCCCCTGGATTTGATTAATTAACACAATTCTTCATCCAGGAGACGGAACTAATTAGTGAAATCAGCTGGCTGAGTTAATGTGTGGAAGAAGCACATGGTAGGACTTTTAGTTACTGACCCCTATAGAGGTTCCACCTCTGTTACCATCGTACATTTTTATCTTCTTGCGTTCTCACCAGACCCAGGAACAGCCCACACAACCCATTTCCATGTGTGTTGATCCAGAGATGAATCACCATGTTAACTTTTTTTGTTTTTTTGTAGCCTGCACATTAAGTTTCATGACCTGTGTGTGGTAGCAGGAGCAGAAAGCATACAAGCCACGTTCTTTCAGATCTGCACTTTAAAAGCCAAAGGAAAGTCCACTCTCTTTATGTATTTTTTATGTTATTCAGTTGGGGGTGGGGGGGGTCAGAGAAGGTTCCAGACAGAGAAGGGTGATACATTTTGAAAATGTGATTTTAAAGGACCGAGAAGAGGTATGCCTTTTTCTCCTATCATCGCATTCCATTTTTATGTCTGACTTTGACAGTATAGATCAGGGCTGTCCAGTATAGATCAGGGCTGTACAGTATAGATCAGGGCTGTCCAGTATAGATCAGGGCTGTACAGTATAGATCAGGGCTGTACAGTATAGATCAGGGCTGTCCAGTCCCGTTCCTGGAGATCTACCATCCTGTATTTTTTCATTCATTGATTCTACTCATTAGCAGCTCAATGAGATCTCTAGCTGTTGAATGAGGTGTGCTTTGTTAGTGTTGGAGTGAAAACCTGCAGGACGGTAGATCTCCAGGAACAGGGTTGGGCAGCCCTGGTATAGAGTGTTCTCGACCTACAGCAGTAGTGCAGTGCTCGCATATCCAGAGAGTGTTGTATGTGGAAAAGTGTCTGAATCCTGTATGTTATCTGTTTGGTTCCTGCTTGCTCCTGCGGTGAGATGTGGGTGCTTTAAATGCTCTGTGGGGGGATCAGTGAGTGGAATGGGAGGTGCTGACCTCAGTGGATCGACACCAGGTCTCAGTGGCTGAAGTCAAAGCAGTGCAGATTGAGTTACAGCTATTGTGTTGAGTGATAATAAACGGTTCCAAGACAGGTGTCCTGCTCTCTCTCTCTCCTCTCTCTCAAGCCATAACAGCGATGCAAAGGATGAATTACAATGAACAATCTCCATCATTTTGCATATGCTTTCAACTGAAATGATTTACTCACAAGTGCATTTAATGTGGTAAGCAAACATTCAAAGAGCTACAAAGGGGCAACGTGCCCGTGCTTAAAGACCTGCAAAATAAAGGAGATAAGGATCTCTTAAAACATTGTAAAATAAAATGTTGATGTTCAGACAATTGCAGAAAAGGGCAATTGCAGAAAAAATAATTTTTAATTCTATTTCATAAACCGCCCTTCTATTGTGTTCCTGAGATAGGCATCGTGTGACCGCATGTCAATGTTTAGAATTGAGCAGTTTAGCTGGAATTTAATTCCCCAGTGGTTGGCATACCACATTCAGGCAGGTGTGCGTCGCTGCCGCTCTTTCCGCGCGATTCGCTTTGCTGCCAAGTGGACAGCGACCAAGAAGAGCTGGAGAAATGTCGCTGCAATTCACAGATGAACAGTTTCAGGAGGCTTGGAAAGAGCTGGACGAACCTCAGGTGGAAGGATGGGAGTTTTTCACAGAAACTATGGGGGTTAAAATCTACCGACGATATGACAAGGTAAAATAGAAAGTTGCGACTTCCGCTATAGAGACTCAAATTCGTACCGACCGTAACAAGCTAGGGTCATCGAGGCGAAATATTACTTATACATTTCATTGAACACTCAATATTAACGATCCGACAGCGCACATGATGCTGTTAATTTCATTAATTGTGGGGATATTTGCTTGCTGTGATGTAGGCTAATCTGAGCACTGCTAACTTTAGCTGAGTGGAACGTTCTGTATTTGGTGCAATGATAACAAAGGCTAGGATTAGCATGTATAGTAGGCTATAAAATGAATAACACCCATTTTGATAAAAACAGATGTATAACAAATCCTGGTTTGTGTTTCTAGTGATTCGGTGTAAGGCTGTCAGTGTCAAATGTTCAGAATGCGGAAACTGTCCGCAGTGTGTCGCCATGATAATTTAAAGGAACATCGTCAATTAAACGCATTACCCAACGCACGAATTCGCGCCGCTCTTGACTACAGTGATGTACTTATCTTCACAACATAAATGTTTGAGTTCATTGCCGCTTTTAAATATTTTACAGTTTAGACAAGGGGTTAGGTTATCAACCTTTTCTGATCTAGAGACCCCCACCAAGGCTCAAATGCTTCCTGGGGACCCCATCATGAGTTAAGAAGGGTTAAATTTTTAATCTGACTAAATACCCCCCTACAGTACTTTTAAGGATCCCCCGTTGAAACTCCAGGATTTAGACGAGGTACTAAATCTATTTGCAGCTGTTAAGCCTTGGTGAAGGCTGTTAAGTTTGCCTCAAGAATGTTGTGATTTAATGCTCAAATGCAAGCTAGTTAATCATTTTAATGCGATTTCACAGGAAACTGGTCTTTATGAGTACAAAGTCTTCGGCGTTCTCGCCTCTTGCAGTCCTGAGCTGTGTGCTGACGTCTACATGGACTTAGCCTATCGGAAAAAATGGGACGGCTATGTCAAAGGTCAGTAAACTCAATGATGAAAATGTGGAGATTGAGACCACAGAACTAAATAATAACTAAACTAAGTAAGTTATGTTACAGTTCTGAGATTGAAACCCTCCACCTGATGAAATTTCAGATTTCCGTGTTGTAGTGTGATGTAGGCTAATGACTTTAGTCCAAGCAGTCAAACAGTTTATTAATTTTTAAATATGTGGTAGGACATAGAAAAATAACAAATTTGACTGGTTTTTCTCCCAACTCTCACCTTTATGTTGCCTTGCAGTCTGTTTACAGGTAACCATACCTTAGCCACTGAGTATCAATACCCTACCCTAGTGGAACAAACCCAATACCCTACCCTAGTGGAACAAACCCAATACCCTACCCTAGTGGAACAAACCCAATACCCTACCCTAGCGGAACAAACCCAATACCCTACCCTAGTGGAACAAAACCCAATAGCCTACCCTAGTGGAACAAACCCAATACCCTACCCTAGTGGAACAAACCCAATACCCTACCCTAGTGGAACAAACCCAATACCCTACCCTAGCGGAACAAACCCAATACCCTACCCTAGTGGAACAAAACCCAATAGCCTACCCTAGTGGAACAAACCCAATACCCTACCCTCGTGGAACAAAACCCAATACCCTACCCTAGTGGAACAAAACCCAATAGCCTACCCTAGTGGAACAAACCCAATACCCTACCCTAGCGGAACAAACCCAATACCCTACCCTAGCGGAACAAACCCAATACCATACCCTCGTGGAACAAAACCCAATACCCTACCCTAGTGGAACAAAACCCAATAGCCTACCCTAGTGGAACAAACCTAATACCCTACCCTAGTGGAACAAAACCAATACCCTACCCTAGTGGAACAAACCCAATACCCTACCCTAGTGGAACAAACCCAATACCCTACCCTAGTGGAACAAACCCAATACCCTACCCTAGTGGAACAAACCTAATACCCTACCCTAGTGGAACAAAACCAATACCCTACCCTAGTGGAACAAACCCAATACCCTACCCTAGTGGAACAAACCCAATACCCTACCCTAGTGGAACAAACCCAATACCCTACCCTAGTGGAACAAACCTAATACCCTACCCTAGTGGAACAAAACCAATACCCTACCCTAGTGGAACAAACCTAATACCCTACCCTAGTGGAACAAACCTAATACCCTACCCTAGTGGAACAAAACCCAATACCCTACCCTAGTGGAACAAACCCAATACCCTACCCTAGTGGAACAAACCCAATACCCTACCCTAGTGGAACAAACCCAATACCCTACCCTAGTGGAACAAACCCAATACCCTACCCTAGTGGAACAAACCTAATACCCTACCCTAGTGGAACAAACCTAATACCCTACCCTAGTGGAACAAAACCCAATACCCTACCCTAGTGGAACAAACCCAATACCCTACCCTAGTGGAACAAACCCAATACCCTACCCTAGTGGAACAAACCCAATACCCTACCCTAGTGGAACAAACCCAATACCCTACCCTAGTGGAACAAAACCCAATACCCTACCCTAGTGGAACAAAACCCAATACCCTACCCTAGTGGAACAAACCCAATACCCTACCCTAATGGAACAAACCCAATACCCTACCCTAGTGGAACAAACCCAATACCCTACCCTAGCGGAACAAAGCCAATACCCTACCCTTGTGGAACAAAACCCAATAGCCTACCCTAGTGGAACAAAACCCAATATCCTACCCTTGTGGAACAAACCCAATACCCTACCCTAGTGGAACAAAACCCAATATCCTACCCTAGTGGAACAAAACACAATACCCTACCCTAGTGGAACAAAACACAATAGCCTACCCTAGTGGAACAAAACACAATATCCTACCCTTGTGGAACAAAACCCAATACCCTACCCTAGTGGAACAAAACCCAATAGCCTACCCTAGTGGAACAAAACCCAATAGCCTACCCTAGTGGAACAAAACCCAATATCCTACCCTAGTGGAACAAAGCCAATACCCTACCCTTGTGGAACAAAACCCAATACCCTACCCTAGTGGAACAAAACCCAATAGCCTACCCTAGTGGAACAAAACCGAATAGCCTACCCTAGTGGAACAAAACCCAATATCCTACCCTAGTGGAACAAAGCCAATACCCTACCCTTGTGGAACAAAACCCAATAGCCTACCCTAGTGGAACAAAACCCAATATCCTACCCTTGTGGAACAAACCCAATACCCTACCCTAGTGGAACAAAACCCAATATCCTATCCTAGTGGAACAAAACCCAATATCCTATCCTTGTGGAACAAAGCCAGTACCCTACCCTAGTGGAACAAAACCCAATATCCTACCCTTGTGGAACAAACCCAATACCCTACCCTAGTGGAACAAAACCCAATATCCTACCCTAGTGGAACAAAACACAATACCCTACCCTAGTGGAACAAAACACAATAGCCTACCCTAGTGGAACAAAACCCAATATCCTACCCTTGTTGAACAAAACCCAATACCCTACCCTAGTGGAACAAAACACAATAGCCTACCCTAGTGGAACAAAGCCAATATTATTTTCTAGTGGAACAAAGCCAATATCCTATGAACAAAGCCAATATCCTACCCTAGTTGAACAAAAGCCAATGTTTCTCATTGCTGCAGAGTCCTGGGGCTTCATGTATAAATGGTGCATACATACAAAAAAGATGCGTATGCCACTGTCTCCATGGATTTCGGATTTATAAAAACAAACATGACTTTAAAACATGCGCATATTTGCACAGAGTATGACTCGTGCATACACACATTTTTGAGACTGTGGGAATTGGCGGGAAAACTGGCATACGCATCTTTTTTGTATACGTATGCATCGTTTATACATGAGACCCCCCAAGTCAAAGTTGGAAAGATGCATTGTAGTTTGTATATGGACTGCTGATGTCTAAGCTGTAGGGCTCAGCCTGTGATTGTCAAGCAACTTTCGGGGGGGAAAAATCTTACAGAAGAGGATGGGCATCTGAACCTTTATCCAAACATGCACTTTCTATACCTACTTAGACTTATGCATTGCATAAATACATGCAGATATTAAAATTATATGAAATGGGTCTTTCGGATAAAAAGTCACCCTGAGAAGTTCATGTACTTGAAAGTCAAACCTAGGGTAAATCTATGGGTTAGACATATTTAACAAGCACACATCAGGTCAATACCCCTCACGTGATTGGTTAATGTGCATGTGATGGCACACCCTAGCATGCTGTCACTTATAAGTTTGATCGGGGATCACCCAAGGTTTCACACATGTGGAGAATGTGTGTACTGCCAGATGCGTGTATATACACAACAGCACGTCATCTGCTACTATATCTTTCAATTCAATTAAATTAAATTTTGTTTGTATAGCGCTTTTTACAGAGACACAGTCACAAAGATGCTTTATAGTGGAAATAAAACAAAAATTTGGGCAAAAAACCAGACCTGAACCTCCATAAAGTGAGCAATTGACCTGGAAAAAACACTCCCCTGTATATCTGGTTCAAAGAGTGTTACTATGATGTATCTGCAGCGATATTTTATCCTTTTAATGTACTGACATGCATATACTTTGCTTTATGCATAGCTCTGAATAAGAGGCTCTGCCAAAGGCATGTAATGTAATATTTTGTTATGTTCTAGGACTGGGTGTAATGTGACCTTGGTAAGCGTGTACTTCTGAAGTTTTAACTTATTTGGTATATTTTTCGACGTAGCCGAAAGAGGGCATCACTGGTACAAACCATACGGTATATTTTCGACGTAGAGGGCATCACTGGTACAAACCATAAGGCTCCGCCATGTTTCTCTTCGTGTCGTAACTAAACGGATACAGATGACACATGTTACCTCACATGAAATCCTCACAGCATTAACCTGGAAATAAAACGGCCAAGGGAACAAAACAACAGCCGTCGCTCGGGGAAACCGTCTGTGTGTGAGGGATTGGCGAGAGTGTGTGCGTGTGCGTGTGCGTGTGTGGGGGGGAGGGGTTCTTGGCACTGTTTCTGCAGTCAATGACATCACTTAGAGAATGCAATGTTAATTCAATGGGAGTGTTTAGTGTTATTTGTTAGTGTTAGTGTTTTATTTGCACAGCTATACTGAATGTGTGCTTATTGTTTCTGCTTGTACAGAGCTACATGAAAAAGACTATGATGGACAGACAGCCATTTACTGGGAGGTGAAGTACCCATTCCCCCTGTCGAACAGAGATGTATCCTGACAAATATTAAAATGTGAAAAACAAATGTTACAGCATGACTGAACTAAAAAACACATCTTTTATGCACAGTAATTTTCCATTTAAATTTAAAATTCACATTCATCTGGAAAAGGAATGTTGATTTGACACACTGCATGTCTGCCTTTTAGGAAGAACACACACACACACACATGCTCACGCACAGGCACAGATAGACACACACACACACACATGCTCACGCACAGGCACAGATAGACACACACACACACACACGTGCGCACACACACACACACACACACACACACACACACATGCTCACACACACACACACACACACACACAGGCATGTCCACCAGGCTTCTTTAACTCTTTAGCCCAGTATGTGTACGTGCGGGAAAAGAGAGAGCTGGAGATGGATGGGAGGAAGATCTGGGTGGTTCTGGCCCAGAGCAACCCGGTCTCACAGTGTCCAGAGAAGGGTGGAGTTCTGAGGGTGAAGGACTACAAGCAGAGCCTGGCTATAGAGAGTGACAAGGCCTCCGGAACCAAGAGTATGTGCCGCTCTCATTCTGTGTAAAGGCCCACACACATCGCCATTCTCTTCCTGGTTTTAGTATCTGAAACGCCCACAAAACGTTCGCAAAGGGCAGCGACAAGCCAGAAACCCCGATTTTTCTCCAACTCTCTGTACACATTCTTATTGCGACTCTGACAAATTATGTAAAAACATACGTCATGTCGCTTGGGAAATCGTTTTACGAAGAACTCAGAAACATTGCATTTAAACCCTAAAATATGCATACTTCCACTGAAATTGCAATATTTTGACTTGAACCAGTATGGAACACAATTGAAGAGCTCCAGGATGATGTGAAAAGCTCAAAAACACAAAAGATATGTGTGTGAACCTTTAAATACTCTCTCCTGTCTGTCTGCATGTGTTTATATGTTTAAGTACACGCGCACACGTGTAGCTATGTGGGGTTGCCCTGTTTAAATACTCTCTCTCCTGTCTGTCTGCATGTGTTTATATGTTTAAGTACACGCACACACGTGTAGCTATGTGGGGTTTTTCCGTTTAAACACTGGCGCTCAATTCTGTGTTAACATGCAGTTTACTTGTTTAAATGCACTCTTCAGCGTTTAAAAAAAGTGAGTTTTACCTTAAATCACACGCCTCTAAAAAGAAAGTTTATTGGTATATTATTTGAAGTGCTCACTACATTCAGACTAACAGGGCCCCTATTTCAGAGTGTACCTGTATGGCAGTGACAGATTCTTTTGGGTGGGTCCATGTGTTTATCGTGCAACTGAGGATTTCTACCGTAGTCTACCCTCCCCACTGTGGTTGCAGTGCTTGTGATTGCTCAGCTCTGTGTGTGTGTGTGTGTGTGTGTGTGTGTGTGCGCGTGCGTGCGTGCGTGTGTGTGTGTGTGTGTGCATGTGTGTATGTCTGATGTGTTTTTCTTTGCTCACATAGCTCTGTTTGTGTGTGTGTGCGTGTGTGTGTGTGCGTGTGTTTGTTCTGTCTGCTGTGTTTTTGATAGCTCACATAGCTCTGTTTGTGTGTGTGTGTGTGCTGTCTGCTGTGTTTTTCTTTGCTCACATAGCTTTGTCTGTGTGCGTGTGTGTGCGTGTGTGTGTTGCGTGTGTGTTCTGTCTGCTGTGTTTTTGATTGCTCACATAGCTCTGTTTGTGTGCGTGTGCGTGTGTGTTCTGTCTGCTGTGTTTTTGATTGCTCACATAGCTCTGTTTGTGTGCTGTCTCTGCAGTGTTCATGAATTACTTTGATAACCCAGGTGGGATGATACCAACTTGGCTAGTGAACTGGGCAGCCAAGGTAAGTTCACGCACAACAAACTCCAAATTTGTGAGCGGACTGCGGGTTCTTAAACTTGGACGGTACCAAAATATTTGTAATATTTGATAATACTAAAAAAGAAGGAATATCCACACACTGCTCCCAAAGCATAATTTAATTGACGGGCAAGGTTTCGAACAATAAGGTCTTGGCAAAAAGGCAAAACTTTTCTCTTTTTTTTGGTCAATTAAATTACACATTTTGGGAGCTTACAATTTCAGTGTGTGGCTATTTCAGTGTGCGGCTATTCTTTCTGTTCTACTTTTAGTCGTTCCGTTTGGCCCACACCTGAGCCCAATTTGGGTCGGGTGTGCACACTAGCCTACTGCCTTTGCAACATTTGATAATACCCTGTGGGGACATTTTTAATTGTACACTTGTGATAGCAAATTAATTTATGTGAGTGCTCATGGTAACTGAACCCTATCGGATGGCTTCCTTAGTCTTTAAAGTGCAGTTTAGTGTGGGTACAAAGCTGTGGTTGGTGTGATGAGTTCATCTCCACAGCTGATCTGGGGATAAGCTCATTACGAGGCGAGGAAAGATCTGGGGAGGCGCAGCACGGCGTGTCGGGTCATCACCGAGGTCGCCGACGCCCCGCGTGCGTAAATGGCATCTGTCCCAGCATGCTCTGGGGGCTCTTCATTGTGAGCAGATGTTTTTATGTGGCGATAAAAGTTCCCAAGCCCAGACCGTCTCACATAGCAGCGGCGTGGTGTGTTGTGGTGGGAAGAAGACTGCGGTCGGTTCGGAGTTGGATGAGAAACTGCTGTTACACCCCTTAAGCCGTTAACTTTCCATCCTCAACTTTGTTCCATTCAGTAAAGATGAGCATATATATATATGGGTACTTTGTAAGTTTGAGTTCTGGTCAGCTGGCCCTGTACAGGAAAGTCTGTTGAGTGTCTTATCCTTTTCAACTCGACACACTTGTGTTTGTGTGTGTGTGTGTGCGCGCGAGATTGTGTGTGTGTGTGTGTGCGTGTATGTGTGCTCATGTGTGTGTGTGTGAGTGTGTGTATGAGTGTGTGCGTGTATGTGTGCTCATGTGTGTGTGTGTGAGTGTGTGTATGTGTGTGTGAGTGTGTGCGTGTATGTGTGCTCATGTGTGTGTGTGTGTGTGTGTACATGCTTATGTGTGAGTATCTGTTTCTTCTTCTTCAGAGTGGTGTGCCGGGGTTTCTAGGTGACCTGCAGAAGGCCTGCAAAAATTACCCAGAATACTGCAGGAAGTGACAGAAATGATGGCGCAGAGGTCACAGAGGGGTCACGAGAGCTGCCTTTTCCCTCTGCCCTTCCTCCTCACTGTGCAGTGTACTGTAAAGCTACTGTAAGGAGCAATCATTATAATACAGATCAATTCAAGAGACATTCTGGGACTGTAGAAGTCTGGGGCCGCGTTCGGATTGGCTCCCTATACGCTTTATAGTGCAGTATTTAGGGAACAAGCCATTTTGTAGGATGTGCAAATTCTCAGTGTTCTCCATTGAGAATTTGGAAACGATCGGAATGGCCAATCTCCTAAATAATGCACTATAGAGCACATAGGGAGCCAATCCGAACGCAGCCTGGGATTTACTACTGTTTCCCCAGTGAGAAACCGTTGAGAGGAATTCCTCAGTACTCGTGGGTTTGGTGTTCTGTGGTTTTGTTTTACTGTATGACTGGGCAAGGAGCCTTTGGACAGTCTTAACTTCACAACTATAGCATTTTTAAACTAATATGTAATAGTTGTTTTATTCCTTTTTCACACAAAATTAGAAGTCAAAACCAGGAGTAAAGAGGTAACAAGGAAAAATAGAAAAAAGCTAAAGAAAAGATGTGCCTTTATATCAGATCAATAGCCTGGTTACACCCAGAGCTTGTTCACTTCCAGGGCTGGTCTTGGGGAAACCCCCGGTTGCTAGAGATCCCACTGTCATCATCACAGGAATTAGAGGCTTTGTCGAGCCCCAAAATGTCCAGAGCTATACCAACCAATCACTGACTGATTTGAACATAATCATAGGACATAACACAGTCATAAAACTTTGCTATGGAGAGCACTGTCTCTTTTTTTTATTGGTTGAAACAAGTATGTGATTGACAGAATAGCGCTGACATTCATCGACTCGTTCGAGCCGATGAAAATGAATTGCCTTCCACGGCACAGCTCAATTGTTTCGCATCAGTGAGTCAATGATCAATGATATAGTTGAATAAGAGTTAGGAAAATTAGACTTGTTGTGTAACAGGTAGACAGCCAATGGAAACCCTGCCTGAACGCTGCATGCCAGATCATCCACCAATCAGTAAAGAGATGACCGCATGAACCTGTGTCTTGTCTACTGTACTTGTTAGTCCTCCAAGATATTCTTCCTTGGTGTTAAAGCATTCTCATGTGGTATTTCTAAAGGGACCCAGCATGAGGTGATTTTGTATGTTATGTCTTTTTTTGGATCGATCACTGTTCTTTGAACCTTTCTGTTATTAATAAGTGGCATAATTAGCATCTTATTGTTCTGTTTTTTTCCAGAGTGTATTAAATGAATGGCACTGGCACAGTTTTGCACTGATTGTATTCCACTTTTAATACAATATCATTAAAACCAACATTGGTGGTTAAGTCTGTCTGTGTGTGGTACTATAATTAATGTGGGGAAAATGTAATTTCTGTATGTAAAATTTTAATAATTACAAACCTCATAAAAAATATTAACCTAAAAATATATATATTTTATGAACAATGGAGCTTTTACCTTGCGCTTTGTTTATCGTAGACAGTGCGTCAGCCTTCCAAACTCAGGAAGACATGTTTCGGCTCATGATCTTGAATGACATCGAGTACAGCATGAGCATAAATGTCCACCTCGAAAATAAAATGACAATAAGCTGAAATCTCTTTCTTGATGAGTCATTGGAGTGTGGGCCTCTACCAAATACCCTTCATTAGATTTCATCAATTTGGGAAGCCGCGGAAAAGCTGCACAACAAACTCGTATTGTTAGGATGTCTCATTACTGTCCCTCAATCGTTTAAAAATGGCCTCCTGAGCCCTATTAACTCATGTTCCCATGATCCTCTGGGAGAATAGATGAAGGCCATGAGTACACGATGGGCCTCATTCACCAACCATTCTACGAACAAATTTGTTCTTAAGACGTTCTTTAAATTGTTTTTATAAACATTCTGGCATTCACCAATGTTTTTTTATTTGGAATTTTTTATTGGGTAGAACATAAGCTTAGAACGCAAGCATCAGTTAATCCCAAAATGTTTGTAAAATAAAAATTTGTAGAGTGATTGGTGAATGAGGCCCAATGTTATTCATCAAATCAGGGTGTGTATTCATTGCTGTGGGATGGTTTTATTTACTTTTTTTTGAAGGTCTACAGTACCATACACCAGCCCCCTTCCTAACCTCCCTTAAACTGTGTAAATATATAACCATACTAATCTGGAGGTCTCACCCAGACAGAACCAGCCCAGACTGTTACCTGAGTCAACCACGCATTTGAAATGGTTTAACTCTTTAGATGGCTGTAAAATTGTAAAACACTGGATACATTTTGCATTAAGTGGGCATATTTGAACAGCTCATTTCTGAGAGTTGCTGTCCTCGTTAAGTGGGAACAACATGTTATTTGTTTGAGCCAGCATATCACTAAAACTAAATTGGATTTAGTTTTGAATTGTATTACTAAACACACACAAATTATATGAAAGAATACATTGTTTTATAATGCAGATTTGACCCTGTTGTGCAGTACTAGTCTATATCACATACAGCTACACGCAGTAGTGTAGGGTATACGCGGGTATACACAGTATACCCACTTCTTTCTTACTGGGCATAGAGTATACTCACTTCTTAATCCCCACTGGTGAATGTATCAATTAGTAGTCATGGATTTGCTAAATTACAGTATACCTAGAGTACACCTACTTCTCCAGGCACTACCAAACCACTGGCTACAAGCCAAGGACATTCCATGAGCCGTAGGGTGGTGCATGGGGTCAAGGTAAATGATCGCAGATTCTAATGCTAATACTCTCATACTGGAGGAGCGGAGATAAAGTCTTGAGTGTAAAAGTGTACAGTTCCGGGCTCCTCAAAATGGCGCGATAGCGTGTCAGTTTTGGGAGAGGCTATTTTGCTTTGCAGTGGTGGCCTCGTGCTGTGATCGATCTGTGAAACCTACAGAAAAGCGAGCGACAGCTGGCTGATAACGAGCATTTTAAGTTTGTTGGGTGGAAGTTTCGTAGCCACGCCTACCTGATATATAACCACGCCCACTCCACAATCGCGAATCTTCTTACTGCAACTGTCATATTTCGGAGGTCATAATTCAACGAATTATCCTAATGAGTATGACTCCGCTGACAGGGACATTACTCTCTGCGATCATCTGCGATTACACGACAGACCAAAACGAGGCAGTTCCTGTTCTTTCTAATGCTTTCCAGACATCCTGAGAGTGAAGCCTTCCTCGGACGAGGCCCCAGATCCTTCACGCCCTGTGTTTGTGCAACAGAGACGCAATCGCGCCGACGGCTTTTCTCAACAAAAAAAACAAAAACAGTTGTTTAAAAAAACGTCTAAAACAAACAGTTAGTGTTGCGAAAGAACTTGTGTCTGTGTTTAGACTAAAATGCGGTTGTTCTTCTCAGAACCAGAATCCAGACGTACATTCAGTGGATGTTGTTCTTCCTGTGAGAACGCGCTGATCTCAGACTAATAAGGCTACTCTGCCTGAAGCTTCGAGGCCTGTTGTCAGGCTCAGCTTGTCGATTACGACTGAATGGTCATTTACACAAAGCAGTGTTTGTAAAACAGTTGGGTGGAATCCCGTCCAGCAGTGACGGATGGAGAACTGACCTTCTCCGACTCCCCTGGGGGAATGAATCATGCACAGCCAAATGTTTGGTGTTAACTCAACTCAAACAGAGTTTATACAAATCCAGCAGGGGATAAATGTACTCTACCAGATCAAAATGTACTTTTTGTGCAAGAGTTGATTTAACACTGAACATATTACTGTGTGCTGTGTCTCCCTCAGTATTCTCCCTCAACCTTTTCCCTCTTTAACACTTCCATAAATCAAATATGCTATCTTCTATTGGCAGGACAAATCAAAGCCATGTCACCAAAACCATTTTAGGCCTACACAAAGTCACTACAGAACAGCAGCAGCGCAATATAGAACCCACATTAACCTATGTACAGTTTTATGTAAAAAGGAGAGCATTTACAACCACAATATTTTCAGAAAAGAAAATATATATATATATGTATAGTCTCTGTTTCTATCTTCCTCCACAGAGCTCAGAAAAGCCCCACTCTTTTATTTAATCACACTGGACCAGGAAATGAGGTAAGTGTCTTTAGAAGCATTGCATTGAGGGGGGTCATATCCATTCTTCTATCAGAAAACCTGCAGGTCCTGCTGTCTCCCATCTTCCTCAGCCAGTTTCTGTCTCCCCCTCTCTCTCTACCTCTCATTCCCCCTCTCCTTTTTTCTGTCTCTGTCTCAACCTGTCTTTCTTTGACCCATGTAATGTCCATTAACCTGTTTAAGAATTTGACCACAGTCCAATTATATTATATTCTGAGCAGAAACGCTGTTGAAGCTTATAGCCCGTTGGAGATGTCAGGCATAATTTAGTGTTAATGTTCCCGCAGGTAAACCAACCTTTCCGTCGGTGACCTGCGTCTGTTAGAGCCTCTGTGAGAGTTTACCGTACAGGTAGCTGCTCAGGTAGGTCTCAGTGGCAATGGGGCCTCAGGGTATATGCCATCCACCCACTGTCAGTGTGGTAACAGGGACATTCACAACGGTGTATTGCTTTCAGAAGTTGGTTGGGGAAAAACAAAGTTTTAGTTTCATCAAAAAAGTACATGAATATGCTCATTGTTGAGTGCGCTTGGAACATTCTCTCGCCTCACTAGTAGATAAAAAGCACACCAAAATGTGAATCCTGATATACAAAGACTCTCTAAATAGATTTTTTAAATGCAATTTACCCTAGCTAAGCAGGCCTGCTAAGTAAATTTATAAAATGTAAAACTATTATGATCAGTAGATTAAGTAGATTAGTTTTCCTGTTTAAGTATTTGCACTAATTAGGGAATCCGTAGAAATGGGCACTGATAGTCCGATAATGGGTGTGTGAGTACATTTTTATGTAGTATGTCCACACTAGTCTACTGTAGAGTCCTGTTTCCATCATGCTGGTAAGACTGACAATCTGTACCATGTTCACATACACCAACAATCATAAAATGGGATCATATCTGTAATATATTTGACTGTGCCGCCTGGTTTAAGATAATTACTTAAATTTACTGTTTTTGTCAACAACAACAACAAAATAAAAGTTGCCTGTAACGCTACTTCAGTGGCGCACACACGTGAGTTACATACGCCCTCTGGTGGTCACTGCTGTGAACTGCAGGATCGATTGGGTTCCCCTTGACATGGCTGAAAATTGGTGGTTGCTGTGGGGGTGGATATGCAAAATTATGCACTCAGTCCCTTTAATGTTACTGGTTTACCTTTTTAAAAAAAAAGTCATATATGATTTAAATGTAATATGTTACCATTTGAGCGCAGTCAAATAATAGCTCTCAGTCTAGGATCCAAAGATGTCTGCAGTTGCCTTGGAAACAGCATGTGGAATCGGGTGGAGACAATGATGGAGATGGGGTGGAGATTCCATCACGAGAAAGGAACTTTGACAGTATCCAGAACAATCCCATTGGGGAACAAATTTTTGGTGCTGTAGTGAAGTGTCATTAATAAAGACTTGGGCTTTTATGAATGGCTGAAGCAGTTGTGGACTTGGCTAGTACCTGGATGGGAGACCTAGGAACACAAAGTTGCTACTCGATATGCTGTTGGTGGACCATTGAGCTGGTTTATTTGCTTCCTCTGGGAAATTAAGCAGGTCCTTACTCACTTATTTGCTATGAAAATTGATAAAGAGACTTACTGGATGCTCACAGTCACTACCAATCAGTGCTTCATTGTAGAAAACATACTGGGGCTCATAGACTGAAGTGTTCCTCTTGTCTTCCGATTGGGTAAAATGCTGCCACCCCCAAAAGACCTATACATTTCAACAGAGACCTGGCCAGTGTTAAGGCACCACGTTCTGTATTATCTGGGGGCGGCTGTGGCTCAGGAGGTAGAGCAGGGTCGACGATTCGATCCCCGGCTCCTCCTGTCCACATGTCGAAGTGTCCTTGGGCAAGACACTGAACCCCAAATTGCTCCCAATGAGCAGGCTAGCACCTTGCATGGCAGCTGCTGCCATTGGTGTGTGAATGTGTGTGTGAACGGGTGAGTGAGAGGCCATTGTAAAGCGCTTTGGGTAAAGGCGCTATATAAGTGCAGTCCATTTACCATGTTATCTGTGTGATGTTCTACATTTCTGCTGCTTCCACAGTGTCGGCCATCTTCCACTTCTTTAGAGAGTGCAGACTACAACAACAAGGGGTTGTTTCTCACCATCACAAAGTATATCTGCATAACCCTGTGCTCTGTGCCCTTAAATAAAGTTGGATATTAATAGATTAGATCATTCCGGAGACAGTTGCACAAACACGGTAAATAGTGAAACAGGACACCTTTACTGTTCTCAGAATTGCCTTGCTCCGCGCTACATGTCCTCAGCTGATTTACTTGCACCCTCTAGTGGTCAAACTGTGGAATAGCAGATGTGTGTGGATTTCAGTTGAATTGGACACAGCCACTTGCAGTTCCAATCTTTCTTCCCTCTCAGTGCAATCGGTGTTTTAGAGAAGTTCTATTAACTACAGTGAACTACTGATCTGTTATTACAATAGGGTTGCTTGTTATATTTCGGTTGTTGTATTTGACCCATACTTTATTCCACGAATTTACAATACACCCTCCACCAAGTGGCACAAGAGAGCAGAAACTTGATGTGGAGTAACTTGCGATTCAGACAGACGATTACACCATATTTTCCCATCATTATCCTTCACTCATCTCAACCTACTTGTGGGTATTTGGTTTTTCCATCTGATACACTCCAGTAAAGCTTGTCTCATGTCAATAAGTGATTCTCCTAACGAATTCCTGCAGTTTATTAGTGAGCTGCATGGTTTCCTTATCCGCTGCGTTATTGTACGTCAATGTTATTGTCAAGCCTCTTTATTATTATATAATCAGACTATATTTAGGGATTACATGGGTGCAGAAATGTGTGCGCGCGCGCGCTGCGGTTGCAATAAACCCGAAGAGTCCTCCCTCTCCCCCAATACAAATAAATAACAGGGCCAGACTCCATCTCAAGAGGGAAGTGGGGGGGGTCAAAGCTCATAGCCTGCATTCATATGGATAAATAAATGTGCTGGTAAAACGCTGTTTCTTCTGCGCGTGAGAATGTATACTCAGGTTGGGCCTACGATATACTTGGAAGTTGCTAGTGGCACTGAGTCCGTAATGGACGCACTTCGCTCTGCTATGGCCGACTGTAGGGTTAGGGAGAGACGAAGCACACGGTTTTCCTCCTGTCCCTGAGGGAGAGCGTTAATCCTCGGGGCGGTCGCGGGGAACACAAACGTTCGGCGGGAAGGTTGAGTGGTAACCTGATGGCAAATCAGATTAAGACATTTTGTTATAGGTTTCAAATGTTTCCAAATTATTTAATATACCTGTATGTATGATTTTATTTGTTTCATATGGTCTGGACTTTCAGGCTTTATGACTGAAATTAATATTTGAATTATCGCAGTTATGAGTTCACTGTAGCCTATTGGTTTACCAGGCTACCACAAATAGGCTATAGGGCAGGCTACCATCTCGTTTAATAAGTAGCCATACACGAACTTCTATTGTAAAATGAAAGTAGGCTACCTTAGCCTATTTATTTACTAGTCCTCAGTTGTGAAGGTTTGCGGCCAAAAAAAATTTTTTTTTATAAACGCGTTAGGAGTATTTCAGTTCTTGCATTGCAATATATGAAATGTTCTCTTTTCGTTTCAAGAGATATCTGTCAATCAAATAAAGAAGTAGGCCTATCTAATATTTGCAGTTCAACTGTGTTAAAGAATTCTGAAGTCGCTAAAGTGTTTTTTTTTCTCTTGACTTGTCTGCTGTGAAAACACGGAATATTTAACTTTCTGTTTTTAGGGAACTTGCTCGTCTATGACTGTGAATAGCGCCTCGTGTGTTTACTTGTTCGTTAGGAAATGGCGCACCGTAGAGCCAGGCATTTTTCAGGGACAATATTTTGCGCCTGCTGTTTGGTAATAAATGTCTCTTTCACAAACACTAAAGGACAGAATATTGTCCCAAAGCGATCCCTTTCACGAACGTAAAAACCCCCAAGATGACAGCTGCAGGGGAACTTGTTGTATTTGTATAATTTGGACAAGCTAGCTGTTAAAGATAATGTTTGACTTTTGTCCATTAATCTCTTGGCAAACAACGCTTCATTCAACAAGAGAAAAAAAGTTAGTGTAAATTACGGGCCCCGTTCAACAAAAAAACACGACTCGCCCCGACTTGAGCATATACACCCAAGCTAAGAAAACACATCCGAAAAAGTAAAAAAAAAAAAAAAAAAATAGGAAAAGGAAAGGAAAGAAGGGAAAATGTTTTCCAAAAAGCATGTCTGAGAACTGCAGTGGTTTAGGTGTTGAGCTCTATCGCGGCATTCTTGCGTTCTTGTACAAACTCATAGTCTATTCATTTTATTTGTCTGACGGTATGTTGAAATTGGTACTTATAGGCCTGCATTTTAGTTTGACACGTAAAATGACAATGATCATGCTGGTTTATTATTATTATGATTATTTTGTACGGTGAATGAAAATCTAATTAGCCCGCATGCACGGAAATCCCACGCAGTGATGTAGACATTCTCCGCATTCTTTGTGCTTCTGGGCTGTCAGATTTAAGATGGAAGTGTCAGTGGAATATTTGCATCTCTGCGGTGGAGCCGAGGAGCCAGTGTTTGTGCAGACTAGCGGGCATCGCAGCTCAAACACAACCAGCGGGCGGCCAGTGGGCGACCGCCGAGAATGTTGGCGCGCAAACAAGGGTTGAGGTGGATCGCAGCGGTTTATTCCGGAATTCTCCCAGAGGTGACGCAGCATTTTTGTTTAGCTGGAAAGTAACCTAACACCCCTTTAACAATTTGTCAAGAAGTTGCCTACACTCTCGGTCCATATTGTTCACCAATAAATCAACAAATCAATCATTTATTCTCCCCACAAGAATCTCTGCCACTGAAGCGCAGAATATGCCCCCGAACTACAGGCCTCTAGCTTGTCTGCTGCGCTACTCGTGAGCCATTTTAAACACGACAGGCAGAAGGTAACTACATGAGCGATTGGATGAGAGGAGCATCTCTCGTGGAACACCAGTAGCCAGAGCCGGCTGCTGGCATAAACTCTATGAAGTCATTTAGGGCCATAACCATCCCTGCAGGGCCACACAATTCAAGTAAAATGTTATTTTACGTTGGAGCACGTAAGGGCCACAACAACATTCTTGTTTACAATCCTATGGCCAGCTCTGCTATTCGCCAATGGGTGCCTGCATGCAGTGGCGCTGTATAGGGGGTTAGGGCTATTCCAGGGGTGCTCAAAAAATTGTGCTGCAATTATGCAGGGATGGGGTAGCCTGGGGTGGGTCCCAATGGGAGATATTTTCATGGGACCCATCAATGGAAGGAACTGAAGCAGCGGTAACCGGCGGAAGCCAGGCCCAAACCCCTGGGGCAATAGTGTGCTCCCCCACTGCGGAAAACCGCTCATAGTCTGCTAACGACGCTGACTAGGCCTGATTTACACAGCTTGGCTTGTGCTCACAGCAAGTACCTGGAGCGACTGACATTTTATACCAATTACACCTTCTGGTTCAATAACCGTTTGAACCTTCTATTCCCTTGCATAATCTTTGCTTCCACACTTGCACAGAAAGGGTTTGCGTGCTATAAGAATGCTGAACGTCTTCGCTGAGACAATTTTGAGCCGGGAGACGGGATACTATGACAGAGGTCTATCGCCACAGTAATGCTGCTAAATCCCTTCTTCCCAGAAGAACAGTAACACATTGGCTACACTGTTTGCTGGTCTGTTTTTTTAGCGAGAACGCTGAGCTAACAGCTTGACTATGATTGGGACTATTGTGTATTTTGCATGAAACGGTCTGATCTGAATAACATTTGCCTCAGCAACGTTATTAAGCTAACAATGCGTGACTGCCATGCGAAATGTTACCGTCAGCGGTAACTGCTATGATACGAAAACATATCAGTGTTCATAGTCCTACAAAAGCTGTTGCTAGCACGGATGGCATAAGGTTTGAGAAACAAGAGGATGTGAAGCAGCATTTGTGCAAGGGTTTAAAGTGTGTGGAGCACAGTATTTCTGCCACCAAATTAACCTTTCACCCCCATGCAGATAACTGAGAGAGTGCTGGTGTAGCTAATGAACTTCGCTGTATGTTTAGGCTGCCTCAGTTTGACTGTGGAGTAGCTAATAATCCTCAATTTGACTGTGGAGTGACTAATAATCCTCAATTTGACTGTGGAGTAGCTAATAATCCTCAATTTGACTGTGGAGTGACTAATAATCCTCAATTTGACTGTGGAGTGGCTAATAATCCTCAGTTTGACTGTGGAGTGGCTAATAATCCTCAATTTGACTGTGGAGTGACTAATAATCCTCAGTTTGACTGTGGAGTGGCTAATAATCCTCAATTTGACTGTGGAGTAGCTAATAATCCTCAATTTGACTGTGGAGTGACTAATAATCCTCAGTTTGACTGTGGAGTGGCTAATAATCCTCAGTTTGACTGTGGAGTGGCTAATAATCCTCAGTTTGACTGTGGAGTAGCTAATAATCCTCAATTTGACTGTGGAGTGACTAATAATCCTCAGTTTGACTGTGGAGTGGCTAATAATCCTCAATTTGACTGTGGAGTAGCTAATAATCCTCAATTTGACTGTGGAGTAGCTAATAATCCTCAATTTGACTGTGGAGTGGCTAATAATCCTCAATTTGACTGTGGAGTAGCTAATAATCCTCAATTTGACTGTGGAGTGGCTAATAATCCTCAATTTGACTGTGGAGTAGCTAATAATCCTCAATTTGACTGTGGAGTGGCTAATAATCCTCAATTTGACTGTGGAGTAGCTAATAATCCTCAATTTGACTGTGGAGTGGCTAATAATCCTCAATTTGACTGGGGAGTGGCTAATAATCCTCAATTTGACTGGGGAGTGGCTAATAATCCTCAATTTGACTGTGGAGTGGCTAATAATCCTCAATTTGACTGTGGAGTGACTAATAATCCTCAATTCGACTGTGTAGAGGCTAATAATCCTCAATTTGACTGTGGAGAGGCTAATAATCCTCAATTTGACTGTGGAGTAGCTAATAATCCTCAATTTGACTGTGGAGTGGCTAATAATCCTCAATTTGACTGTGGAGTAGCTAATAATCCTCAATTTGACTGTGTAGAGGCTAATAATCCTCAGTTTGACTGTGGAGTGGCTAATAATCCTCAATTTGACTGTGGAGTGACTAATAATCCTCAATTTGACTGTGGAGTGACTAATAATCCTCAATTTGACTGTGGAGTAGCTAATAATCCTCAGTTTGACTGTGCAGTGACTAATAATCCTCAATTTGACTGTGGAGTGACTAATAATCCTCAATTTGACTGTGGAGTAGCTAATAATCCTCAAATTGACTGTGGAGTAGCTAATAATCCTCAATTTGACTGTGGAGTAGCTAATAATCCTCAATTTGACTGTGTAGAGGCTAATAATCCTCAATTTGACTGTGGAGTGACTAATAATCCTCAATTTGACTGTGGAGTGACTAATAATCCTCAATTTGACTGTGGAGTAGCTAATAATCCTCAATTCGACTGTGGAGTAGCTAATAATCCTCAATTTGACTGTGGAGTAGCTAATAATCCTCAATTTGACTGTGGAGTAGCTAATAATCCTCAATTTGACTGTGGAGTGGCTAATAATCCTCAATTTGACTGGGGAGTGGCTAATAATCCTCAATTTGACTGTGGAGTGACTAATAATCCTCAATTTGACTGTGGAGTGACTAATAATCCTCAATTTGACTGTGGAGAGGCTAATAATCCTCAATTTGACTGTGGAGTAGCTAATAATCCTCAATTTGACTGTGTAGAGGCTAATAATCCTCAATTTGACTGTGGAGAGGCTAATAATCCTCAATGGTGAATAATGTCCCAAATATTAAGGAACTGACCTCCCTTCAGGTGCCTCTTGGGTTATTGGCCAGACAAACGCACGGCGGACCTTTTAAACGTTGTAATGGAGTTATAATGAGTACTTAGGTGGTGTATCCAGAGATCCTTTTGTTTGCTTATTTATGCAGTGGTCAAGGTAGCATTTGCAGTAAAACCTTCAGTGTTAATACAACTTTTTATTTTAAAAAAATAATAATAATCAAATGTACCATAACTTTACTCCATTGAGTAAGGTGAGTAAAGATGAGTAAAATGTACTACATCAGTACTACTCTAATAGTGGAGTAGTGGTTACAGCACTACTCTAATAGTGGAGTAGTGGTTACAGCACTACTCTAATAGTGGAGTAGTGGTTACAGTACTACTCTAATAGTGGAGTAGTGGTTACAGTACTACTCTAATAGTGGAGTAGTGGTTACAGTACTACTCTAATAGTGGAGTAGTGGTTACAGCACTACTCTAATAGTGGAGTAGTGGTTACAGCACTACTCTAATAGTGGAGTAGTGGTTACAGTACTACTCTAATAGTGGAGTAGTGGTTACAGTACTACTCTAATAGTGGAGTAGTGGTTACAGTACTACTCTAATAGTGGAGTAGTGGTTACAGTACTACTCTAATAGTGGAGTAGTGGTTACAGTACTACTCTAATAGTGGAGTAGTGGTTACAGTACTACTCTAATAGTGGAGTAGTGGTTACAGTACTACTCTAATAGTGGAGTAGTGGTTACAGTACTACTCTAATAGTGGAGTAGTGGTTACAGTACTACTCTAATAGTGGAGTAGTGGTTACAGTACTACTCTAATAGTGGAGTAGTGGTTACAGTACTACTCTAATAGTGGAGTAGTGGTTACAGCACTACTCTAATAGTGGAGTAGTGGTTACAGTACTACTCTAATAGTGGAGTAGTGGTTACAGCACTACTCTAATAGTGGAGTAGTGGTTACAGTACTACTCTAATAGTGGAGTAGTGGTTACAGTACTACTCTAATAGTGGAGTAGTGGTTACAGTACTACTCTAATAGTGGAGTAGTGGTTACAGTACTACTCTAATAGTGGAGTAGTGGTTACAGTACTACTCTAATAGTGGAGTAGTGGTTACAGCACTACTCTAATAGTGGAGTAGTGGTTACAGTACTACTCTAATAGTGGAGTAGTGGTTACAGTACTACTCTAATAGTGGAGTAGTGGTTACAGTACTACTCTAATAGTGGAGTAGTGGTTACAGTACTACTCTAATAGTGGAGTAGTGGTTACAGTACTACTCTAATAGTGGAGTAGTGGTTACAGTACTACTCTAATAGTGGAGTAGTGGTTACAGTACTACTCTAATAGTGGAGTAGTGGTTACAGTACTACTCTAATAGTGGAGTAGTGGTTACAGTACTACTCTAATAGTGGAGTAGTGGTTACAGTACTACTCTAATAGTGGAGTAGTGGTTACAGCACTACTCTAATAGTGGAGTAGTGGTTACAGTACTTCTCTAATAGTGGAGTAGTGGTTACAGTACTACTCTAATAGTGGAGTAGTGGTTACAGTACTACTCTAATAGTGGAGTAGTGGTTACAGTACTACTCTAATAGTGGAGTAGTGGTTACAGTACTACTCTAATAGTGGAGTAGTGGTTACAGCACTACTCTAATAGTGGAGAAGTGGTTACAGTACTACTCTAATAGTGGAGTAGTGGTTACAGCACTACTCTAATAGTGGAGTAGTGGTTACAGTACTACTCTAATAGTGGAGTAGTGGTTACAGCACTACTCTAATAGTGGAGTAGTGGTTACAGTACTACTCTAATAGTGGAGTAGTGGTTACAGCACTACTCTAATAGTGGAGTAGTGGTTACAGTACTACTCTAATAGTGGAGTAGTGGTTACAGTACTACTCTAATAGTGGAGTAGTGGTTACAGTACTACTCTAATAGTGGAGTAGTGGTTACAGCACTACTCTAATAGTGGAGTAGTGGTTACAGTACTACTCTAATAGTGGAGTAGTGGTTACAGTACTACTCTAATAGTGGAGTAGTGGTTACAGTACTACTCTAATAGTGGAGTAGTGGTTACAGTACTACTCTAATAGTGGAGTAGTGGTTACAGTACTACTGTAATAGTGGAGTAGTGGTTACAGTACTACTCTAATAGTGGAGTAGTGGTTACAGTACTACTCTAATAGTGGAGTAGTGGTTACAGTACTACTCTAATAGTGGAGTAGTGGTTACAGTACTACTCTAATAGTGGAGTAGTGGTTACAGTACTACTCTAATAGTGGAGTAGTGGTTACAGTACTACTCTAATAGTGGAGTAGTGGTTACAGTACTACTCTAATAGTGGAGTAGTGGTTACAGCACTACTCTAATAGTGGAGTAGTGGTTACAGTACTACTCTAATAGTGGAGTAGTGGTTACAGCACTACTCTAATAGTGGAGTAGTGGTTACAGTACTACTCTAATAGTGGAGTAGTGGTTACAGTACTACTCTAATAGTGGAGTAGTGGTTACAGTACTACTCTAATAGTGGAGTAGTGGTTACAGCACTACTCTAATAGTGGAGTAGTGGTTACAGTACTACTCTAATAGTGGAGTAGTGGTTACAGTACTACTCTAATAGTGGAGTAGTGGTTACAGTACTACTCTAATAGTGGAGTAGTGGTTACAGTACTACTCTAATAGTGGAGTAGTGGTTACAGTACTACTGTAATAGTGGAGTAGTGGTTACAGTACTACTCTAATAGTGGAGTAGTGGTTACAGTACTACTCTAATAGTGGAGTAGTGGTTACAGTACTACTCTAATAGTGGAGTAGTGGTTACAGTACTACTCTAATAGTGGAGTAGTGGTTACAGTACTACTCTAATAGTGGAGTAGTGGTTACAGTACTACTCTAATAGTGGAGTAGTGGTTACAGTACTACTCTAATAGTGGAGTAGTGGTTACAGCACTACTCTAATAGTGGAGTAGTGGTTACAGTACTACTCTAATAGTGGAGTAGTGGTTACAGTACTACTCTAATAGTGGAGTAGTGGTTACAGTACTACTCTAATAGTGGAGTAGTGGTTACAGTACTACTCTAATAGTGGAGTAGTGGTTACAGTACTACTCTAATAGTGGAGTAGTGGTTACAGTACTACTCTAATAGTGGAGTAGTGGTTACAGTACTACTCTAATAGTGGAGTAGTGGTTACAGTACTACTCTAATAGTGGAGTAGTGGTTACAGTACTACTCTAATAGTGGAGTAGTGGTTACAGTACTACTCTAATAGTGGAGTAGTGGTTACAGTACTACTCTAATAGTGGAGTAGTGGTTACAGCACTACTCTAATAGTGGAGTAGTGGTTACAGTACTACTCTAATAGTGGAGTAGTGGTTACAGTACTACTCTAATAGTGGAGTAGTGGTTACAGTACTACTCTAATAGTGGAGTAGTGGTTACAGCACTACTCTAATAGTGGAGTAGTGGTTACAGCACTACTCTAATAGTGGAGTAGTGGTTACAGCACTACTCTTAATAGTGGAGTAGTGGTTACAGCACTACTCTAATAGTGGAGTAGTGGTTACAGTACTACTCTAATAGTGGAGTAGTGGTTACAGTACTACTCTAATAGTGGAGTAGTGGTTACAGTACTACTCTAATAGTGGAGTAGTGGTTACAGTACTACTCTAATAGTGGAGTAGTGGTTACAGCACTACTCTAATAGTGGAGTAGTGGTTACAGTACTACTCTAATAGTGGAGTAGTGGTTACAGTACTACTCTAATAGTGGTTACAGTACTACTCTAATAGTGGAGTAGTGGTTACAGCACTACTCTAATAGTGGAGTAGTGGTTACAGCACTGGGTTGTGTAGCCTTATGGTGTCCTGGGTTATGCCTTTGACCAAGGTGCTGAGATGCCTCCAGCAGAAGGGCAGGTTTCTATCCGAGGCCAAACATGTGCACAGGACCCAGGGTAACCACACGTGGAGAGCAAACAGAAAGTGTAAAGTGTTTTTATGCCGGGACAAGACAGCGATCGCCTGACAAGCCTGTAGAATGTGTCATATGGGTGCTGGTGTTATTCCTGTCCCAACAGAACATTGCACCTCTTCCATAACCAGTATCGATACTATAAATACATGCCAAAATATATTTGTTCAATTTCCATGGTGGAGAGAGGACACAAAGCCTACCATAATTTTAAAAACATTGCTACGTTCAAATACCGAAATATTGTATATAAACATTTAATGTGGATTAACCAAAGGCTCCAAAGACCTTTCACCACGGAGGGGTAAATCATGAAACAGTTCCTTATCTAAATGCAGGGTTGACATTATTTGGCTTGCCATTGGTTTTCCATGGGTTTGTTTTCTTTTTTGACTTTGGTGGGGAAGTAAGCTACAGAACTCAAAGGAGATCTGTATGGCTGTGTGTGGATGTCGCTATAGCTACGCAACTCTACCGCCCCCTCCCAATGTCACGTCCACCTCTGGCCAAAGCGCTGAATTCCTCCGTGCGCTTCTTCGTGTTTACCTCGCGGACTATGCCACAAACACGCGGTCTCCCGCTCTCCTCCATTGGCCCTGGCCGTCAGCGCGGGATTCCTGTGTGTCTCTCACTACAACCAGGAATCCGAAGTCACCATCAGACATAGCAGCGCCAGACTCCGCACGTCAATGCGCGCCACATTCATTAGCGATGAGGTAATTCCGCAGAACGTTTTTTTTTCTCGGCGTTTAACTCTTTTCGTGAACATCGGGAAAATAACGTAATAGGATCACGAATATTATTTTCGTTAGCCTATGTCTTCTGATTGTGTTGCAACACTGTTATGTTTGCGACCATTGTGTCTCTTAAATAAACATTTACTTAAGGACTCAATAAGAAGTCTTGAGGAAAATGCAACTATAGAGATGAACAGTGTCATAAATAAGCACGTGCAGGGATAGGGGGGCGCGCTTCAGCCCTTACCCTTTTCACCTGTCACTCAGAAAGTTCCCCGCTGGATGGTAATTTCCCTTGTATTACGTCCCCCTCGCGGCCGCCCCCTCACATATCTACCACATTTCCCGTTGTGTTGCGTCTCTCGCAACCACACACATCTAATTGGTTTTTACCTCGTAGTCGGTAGGCTATTCATCAAAAGCGAGAGCAGCTAGTAGGCCTATAGACCCGAGTCGCAGCGGGGAGCGCAGCCTACGACCTACGTGGAGCGTCTCTGACTGCCTGACTGCATATGTGTCACTCAATAAAAGGGGTGAACGGCTAGATGACAGTTTATGTTTGTTGTACACCGGAGCAATGGAGGAGGCTATACAGGTACTTTCCCCGAACTTTTGCCGCCCCCTCAGAAACTCGTGCAGGCAGTCGGAGGGTAAAACCCGCCGGGAAAATGAATGGCTTTCTATGGAGTGATTATATTCAATTATATTTTCAGTTTAATATAGCAAGACAAATGACCCATCGCCTTCATATTTAATAAATACACGAGTTTATTGAGTTGTATGGTGTCTTGATAAGTGCCATAGTTAGTTTGTTAACCAGAATCAAAGTGTTACAGGCCCAGACGTTGCCTGTTTAGCACTGTGTCAAGGCGACAGCTGGCTTGTATCATTTATGTGGCTTGTATGGACAGCCATCCAGCTGTACAGTCGTTAACATTACATTACAATCATTTGGCAGAGGCTTTTATCCAAAGCGACGTACAATAAGTGCATACTGAAGATGAAGCGACTATACAGATCCGACAAAGCACAACTTTCTCAACGTAGGAACTATCCCTAGTAATTACGAGAAAAAAAAGTTAACGTTGACCTGGGTTTGTAACATACTAGCCTACGAATGTTTCACCCCATTCCATCCTCCTCCATTTACAAATAAGTTACTTACCGAGACGTTACAGACAGGGAGCATCAGACCCAAAAAAAAGACAGAGAAGGGGGAGTTATGAAATATGTTAAGCTTGCCGTTTATTTCTTAATATTTCATTTTGTTGATATAAAGCGTGTTTTTTGTTTGGTCACTAGCCTACTTGCTGGAGTAGCAAAATTACTTCTAAGAAGACTGTCTTTTTCTAAATTGTGTTGTAGTCACGCAGTGATACAATCTGCAGAACAAAAGCATCCATGTTTTTGCCACACTACGGAAATGAACTTGAAATGTATTAACACAGCACGTGCGCACGAATGCCTGTGGAAATAGGCCTACCCTACTTCACTTTTTCATCCATTACCAGCTGGCATGTGACAACGTTTTACAGCACTGCATTAAGGCTGTGTGTTGACTAAAAACCGCAACTAAACAAATTTTTAAAAAACCTTTCTTTTCCGCGAGCCAAAACCACAACATTCCAGGTATGTTGCAAATAGGTTTTTCTGCATAAAAAAACTTTTTAAGAATGTGTTTGCAAGCCGATTAAATTGAGACCAGGGGCCACATGTATAAACTGTGCTGAGCAGAAAAATGCCCTCAGAAAGCCGTGTAAGCAAGTTTCCACACAGAAATTCAGATGTATAATATAACACGTGCTGTGAGAATCTGCGTACCTCTGCACGTGATGGACACCATGCGTACACAACGTTTGGAGTCCGTGTGATATGGCGACACCGTGACAGAAAGGCAGAGGTAGAAAATGCGAAACTTTGTTTTGTGCAGATTTCCGACTTTCACCCTGAGCGTTCTTTTAGGCATTTATTTACTCAGAGTTTTATACATGTGGCCCAGCTTTCCCTAAATTGCAACTATATGTTTGGAGTGCATTGTTCTATTCACCACAACCTTACTGCAACAATATAAAATATTTCAATAATGTTATGTGTAGCGTGACCAGGCGTCCCGTTTTTTCCGGGACAGTCTCATATTTTAGACCATTTTGAGGTGTCCCGGTTCTAAAATACCATGATTTGTCCCGTATTTTGGTCATCCTAGTTTTTTAATGGGTTTTCTGATTGACTGTGTGTGCGTGTAGCGCCTATATCCCCCCGATCTGTTGTCCCGTATTTAGCACTCTGGGAAATCTGGTCACCATAGTTACGTGCTAGCTGGGAAACATCTAAAAGGTTCATTTTTCATGGAAAGTATTCCGTTCCGTTTTTGATACTAGGACTGAAGATGTTTGCCCGGTTTTCTTCGACATTGCAGTGCCGTAATGGCCGTAATGTTGAATACGAGGTTTTACAGGATTTTTTTCTTACCCAACATAAGAACTTTTGGAGTTTGGTGAAATTAGCAAAAGGGACTCTTAAAAATGGAAGACCTGAGTAATGTACAAAAAAACCACATATTTCATATGTTATTCATGCTGGTATAAATCCAGACCTCAAACGTTATCTATGAATTGTTGTCACTGCCTACTCCTTTTGGGAAATGGAGATTTCTGCCATTTTAAACCCAGTTTTTTGCTTTTCGATTTGGATGATGATTACAGTGAAAGATGAGCAGAAAGGTGTTTTAAGTCGCTTTAAATCTTTGCACAAAGTTAAAGTTAAACCACACCGTGGATAGACTGAAATGACCCATCTTGATTTCTCTTTCGTCTGTCCTCACGGTCATCAAAAAAAACTTAAGTCAGTCACTTTCTTGAGGTGTACAACATTAGGGGGGTTGACAGCCATTAGCTGAATTGTAGTTTTGTGTAAATAATGAAAGAAAACACCAAATCTGTTCAGTGGGACAAAATGTTAAACTTGAACCCAAGTATAAGTGTTCAGAGGACCCAATTGACTTTTCCTCTTTGTCTGACTGACTAAAAAATAAATAAAACATGTCTTCGGGGACAGTAATGTTTAAAGAATTAATCTTATTTACTGTCAACAATGCAGGTGTGAATACTTAAGTACTCTTGTAACAAAATAGCCTTCCTAGATTCCACATGACTGGTGAGGCAAACTGAAGAAAATGTCTGGAATTGCAGTATCCCACAGACACTTTTTTAATACGCACTTTTCTGCTTGTTTAGCTTCTTGTGTAATGGCTGTAATAACCAGGAGCGATTTGACAGGGAATCAAAAGCTGCTCGTACACGCTTCTGACGCCGTAGTGGCGTGTCGGTGATTAGTTTGTGTTTCACAGTCATTAAGCGGTCGCGCAGACACAGGTAGGGACCCGAGTTGAGGGCTGCGGGCTCCGCAGAGCCTGAGATGAAGCTGCTGCAGGCTCCACATGTCATTCTGCTCGCGTCTCAGTGTCTCTATGAAGCCCGTCTGTATGAGTGCGCTGCTGCAGTCTGAGATGAAGCCCGTCTGTATGAGTACGCTGCTGCAGGCTCCACATGTCATTCTGCTCGCGTCTCAGTGTCTCTATGAAGCCCGTCTGTATGAGTGCGCTGCTGCAGGCTCCACATGTCATTCTGCTCGCGTCTCAGTGTCTCTATGAAGCCCGTCTGTATGAGTACGCTGCTGCAGTCTGAGATGAAGCCCGTCTGTATGAGTACGCTGCTGCAGTCTGAGATGAAGCCCGTCTGTATGAGTGCGCTGCTGCATGCTCCACATGTCATTCTGCTCGCGTCTCAGTGTCTCTATGAAGCCCGTCTGTATGAGTACGCTGCTGCAGGCTCCACATGTCATTCTGCTCGCGTCTCAGTGTCTCTATGAAGCCCGTCTGTATGAGTGCGCTGCTGCAGGCTCCACATGTCATTCTGCTCGCGTCTCAGTGTCTCTGTGAAGCCCGTCTGTATGAGTGCGCTGCTGCAGGCTCCACATGTCATTCTGCTCGCGTCTCAGTGTCTCTGTGAAGCCCGTCTGTATGAGTACGCTGCTGCAGTCTGAGATGAAGCCCGTCTGTATGAGTGCGCTGCTGCAGTCTGAGATGAAGCCTGTCTGTATGAGTGCGCTGCTGCAGTCTGAGATGAAGCCCGTCTGTATGAGTGCGCTGCTGCAGTCTGAGATGAAGCCCGTCTGTATGAGTGCGCTGCTGCAGTCTGAGATGAAGCCCGTCTGTATGAGTGCGCTGCTGCAGGCTCCACATGTCATTCTGCTCGCGTCTCAGTGTCTCTATGAAGCCCGTCTGTATGAGTACGCTGCTGCAGTCTGAGATGAAGCCCGTCTGTATGAGTACGCTGCTGCAGTCTGAGATGAAGCCCGTCTGTATGAGTGCGCTGCTGCAGTCTGAGATGAAGCCCGTCTGTATGAGTGCGCTGCTGCAGGCTCCACATGTCATTCTGCTCGCGTCTCAGTGTCTCTATGAAGCCCGTCTGTATGAGTACGCTGCTGCAGGCTCCACATGTCATTCTGCTCGCGTCTCAGTGTCTCTGTGAAGCCCGTCTGTATGAGTGCGCTGCTGCAGGCTCCACATGTCATTCTGCTCGCGTCTCAGTGTCTCTATGAAGCCCGTCTGTATGAGTGCGCTGCTGCAGGCTCCACATGTCATTCTGCTCGCGTCTCAGTGTCTCTATGAAGCCCGTCTGTATGAGTGCGCTGCTGCAGGCTCCACATGTCATTCTGCTCGCGTCTCAGTGTCTCTATGAAGCCCGTCTGTATGAGTGCGCTGCTGCAGGCTCCACATGTCATTCTGCTCGCGTCTCAGTGTCTCTATGAAGCCCGTCTGTATGAGTGCGCTGCTGCAGGCTCCACATGTCATTCTGCTCGCGTCTCAGTGTCTCTATGAAGCCCGTCTGTATGAGTGCGCTGCTGCAGGCTCCACATGTCATTCTGCTCGCGTCTCAGTGTCTCTATGAAGCCCGTCTGTATGAGTGCGCTGCTGCAGGCTCCACATGTCATTCTGCTCGCGTCTCAGTGTCTCTATGAAGCCCGTCTGTATGAGTGCGCTGCTGCAGGCTCCACATGTCATTCTGCTCGCGTCTCAGTGTCTCTATGAAGCCCGTCTGTATGAGTGCGCTGCTGCAGGCTCCACATGTCATTCTGCTCGCGTCTCAGTGTCTCTATGAAGCCCGTCTGTATGAGTACGCTGCTGCAGGCTCCACATGTCATTCTGCTCGCATCTCAGTGTCTCTATGAAGCCCGTCTGTATGAGTGCGCTGCTGCAGGCTCCACATGTCATTCTGCTCGCATCTCAGTGTCTCTATGAAGCCCGTCTGTATGAGTGCGCTGCTGCAGGCTCCACATGTCATTCTGCTCACGTCTCAGTGTCTCTATGAAGCCCGTCTGTATGAGTGCGCTGCTGCAGGCTCCACATGTCATTCTGCTCGCGTCTCAGTGTCTCTATGAAGCCCGTCTGTATGAGTGCGCTGCTGCAGGCTCCACATGTCATTCTGCTCGCGTCTCAGTGTCTCTATGAAGCCCGTCTGTATGAGTGCGCTGCTGCAGGCTCCACATGTCATTCTGCTCGCGTCTCAGTGTCTCTATGAAGCCCGTCTGTATGAGTGCGCTGCTGCAGGCTCCACATGTCATTCTGCTCGCGTCTCAGTGTCTCTATGTGTACAACCTTATGCAGGTACAGATTTCATATGATTAGGAAATGCACACACACATTCCGACAGTATGTCTGTGTCCACTCACAATCATACACATGCCTACACACACACACACATACACCTATGTATACACACACACACACACACACACATTCCGACAGTATGTCTGTGTCCACTCACAATCATACACATACCTACACACACACACACACACACCTATCTATATACACACACACACACCTATGTACACATACACAGACTTACATGCATATACACACACACACACACACACACACATGTACACACACACACATTCTGACAGTATGTTTGTATCCACTCACAAGCATACACAGGTACCGTAATTAATACAGATTACAGGTGTGTTTAGTGTAACATGCAGATTGCAGGTGTGTTTAGTGTAACATGCAGATTACAGGTGTGTTTAGTGTAACATGCAGATTACAGGTGTGTTTAGTGTAACATGCAGATTACAGGTGTGTTTAGTGTAACATGCAGATTACAGGTGTGTTTAGTGTAACATGCAGATTACAGGTGTGTTTAGTGTAACATGCAGATTACAGGTGTGTTTAGTGTAACATACAGATTACAGGTGTGTTTAGTGTAACATACAGATTACAGGTGTGTTTAGTGTAACATACAGATTACAGGTGTGTTTAGTGTAACATACAGATTACAGGTGTGTTCAGTGTAACATACAGATTATATCAAATATGATAAACTTTATGAGGCACAGGACACATGTCCATTTGGTCTCATGTTAGATCCAGACTGTTAGCATGTTAAATTTAAGTCCCGATTGGCCAGTTAGCAGGCACGCCACTATCTCACCTCCATGTTTTTAATGAACATGACACCGCTGAACTGTTTAGCGTTATATAGATGCAGAGACATCCACACTGACCAATCAGACACCCTAGGGCCTTAGCCTGGCTGAGAAACCCCTCATTTGTATCTCATAACATTGAGATTTATGCCATGTTTATGGCTAGAGGAAATGACTGAGTTAGACCACCTGATCACATGGGGGACAGTGACACACATTATGTTCCTCACAAATTAGTGCTTGCAGTAAGTCACGTGGACCAGTAGAGGGGGCACTACGATGATTGTATATGCCATCGCCAAAGTTAATCAAGTCTGCGTTCATTTGAAAGTTAACTAATGATTCTTTGCGCCCTGGATAATTGCAAACTTGAATTAATTTAGTTTGTTACTTTTTCTTTTTTCTTTTACAACATGGATGGTGAATATATTTACATTATTTATTTTTTTGTGGAATACTTGCTGTATGTAGGAGACAAACATTGAACATGCACTTGTACTTTTGGATTTCCTGAACCACACAAACAGTCCAGTCAGTGTGACTTGTACAGGCGTACACAGTTGCTGCATAATTTATAACTGGAGGAGCCTAATTTGCCAACAGCTTTTGTTCTGAACGTGAGAGCATTTCTTTTAGCATGTTTTAACACATATCTTACAATTCATGCAGCTGTAGCAACAAATAGTTACCTGGCTGGCCAGGTAGAAAATTACTGTCAGGTATTTGGACTGACTCACAATATGTTAGCTTGTTTTGACAAATACTGTTCTGTTCTACAAAATGAGTACTTTGCAGCGAATTATCTAAATAGCTATGAGATGCCGTAATTAGCTAGAAAGCCACAATAAATAACAAGAACATGCCATTCAGACCGTCAAGGCCTCTCATTTTGCCTTACAGTCTAGAGTGCATTTAGCACTTTGTTGTGCCTTGTCTTGAGTAAGTTGCAGTGAGAAAGTTTCTGCTTTGACCACCATGTGCCGTGGCTGTAGGTACTTTTCTGCACATAGAATCACCATTTTTTTCTGGTTGCACACAATTTTTTTATTTGGAGAGGCGTAGCGAAACGCTAAAACTACAAAGCAAAAGGTGACAAACAGCTTCACGTAAATTATATAGCATTCTGCTCATATGCAATTTCTGGTATATTATAATTATACAGTACAATGTGACATTTTGTGTGATAGGTATTCATCTTAAAATGATCTTTTAAGTATGGAAGCAATCTTTTTTATCCTCTACATATTTTCCTTTTTCCACAGTATGAAAACGAGCGTAATTGCAGGACCGTCATGTTGCAGAAATGGTGTGCTCTGAGAGCCATGCATGCATCTGGAAGCTGCTTATTTTCACTCTGCAGTTCATCCATGCAGTCACTGCCCCAGAGTTCCAGAGTTCTGTGGAGGAGCAGAAAGATTTCTGCCCCAGAGTTCCAGAGTTATGTGGAGGAGCAGAAAGATTTCTGCCCCAGAGTTCCAGAGTTCTGTGGAGGAGCAGAAAGATTTCTGCCCCAGAGTTCCAGAGTTCTGTGGAGGAGCAGAAAGATTTCTGCCCCAGAGTTCCAGAGTTCTGTGGAGGAGCAGAAAGATTTCTGCCCCAGAGTTCCAGAGTTATGTGAAGGAGCAGAAAGATTTCTGCCCCAGAGTTCCAGAGTTCTGTGGAGGAGCAGAAAGATTTCTGCCACAGAGTTCCAGAGTTCTGTGGAGGAGCAGAAAGATTTCTGCCCCAGAGTTCCAGAGTTATGTGGAGGAGCAGAAAGATTTCTGTCCCAGAGTTCCAGAGTTCTGTGGAGGAGCAGAAAGATTTCTGCCCCAGAGTTCTCTGGAGGAGCAGACAGATTGCTGTCCCAGAGTTTTGTGGAGGTGCAGACAGGTTGCTGTCCTAGAGTTCCAGAGTTCTGTGGAGAAGCAGACAAATTGCAGGAAGCAGAGGGAACCCCAGTAAACAATGAGATGAGAAATTCCCTGGCTGAAATCCTACCTTTTCGGAAAGTAAGGCACAAACTGGTCCTGGACAACCTGCAGTTTCGGGTCTCGCCCAGTAAATAGGCAAATGGGTCAGTGCGGTCCCCTCTGTTGGGCCTATGTGGCAGGGGCTTGTACTGGAAGGATGGTCTGCTGCTGTGACATTTGCATTTAGCTCTCTTGGCAGGAGCAACAAAGCAGCCCATTTATCTGGCAACCACTGGCTGTCATTAAACATAATTAGTCTGGTGTCTGTGAGCTGAAATAAGGAGACAGCATAAACTTCTTTTTTTTTTATTGTTGTGTGGAGAGATTGTGTGTGTGTGTGCGACGTGCGCGCACTTGTGTGTCTGCAGGCAGGCAGGGTCCACACAGTCTACACAGGTTCTACACCCATTTCTCACCCTGATATCCTGGTCTGACTCGAAGAAGGAACCTGCTGTCACTGCCTCAGGGCATGCACTGGCTCCAGTATTCTCTCCCGGTCTCCAGCAGCTTGCCGCGCTGCTACCAGTCTGGAGAATTACTTTTTTTTGCTCTCCGTACTCCAGCATTTGTTTTAGGGAGGGAGGGTATCAGTCGGCAAAGATTAGCTCCGCGCACAGCTGGCCCGCGCTCACGCTCCACTAAACATCACGAGCAGTCGGTGCTACACGTGCAGTGATGACCGCGCGACTCAGCTGGTGGATAGCAGAATGAAAGGAGCGGTGACTGTCAGGACACACATCAGAGAAGCTCTTGCTTTAGCGAATTGTTGGAGGGTTTTCTTGAGACGGGACAAACTTTTGAATAGAGGAAAATAGAAATGGGGTTTATGAGAACTATTGTAGGTTCAAGCACTGTGGAAGCAGCGTATTAACAGCTGCTGATGCAAAGCAATGTGCAAGCGGATAGGTGTTGCCTCTACAAATAAATTCTTTGGGACAGGATAGCGTAATTCTGGATTTTGCCAATTTACTATTGGATCCTGTCGTAAATTGGCCGGTCTTATAGCACATTTATGAGTGGGAGTGCTCAGTCTACACTCTCGTTGGAAGTGCTGTAAATCAGCCGTGTTAGCTCTGTCTACTCTCAAACAGTAGGCATATTCGGCTGCTATTATTGTTTTTAGCAGATGATAATTATATAATTTTTCGGACGTAAGAACAAAAAACAAAAAAATAAGAGCCTTGTTTACTGTTATTAAAACTGCACAGGGTAGTGTGTAATGTCGTGTTCGTGCACAGATGAGGAACGTGGCGCGGAACTTAGTAGAATGCACTACATCGTCTGCTAAAACGAACTATTGATGCGTAAATTCCAAAACACGCTGACGTACCACAAACCCAGCTAACAGTTTTTGGTCCTGGGAGCATTAGAAAAGTTTTGGTAAACGTTCCCAGCAAGAACATTTGGCAATTTTTGTTGGATGTAGGAAGGTCTATCGTTGTTCTGTTTTGTTATTCAAGTTTTTAAATAATTTGAATTGTGGATGGTCATTCACATTAGCTTATGTTTCCCAGGAATGCTGTCGTTTTGGTCGAAACATGTCTACAAATTAACACATTGTAAATAGTAAGTTAACCAAATTTGATATTTCAATGCTGTAATTGATAACATAGAGTTGATGTCTCCATTATGTTTATTTAATTACTAAATTATAACCAACAGGGGGTTTTGCCAGTAGCTTAAGTTTCACGCGAGTTGTCTGGGACCTTTTCCTGTGACTTTGATAGAACCTCTTTGGAACAATGAAATGTTTCATTTTGGGTAACGTTCTTATTGTTAACTGTGGAATCTAATGAGAATCTTCTCCGTCGTTTTGGAATCGATTTGTGTTAGCTGTGAAGTGGTCTGGTTGCATTAAGAACACTCGTGGTTCAATGAACAATGAATGGTGGAATAAATTAAACAATTACGCTTTTCGGTGTTATGAAAGTAAATAGTTCCAAACTTCTTTTCAAATAACTTAATTTAAGATCTAGTAGACTAATGGAAGTACGCCCCAGCGTTATTCATAGTTTGTCGTCTACTGTAACTATCTCTGCTCCTGTCACACGGTATCTGGAATATTGTTTTGAAGTAAAACGAAACAAAAAACAAACAAACATAGACCTGCTGCGTGCTCGAATTTGTCAGGCCCTAAAAAATGTGTAGGCTTATAGCCTACCTTGGCTGATTTACTGCTAAAGGAAACGGAATTGTCTTTATGTTCGCGAAGGCTCTTCTGTTAAACAGGCATCTGTCTAAAAAGCAGTCTTTTCCAGGTGAATAATCTACAATCAGAAACGGCCCCTCATAAAACAGCAGGAGCGAGATAGCCAGAACAAACCCAACACACACCCCAAAGGTCCTTAGGGGCCAAACTAGAACATTAAGCCGTTATAACCTTAAAGACACTGTTCAATAGCTGATTTCTGCGCAATGTCACGTTTCCTCGCTGCGGCCTTTGAGCCCCATTGGCCGTGCAGGCGTAACAATGAATAGGCCTACATTTAAATTAAAATCAGGGCAAGATTATATCCCTCCCACCTCGCTCACCAATTAATAAAGCCAAAAAACATGACCATTAACACGAGTTCTGACAATATATGTATCGCCTCTGGCAATTGTAATGCGTACACGTGTAGCCTAAATTGAAAATTATAATTAATCATTTTGATAATGGGATTATAGTATTCCACTACAGTCGGGTACTAACCCCCAAAATTGAATTCATCTACCGATAGAGGGCGAACAAAATCAAATTTTCCGGCCACAACTGCTGCCCCCACATTATCCCCGAGCCCCGCCCGCGGTGGAAAGGAGGTGTCTGGATTCTTGTGCCACACAAACCCACATCGAGAATCGGTATGCGGATTACATCACACTATATATCTCACGGGCCAGGTGATTACGCACTTTTGCACCCTAGTGAAGAAACGGAGAAGCATGCGGACACTGAGAACCCAGGACTTTAAAATCGAGAGGCGTAGACCTGACTCTGGTGTCACGCGTGACGGCGCAGGAGACAGACTGAGTCGCAGCATTTTTATCATGTTTACATTTTGCGCACTTCTTTACGCATTGTTTGAAAATTAAAACGTGCCACTAAATCCTGCCTCATAAGGACTCTGTCGCTATAAAACAGGACACTGTTACTCAAAGCCACACTTGCACCTTTACAGTTCTGTTAGGTATGGAGTAGGAGGCTATCGGGACTTGACAGAAGAGCTGGACCAGGATCGGGTAGCTACATGCTGGTGACTTCTTCTGCGACCCGACACCTCGGAATATAGCTTTGTTCAGACGTGTAATCTTTTAATTATACGGCAAAGGCATGGGTCTTTCACATGTTCTTTTAACGGTGTGCGTGCTGGTCCTGTCCCTGGGGTTCGGAATCGAGGGTGGCATGTGCCAACATTTTTATCTTCTTCGTCCCATTCCAAGTGACAGTTTACCAATTGTAGAACTCAAAGAAGACCCGGATCCCGTTTTTGACCCCAATGAGTTCGATCTCAACGAAACAGAACTAATGCGTTTACTTGGCAACAACTTTGACTCCAGTGTCATGTCCGTATCACCGCCACCGAACGATCGGACAGGTGTTGACGGACTGAGTGATATGGAAGTCCTGCTGGACCCCCGTCTACAGGAGCCTACAGGGACCATGCCAAAAGAAATCGAGTCCATGGACTTTGACATTCAGCACGGAAAGAAGAACAAACCAAGCAAGAAGCTTCGAAGGCGGCTTCAGCTCTGGCTGTGGTCCTACGCGTTCTGTCCCGTGGTTTACGCTTGGAGTGACCTGGGGAACAGATTTTGGCCGCGCTACGTGAAAACAAGCAGCTGTTACAATAAACGATCCTGTTCTGTACCCGAAGGGATGGTTTGTAAACCAGCCAAATCCACCCATTTCACTATACTGCGATGGAAGTGCCGGCAGCGCAGATCGGGTGTAAAATGCACGTGGATAACGGTTCAGTACCCCGTCATTTCCGAATGCAAATGCGCCTGCTCGCCCTGAAATGAACCTGTTTTTACCCATATAAAATCATAGCGCCTACATGATTATTTTTGTATGCACTACCGAGGGTAGGAATGTATATTGTATATATTGTGACATTTAATTGTATACCAGTTAGAAGGTCAGTATTAAGTGTTTGTATTATGTACTGTGTACAGTTTTATGAAAATTAAAAATGCGCTAATTGAAGGACCAGAAAGCTGATTTCCATTATTCGGAAAAGATGTTTTTATGGACCTCAGACCTATATTACAGTGTTATTCTGCAGTCGAGAGAATTGTAAATGCGGAGTTAAAATTTGTCGATTCATCTTGTACATTGATAACTGCTATTTATTCTTTATATTCCTGTAGTGAAGTGCTAGGTAAATAAAAACAATAAAATGACACCAGCTGATGCAGGCAAATCTATCTGAAACCGTACACCCCCCCATGGCATGATGCCACCCAGAGCTCTGTCACAAACAGTGCATAGCTCATACCGGTACCTGTTACCTGTGTCCAGCGACGTGGACCACAATTTCACCTTTCTACTTTTCCCGGTCAGAAACAGTGCTAGTAATAGTGGCAATTAATTGTATTATTTATTGTTGATTTTGTATTAATATACAATGGTAAGTGTTTAACTAAATTTCCAAATGAAACGCAACAGTACGAGAAGAATCCTTAGTTAAATACCATAAGGGGGGTTTTGAAGATACATTTTCTCAACTTTGAGATGGGGCCAGGCCTATTCGGAAGAGAGAGAAAAAAGATTAGGCTAATGTGCCTATACACAAAACAAAAGGATCACAGAAGTATCTTACAGCGGGAATTCGTACATGGATAAAAGTCATAGGCAAGGCTACCGTTGTTGTAATGTATACAATCTATGTGTATCATGTTTTTCTTGAAATGTCTTTTCGCGGTATAAATATCAGTGAAATTATGTATCATTTTCAACATTCTTGCGCATAACACTGATTCAGAAAGTCGTGGAGAAATAGCCTGTCCCCTGCAGTCCAGCGCAGACTGTCTGAGCGGTCTTTGTAAAAGGATTAAAAGCTAAAGACCTTCATTTACGATCCTTTCCTTTAATCTGCGCGGCGCCTGGGAGACGCCGGGTAGCCTTACTCGCTCGCGTGAAAATATATTGCGATATCTGCTGAAGTCAGACAGTCGCCAGGGAAAACAAAAATTAACTTGTTCCACAACGCAGTAGACTATACTTCAATTTTATGTCAAAATGACTTAAGTGTATGTATAGAAAGCTTTCGCAAGACACCGAATCTTTATTACTCTGCATTACGAGCCAATTCATTAGCTCCACAGTTCTAAGATCCAAGTAAATTATTCTCGGCATTTAGTTCATTTTCTGAAATGGCTTTGAAACGCCAAGTTGTGGTCCATAAATATCAGTTTGTGTAACTTATCATGCTTAATAAGATTGAAAACATGGAATCTTGGTACTTTCCATGCCATCTGAATTTCCATTGTAGCGGAGCGGGCCAAAATATGGAAGTGACCCGCATCGAGAATGGGCATTACCCAATTATGGGCTTCGACAAAGAATATTAGCCAATCGCCTGCGCTGTAATACCGGGTTCATTCTATTTCACCGCGCCTCCTAATTTTTCTATGGGTTTCCTCCAATGGTGTGGAAAGAAGTCTTTGATTTGAACTGAATTAACCCCCAATATAAGTGCATGAGACCTTATTACAAATGCGCGGACTAATTGGCGGACAGGGGTGGGGATTAAGGTTCCGGAAGTGAACCAGTTTTAATGAAGCAGGGTTTAGGCCGACGTGTGACTTGTCAGTACTGCGGTGCCAAGCTGGGAATCGCCGACTTCGTTTACAATCGGTGTGGCACAATGCTTGGAAACTTATTGTGATTTTGTGAATCCTGAGGTTACCGCTGCATCTCCTGCCAAACCAGCCATCCCGCAGGATGAGACAGATTTCTCCGAGTCATTTTTGACAGGCGCTGATGACCCTCAGTTCCGGCCAATCGAAATGGTTCAGTTTCTAAAGCAGTGTAAAGAGAACGTTGCCTTGGCTTCATCTAGTAACAAAGTGGAGAGTTGCTTATTGCGAGATGGGGTTCGTATCCATGTAGAGGAAAATTAGTAGGCCGACAGCACTACAAAACTCCAAGGCACTCAATCTCCAGTGGAAAAAAGTTTAAAAGCCTTTATTATTTGGCTACATCAAGTAATGATATGGCCTAATGATGTTAGTCGGCCAATTAATTTCCGTCGGCATGGTTTCATTTCTGTTTGATCCTGACACTTCAATGGACAAAGGCAAACGACGGGCTGACTGAAAAACCTTTTTTGGAAAAACCTCAATATATATTTAAATTCTTCTACTCAATAGCAGCAAACCGCTAAACATTTGGCTGCTCGTGTGCCGTTGGTAATCTGATCTGGAATGCAAGGCAAAGGTTGACTGAAGGTAACACGGTGGTTACGACTGTGTTATTAGTAAATGCGAAAGGTAGCGGTGGGTGCAGTGCCCCGCTGTGTGTTTGGAGGAGGACGTTTCGGTATTCGGGGTCCCGTAACGACCCCTCCTACGGGGGTCCCATTACTCCTGGACAGCTCCACGGGAACGGGGGTCGACAGGGCACCCCAGTCATCCGTGCTGTTTTTCTTGGGGTTCCCCCTCTGTAGGACTAACAAGTCAGATGGAGTGGAACTCACACACTGAACCACACACTAGAATAAGTGTTTTATGATTGCTCTGCAAAATGCACACTATTACACTGATAAACACATGCACATATGTGCACACACATTTAACTCCACACACTAGAATACGTGTTTATGATTGCCCTGCAATATGCACACTATTACACTGATAAACACATACACATATGTGCACACACATTGAACTCCACACGCTAGAATACATGTTTATGATTGCCCTGCAAAATGCACACTATTACACTGATAAACACATACACATATGTGCACACACATTGAACTCCACACACTGGAATAAGTGTTTTATGGTCACCCTTCTTAATGCACACCATTACACTGATAAACACATACGTGCACACACATTGAACTCCACACACTAGAATAAGTGTTTTTATCATTGCACTTCAAAATGAACCCTATCATGTATGCACACACATGACACATGGAGAAAGTGACACACATAAATGGTTATAGATCCTACCTATACAGAAAGACACAATATAAAGTGCACTCATACAAGAAACCCACACTCAGCAATAAGTGTGTTTTAGTACTGGTGCAAATAAAGCACACTACTACACACATACACAAACAAAAAAATACACATTTTTTGCGTTCTATGTTACACATGTACACAGACGTTTGTACAAGCATACTCTCAACTTGAGAAATTTGACACCACATTACACAGAGATATGAGAATGGCATGATTAAATGTATGCTAATGCATTGTTATTGGTACATTGTATTATATAAATTTCTTGTTGAAAAATTAGTGTCTGGGAAAAGCAGGGGAAATGCTGTGTAGATAAATAACCTTGTACGAAACTAAAAACCTGAAAAATATCTATCATTAAACAAATAATTCCTCAGGATACAGTGTGTCCGAGGTGTCAAAGGTTGACAATTAATGGTCTCTTGGTAATTAATAATAATGGTAATTAACGGTAATTTCTCAAAGCTGTATTGGTTCAGGTGTGTACTTTACTGACACCTAGTGGACATTTCTTACTCTGCAGCTTTATCTTCTGGGCAATTTCAATCTCCCATCCAAAGAAGATCGTTGTTACAAACAGGGGAATAACCATAGAAATGAAAGCAAATGCCAAGGTGTCGACTTGCTTGTCGTCTGACAGCTAATGGTTTAAAAGCAGGGTCCCGATGGTTCATACAAAGGGGATGCTGACTTGTTTTCGAGGCTTATATTTTTAGGGCTTTTCAGTTGCATTGCACAGCACAGTGTGAGAGCTGAGAAGAATGGAAGCGAGAGAGATGGAAAGACATGCGACAAAGGTCGCGCGTCCGGACTCGAACCGCCAGCGTCTCAGCTCGCACTGAGCATGTGGACGGTGCTCTCTCAACTTAATCTTGATTGGTTTTACAATGGTCTCTTCTCATGTGTCCCAATGAAAAAAAAAAAGGATGTGGGATCAACCCAAGTCTCGAATCGAACTAAAGGTGGACGTCACATGCTGATCACAGCTTTGGGCAGTTAAGGGCAGAGGCAGACTGCTGGAAACTCGCTCGAGAAGTGAACGGCAGTTTTAAACGTTTTTTTATTTATTTCAGTATTAGAATATACAAATAATTAATTTTTAAAAAATGTGTATTAATAAAAACAGGTCAGGTCCTCTCGGTAGAGTCAGTTTCAGTTGCGATTACCCGAGACCCGTGGCTGTTACTTCAGTTCTGACCCGTACCCGAGAGATGAGTCCGAGCTGTGGACCAGAACCCGCTCAGGTTTTACCTCGGGTTTTCGGGTCCACGTGGACCCCCAAAGACCTCTACTTTGAACACATTACGAGTGTGTAGCCACTGTGGAATGTCTGCGCAAACCTACACCGTTCAGTGTGTGATTAAGAAAAGAAGAACCCTGCAGGATTGTTAAGATTCTTGTTTATCGAGTGATAAATAAGTTTCCCCCCCAAACTCCCAAATCTGTCTCTCCCATCCCTACACATCAAAGCAGAACTGACCTCACATACCAGCTAATTAAGGGCCAATCAGTGGGTCCTGGAAATCAAGCCCAACAGCCTCCAGTGTAACATCACATCCCAGACAGGAATTATGATGGGAGAAGGGGGGGGACGGGACTGCCCCCCCCCACACACATCTCTCTCCAAGATCAAGAGCAGAACCAGGCTCCAGTGGAAGGCTTTTCTCAAAGTGTCCAATTAAGTGGTGCGGAATGGCGGGTGCAAGGGAGTCGAGAGGAAAAGTGAAATGGCGCCCAGTCTGCGTATAAATAACACGTTTGATCTTTTAGCAGCCCGGCGAGCCGAGAGAAAAGGCTCATCTTTCCGAGTTACATTACCGTTTGGCAGACGCTCCAATCCAGGGGGACTTAGATCGAGAGGACGAGTGCATAAATCGGGCTTTAGAGCAACAGTAACCCTAGAGATGGGAGGGAATTACGCAGAGACCACTAATGTGAAAACCCAGGATCGACTGTAAACTAGATAAGCCTGTTAGGGAAAATACATGAGGATTACACAACAACCAAACACAATAAAGTTAATAGTACTCAACTTCCACAATCAACACTAAGTTCGCTGAAAGGTCACAGAGAGTTATTTAAAGAAAAGAAAAAAAACATGCACAACCAATGACTTCTTGGCTTTTTTTCTCACAATTGCTCTCAAGCTGCAATTTGACTTGTCGAATGTTCATTAATTATTTTTCAGAAAACAGTCATCGGTGGCCTTTAAGATTGAAATGATTATTTGGTAAGCATAGCTGTGCCTCTGTCTGTTCTTTCAATGCATTTGATCCATTTTACAAATATCCATTTTCCCAATAGCATTACATTCCAGAAAAATATTCCTCTCTCCGGTTCCTCTTGAAGCATGATTTTTCTACAGCATGCCTCGTATGTCCCAGGTTTATTTATGTGTTGTTATTGTTGTGCATATTCAACACTTCCTGCTTTCTTTTGGCTGTTGAATGAATTGGGGTAACTGTACATGAAAGAGAAGTGCAAAATGAGTTTATACTGTAGAATCCACTCGATACTTGATCTGTAAAGTACGGGACTCTAAACCATGTGAAATGATTATACGTTTGGTGTACTCACTATGTTTAATTAATTACAAAAGTAACACTGCATAATGGAAGAAAAATGTGTGTGTCTGTGTGTGTGTGCATGCGTACATATGTACGTATACTATGTGTGTGTGCGCGTGTGCGTACATGTACTGTGTGTGTGCATGCGTACATATGTACGTATACTGTGTGTGTGTGTGTGTGCGCGTGTGTACGTATACTGTGTGTGCTTGCGTACGTACGTGTTCTGTGTGTGTGCATGCGTACATATGTACGTATGCTGTGTGTGTGTGCATGCGTACGTATACTGTGTGTGTGTGTGTGCGTACGTGTACTGTGTGTGTGCATGTGTACATACATATACTGTGTGTGTGTGCATCCGTGTGTGTATGTCTGTGCACGTATATTGTGTTTGTGTGTGTGTGTGTGTGTATGTATGTGTGTGTACTGTGTGTGTGTGCGTGCGCACATATGTATACTGTGCGTGTGTATGTGTACTGTGTGAATGTGTGTGTTTGTGTATGTGTACTGTGTGTGTGTGTGTGTGTGTTTGTGTAGTGTGTGTGTGTGTGTGTGTGTGTGTGTTTTCCTTCCTGAGCTGTGGTTGTGGGGAGCTTTACACACCAGCCGCCAGCTCCTGCTGAAAATCCCGAGCTTCAGTGACATTAATCACTATTTATGAGCTGAGCTTTTACCTCTCTCTCCACGTCTGTACAGCACTGCAACTGCTTCTGAACCTCCTCTCTCTCTATCTGTGTATGTGTGTGTCTCTGTCTATCTCTCTTTCTCTCTATCTGTGTATGTGTGTGTCTCTGTCTATCTCTCTTTCTCTCTATCTGTCTCTGTGTGTGTCTCTGTCTATCTCTCTTTCTCTCTATCTGTCTCTGTGTGTGTCTCTGTCTATCTCTCTTTCTCTCTGTCTCTGTGTGTGTCTCTGTCTATCTCTCTTTCTCTCTGTCTTAGTGTGTGTCTGTCTATCTCTCTTTCTCTCTATCGGTCTTAGTGTGTGTCTCTTTCTCTCTCTCCACATCTGTGCTGCACTGCCACTGCTTCTGTGAGCCCTCTCTCTCTCTTTCTCTCTGTCTATCTGTCTTCCTCTCTATTTTTCTGTCTCGCTCTTTCTGTCTTTTTCTCTTTGTCTGTCTCTCTATTTCTGTCTCCATCTCTCTCCCTGTCTCTCACTCTCTCTGTGTATCTCTTTCTGTCTGTCTCTGTCTCTTTGCTTGTCTCTATACATTTCCATCTCTCTCTCAATTTCAATTAAATTCAAAATGCTTTATTGGAATGAAATTAATTTGTAAATATTGCTGACACGTACATACAGAAATATAGAAAGACACTAGAACATGAATGCAAATTAAACAGAATAATTTCTATATCTGTGGTAACAAAAACACAGGCATTATCAACATCAGAGTAATGGCATTATTATATATTAGGGTCATAACACGTCTGTCTCTCTGTCCAAATGAGTCGCCTCTAAAACATGGATTCCCTGCGCCTCGAGAGCTCGAGTTGGCATTCTGTTTTGATTTGTTTTTCAATCGCTCCCAAAGATGGATGGATGTTTGGATGTTTTTTTTCTTTCTCACAAGGTCTCCTGAGTAACGGCGCTCTCCATCTGCACGGCGGCCCCACCGCTGTGCGGCAGACACGGTTGTTTGGCGGGCACAAAGGGCGCCACCCGGAAAGGGCCGGCGGTCTCCAGAGCGGCTGGAGGCTATGACGGCTGGAGCCGTGTAAATCATCCGCGAAATCCCGCCGCGCAGACGCCCCTCCACCCCCTCCTGATCCTGCGGGGCCCGTCTCCCGGTTCTGCTGCTCGGAGCTCCCTCCCATTCCAGCGATCATGGGTTCGAAGCCCCGGAATCAGCAGGTCAGACATTTTCGGGTCCAAGGATTGCTGGTCAGAGGTGTCCCGAGTCCCTCGCTGCCGTTCCGTTCCAGCTCAAACGAAATTCAGGATTTTGCGCCAACTTATGGTCTTAATTATTTAATTAGCTCAATCATATCTAGATCTGACATTTGTATACACACCGGCTACAGCCACAGACTGAAAGTGTATCCTAAAGATTTTACTGTGCTCAAGTACAGGAGTGAACCAGCGTAGTTTAGAGAACTGTCAGAAAACTAAAACTAAGGTAACGGGTTTTAGCAAAAATCAGCATGCCGACCTACCCTCCAGAACTGGAGCTGTGCACCCCTGCTTTCATGCTGATCTCTGATCAGTTCCTATGACAGAAAGCGCACCTGTGTGGGGTGACTGTACCCACCCACAATCCTCCTCATTCACCGCTAACATTGTTGGGCTGAGCAATCGTTCACATACGTTTAATATTTACAATAGAAAATTATAAAAAATAAGTTGAGGGTTTGCACCATTTGTTATGTGCACCGGTGGTGTGTGTGTGTGTGTGTGTGTCTGTCTGTCTGTCTGTCTGTCAGGTGAATTAGTTCAGTCTTTAAAGTAGGGAGAGCCCTGTTGTTGTAAAAGGAGCAGCGCAGTCAAATGAAGCCTTTGGAAAATACAGCGTGACGTAGTGGAGGATTTAGGACACACTGACAACTTCATCCTGGTGTGAGGTTTTTAGGACAAACCCACAGACGGGGAGTATCACGTCCGGCACTCTTCCTGCTCGATGCAGCTGTAGAATTAAGAGTGTTAACAGTTAGTTCAGTATTAAAAAAGCTATGTTGAAAAAAACGTATAAAGATCTTCTCAGTCCAGTCCTTAGAAAGCTGGAATAACAATACTTTAAAAAGATGATATTACAGTATATTTAATATGCTCCTGCCCCACTACCACTGTGCTTCAGTTGCAGACTAATTGAGGGCGACAATTAATCACGAAGATATTCGGGGTGAGATGCTCCCCCTCCCAAACCTATGCTTATATTCCCGGTATTCCCGGTGTACATGTTGCGTCCGCCTCGCCCTTCCAGTCCACTTGCCTATTGTTCTCCCTGTGTTCCCCATTCCTCTCGTTCATATCATGGTTTTACTTTTATCCTCTCTGTCTTTTGTGTTGTGCAGGCTGGGCGTGGTTTCCCTCCTCGTTTCCTCATTCCCCTCCTCGTTTCCTCATTCCCCAGCCAATCACTCGCCTTCCCTGTTCGCATTCTACACTCACTCTCATTAGCTCATTCATTCTCGCATACATTCCGCACACTTCACTCATTATATCTCCCTATTTATGTTCCCTTCTCTGTTCATCTCTTTGCTAGTTCGTTGTGTCAAGTCATGTTTGTTGCTCTTGTTTCTGCCATCGTCTGTTGCGTTTTGCTAACGAGTCAAGTCTGCCTTTTCCAGTTTACCCACCAGCCTGCATTCCCTGCTCTGCCATTGCCCTCGCCAACCCTGCTTCCTGTCTGTAATTCAGTCTGTTGTCTGCCATTCGCCCAGCTCTTCTCCCGTTTCCCCTGATCATCGTCTGCCCCTGGTTATTGCCAACCCCGTATCCAGACCCTCACCTTGCCCTCCCTCTTCATTGTTGTTTGCTTGCCTTAAATAAAGTGCTCCGCTGGAGCTTATTGTGAGTCTGTCTCCGAGTCCTGCGTTTGGGTCCATACCAGTTGGGAGAAACGTAACAGTACAACCTTTTTTAAGCAGAACTTTGGGTGCTGAAACATTGCGTTGAGCGTCTGGGGGATGGTTGAGGTTGTAGATTCTGTGAGATTCCACCATTCCGTGTGATGGTAGATTCTGAGTGTGATGAAGACATTTAAACTGCAGGAAAGAGGGGGTTACAGTGCTGACCGAGCACCTGGCATGAAATCACTGTTCATTATAACAAAAAAGGGGGGAAAACGATCACAACAAAGACAGAAAGAAAAAAAACAGGATTTTTTTGGCCCAGACAGAATCTCCAGAGGAGAGAAATAAGGCAGGGAATTCACAAGCAGGAAGTGGAGCGAGCTTCTTCCATTATCTCAAGCTTACTCAGCAAAATTTAAGAGGCAAGCACTACGTTGCCCCCTCCTGGATATACTTTAATGAAGCCCAACTAATTATTTCACATTTCAAGTTGAATTCTGTCACTAAACTGATGGACCTAAGTTTTATTTTTACAGCCCTAGATGCACGGCATGATTCCTACAATTAAATCTAACATGCAAGTATGTTATGTGGTTCCTAACAGCGGTCAGCTCACTGAAGTCAATGCCAGGCCTGTCTAAATAGCCTGTACGCAGGAGACCGGGCGCAGTAGATAGGGCTCCGATTCAGACACAGTGCACTGTACGCAGGAGACCGGGTGCAGGAGATAGGGCTCTGATTCGGACACAGCCCAGCTTTGTGTGTAGTCCACTACCTGTGATCAGGCATTCAAAGCTAAAATGTCTGGACCAGGAGACTGGTTAAAGAGCATGCAATGGCAAATTTCTGTATTCCTTTGTATTCATGGTTCAGTATTGCAAAACAAAACATTAAATAATATCCCTAGAAACATAGAATATGATTTCTGAGTCCACAAGAAGCTGATTGTTCTTGTTTCTACAGTATTCAGTGCGAAAGGCAGCAGAAATTCATGTGCAAACCCCTCCGATTGGCTCTGGTTTAATTCATCTGCTGTCTATTTTCTGCAAGTGAGAGAGATTGAGAAACCTTCAGTTATGAAATTTAGTTTTTTTAAAAATATTCTTAAAAAGTTATCTTGCTTACATGCGTTTCAACATCCAGGTCTTTGTTTGTGAAATTATTTTCTTCTGTATTAAAATGGAAGCAAAGACTTAATTTTTTTTTTATTGCCACAAAGGCTGAACTTTCGTTACATATATGCATAACAGTGACACCTGCAGGCAAGTTCCAAAACTACAGCTAAGAGCAATGACTGTTGTAAACATGGATTGGTTTCCAATTAATTGAAGAAAATTAACTGCTACTGGTGTGTCAAAAAATAACTAATGTTGCAAAATTACTTTTGCTTTAGTATGTTAAAAATAGAACCGTAATATGCTTCTCTTTCACTTAAAGCCAAACGAGTTGTATAAATTGTTATGGCTGAGTAGACTACTGCAGAAGCTATTCAAAGAAGCACGCTGAGCACGGCATGGAATGTGGCTTTTCCAGTGCAGCTGTGCATTGTGTTCAGCGAACACACCCATTACTGAAACAAAAGGACAGAGAATTATGAAAGTGTTATTTATTAAGATTGATAAAAAAAATTAACCCTGGCACAGTAATAAAAATTAAAAAAAAGATACTCACATTCCTACAATCAAGATTTTAAATAAATAGCTGGTCATTATAGGTTTTCAGTCTAAACAATGGTATGGAGCAGTTCAATCTAACACTGTTGTGGCACACAGCCCCTCAGCTTTGAGTAAAAAAATGTAAACATGCAATACATTTCTGATCAGTCTTACATCATCACAAGTTTGGCCACCATTGAAATGAATGAAAAATGAGAAAATTGACTAAATTAAATTGGTTGCTGAAAGATAAAGCTAAAACCCCACAGTAATTGAAATAAACCCCTCCTACTCAGAAAATGGGGATATATAAGAGCAATACAAGTCAACACAGTTGTAGAGTGTTGTTAAGCAGGCCGAAACCATGGTACTGTAAAATAAAATATACCCCACACACAGTTTAGCGCGTTCCAAATTACAAAGAAAGAAAAAAAAATTGGTTTAACAAAGATTCATGGTGGACTGGAAGTCCAATTGCACCATCGTTTGCATTTCTTAAATAAAAAGTCTACGCTGAGAAAGGTTCAGGGCATGAAATTAACTTTTTCAATCCACTGGCCAGAGTGGCTTGTGGATTCTAAAAATCACCAGCCATTTTCAACATTACCTTACAATATAACATGTCCTGGTTGGTTACCTTCCAAAGTGGCTACTAGAGTAGAAAATCTTACCAGCCACAATCAAAATTTTACCAGCTGGTGTTAGTTAAAGTCTTATCTTCCCTAAAGCAACAAAGTAATTCAGAAAATGGCATTTCCATGAATCTGGACTCGTTTACAGCTTAGACCAGGGGTCCTCAATCTTATCCAGAAAGGGCCGGTGTGGGTGCAGGTTTTTGTTCCAACCAAGCAGTTACACACCTGATTCTACTAATCAACCACAAGAGACTTTGCTAAAGACCTTGATGAGTAGAATCAGGTGTGTTACTGCTTGGTTGGAACAAAAGCCTGCAGCCACACCGGCCCTAACTGGATAAGATTGAGGACCCCTGGCTTAGACAAACACGTGAAGACACCGTGGTTATGGGTTCTCGTCTCATTCAGAGTGAACCATTATAAATGCGCGTGAGGCTTGGGACAGAACGGGTTTAGAAAACCTCCTGTCGGATGGCACAGAAAGGTACCAAACACAGATATCTTGCAGTTTTCTTCTCTGATGGAGGCGATTGGCAAATGGAGATTATTATGATGGTTATGCCATAAGTGTATTATTCTTAATCCGGCTCTCCTCAATCAGACTCTTAAAACAAAGGCGTATGTCCCCGGTAATAGAGACTAATTAAAGGCAATGAACCGACATGAGTACAGCATAATGTTCCAGTGTGAAATACATTCTCTCTTTGTGCCCGTCCGCCCATGTCTCTCATACAAAGACAACCAGCCTAATGCTATTTCTGTCACTTCCAACAGTTGAACACTAAAGGCAACGCTCTGATTCATGCTTTTGGTAAAAAAGACTAAACTGAAAAGAAACACCCCCTAGCTTGTCTCAATCTGTCATACTTTTTCTGTGGGGGGGGAAAAACCCCTCATATTTTCACATGACTCTGAACTCTTCATAATTGGTGAGGTAAAATAATTTTTCATAATCACAGTAGAAATTTACACACTTTTAAATGACAGCTTTTTTGTTTTTTGTTAATGTGTTTTCCTTCATACATATTTCCCCCTCATTTACACATGTAAAATCCCTGGTTCTGTTGTAGATACACAAGCTCATTGATGACATTACTCATTTCCCTTGCTACAAAGAGGAAGGCACAATGACATTCGCAACTGGCATTTCCTCAGGAATGGCTTAAACCCTATGGGGCTTCCCAACACAACCCTGTTGTGCTTCTCCGAGCCAAAATGGAGAGCCAGGCTATGGGACTGGCCGGCTGTAGTAATTACCGCCATCGGCACATCGCGGTTAAAGCTGGCGTCTCAGCAGACGGGCGTTAGCCGTTAAACCGTCAAACTGTCGGTTACAAGAACCGAACCTTACGTGAGGCTTCCTTTCTGTACCGTTGGACAAACCCTGCACCTGGGGGCAAATATGCTCTTAACTGACATAATGGTGCACAAAAGCCGGCCAATCAAATTCAGCAGGTGACTCACCCGCCCAATCAGCATGCAGCTAGCATTTCTCCCTGGTTTAGCATGCTTAATTTCAGAATGCGTGTGTGTATTTGTTAACTGGTAAACCCAGGATCGGCCATTCCATACCATGTATTCTCTTTTTGAATATATTTTTAATTATATATAACAAATGTTAAAAAAAAGAACACAATGGTAGGCCAGTCCCATCGCCAGACCTCTCTCATTCAGTTCAGGAAAGCAGAGACTAGCGTGCGAGTCTTCAGAAATGCATGCGGCTAGTAAACGGCGCTTTTAAACCCAGTCCTCCCATTGATGAGCTGCAGTTATTGGTGCTGGAGGACTGCGAGACGTGCGTAGCAGGCCGACCGCAGGGTAGCAACGGACCAGAGGAGCCGCTATTGCACCGTGAGTGAGGGAGTACCCGGCGGACTGAATCCTTCCTTCACTGTACAAAGCCAAGGCCAACAGTGCAACACCCCATAGCAGGAGCTGGAACAGCGAGATCTGCGTGTCCATTACACAAGTGCAGGGTTAGGAAGCTTGAGTACAGGCACATTAGCTTAGCTGAAGTTAAAAACAAACAAATAAATTCTAAATTGAGCCAGAGACCAAAACATAAACCAAATCGGAAGATTACATCACTGTAACAGCCCATATAATCACAACAACCTCGGGGGAAAGATCGGCTACATGCTACAGTCGTGAGCACACTCACAGCCGACAATGTTGCCATGCTGATTTTCACGAAGAGAAATATGTAATTGTACATATTTGGTTCTTCATCTAAGTCCTTTAGCATTTAAAATGGCTATGCATTACTCAATAAATGCTCAATATTAGGCTAATACTTCCAGATATTCGTCAATCACACTTTGCATGTGGTAGATAACATGAGGGAGAGAACTGAATGCCATTTTGGCATTTTTAAATAATCAGTTGGCTTTTAATGTGTGAACTATAATTTATTATCTGCAAGTGAAACTGCTTAATCCCGATACAATACTTTACTGTACAGCAGCCTCAGTATCTCAATGTTCTAATCAGTATTTTATGGTCTCATCCCGACATAGGCCCGGATGATGACTGAAATTGGTCAAAGTGTCAAGCCTCAGGATGTACCTGGTGGCAAACATGCTCTTAACTGAGATAATGTATGCACAAAAGCCAGCCAATCGAATAAAGCGGGTGACTCACCCGCCCAATCAGCACGCAGCTAGCGTTTCTCCTCTACTTCCTTCCCACCATCACATCCAAAAGAAGGACAGCAGGTTACGCATTATTTAAACCATTACAACAGTCAACCTTACCTCGTGTTTTATTTCATATCTTTTACCTTCATATTATTAGAAGTATTGACCACAAAGGGATATTTTTTTCAAAACTACTCGAGTTAAAATACACTGGTTTTAGGTCAGTGCCGTTCTTCACAGAAACATTTTCAAAGAGTAAGATGAGATTTCAATTACGTTCATGCACCTGGACAAAGGAAATACCTTGTACATAATTGTGTAAAATATTGAGAACTTGTGAGAAATCACAAGATTCTAGAGAAATGTTCTTCACTGATGTAGCAGTAATAATAATATCATCATGGTAAAATCATACATTGTATAAAATGGTACAAAATCATCTCACAAAACATTGGAAACATCTTCAATATTAAAGGCAGGTTCTTATATTGAGCAGTAGGCAAATTACCACATTTAAAGTTGAGTTGCTGTGTGAACTCACCACATTAAATACACTATGGCGAAAGGGGAAGAAAGAAAACCTAACCCGAAGATGGTTTCATTTAAATAAAGAGCTCAGTTTCCCGAAAGTGAACATACTTCCACAGAAACAAGGCCCTCTGTCCCCAGGGTAAAAGTAACTTGCTTGCCAGTCAAGCTAAAATCAGGTATAAACCATACTAAAAAATAAGGAAAGTGTAGCTACGGCAACTAGCCAGCTAGCGAATACTCTCACAAAAGAGTAAACACAACATGTAGATGACAAGAGAGAGAATTTACCTAAGGCACTGAAATGTAACCCTCCTCAAGGAAAATATTCTTAAAATATGATTAGTTTGACTATGGCCAGCATATTACCTTTCAGCAAGTGGGTAGAAGTTGTGGAAATCAAATGTATACACAAATCTATAAACAGTACAGGAACCTGCACTGGTTTTTGATTCAAAACAAACCCATTAATAAATAATAAAGATGAACAATAATCAGTATTACCGAGTGGGTTTAATCCTAAAATTTGAGACGGAAAGCGGTTATTTCACATTATGTAGCTAGAGCTATTGTTTTGATACTTACAAAATTGGTTTGTTTTTTTTGCTCTAAAATGTTGTGCACTTATAAAAAAGAAAATATTCAGAGACATTCTTTGGGGGTACTGCAAAGTTCCAGATGTTCTCCTCTATGCACCTTAAGGAGGAACTGGTCTATTGAGAAGTGATCTCAGTAGGAGTCTATAACTGGGCTACATAAGAATGAGGTAACTGCATCTAAAATCATGTCCATTTGTATATTTGCCCATTCAACTTTGCGTACAAACCATGCCAAACTGAATATGAGATGAACTACAGATGCATCATCTGTTTATCGCCCAGGTCTTTCTCCATTTAGTTACCTTAGCTGGAATCACAACAGTAGCGATAGGTCTGTGGAGTTAGCGAGTCAACCAACTGCCAGTGCCACCTTCTCTTTCCCTGGCGCTGAACCAACTGTACTTCCACATGAAATTCATCCCGGTACAGACAGATTTAAAAATCATGAACGTCCAGAGTAAAATTCACGTCCCCATTTTGTTCTGCAAGTACAAAAACAAAAAAAAGGAGAAGCTAGCTGTCTTTTATGAGATGAAAGACTGAGAAGTCAAAAGTCTACAGATTGGAGACCAACTCTTTGAAGAGAAGCAGAGAAATTAGCACCGCTGCCCTTCCGCGTTTGTCCCTGAAACCATCTTATCTCGCATCCTTAAGGGCTCGTGTGCTACACGTCTCCTAGCGCTCGCTCTGCCACCCCCCCTGCTGTGCTTAGTAATGCCTCACGTTGAAGAAGCCCACGCTGGTCGGCGACTCCTTCACAGTGACGGTGACCAGGTTGGCGGTGACGTCCGTGACGAACACGTGCTCAATCAGGCTGCGCGGGGGCTTCCAGTCCTGACTGGCGGCAGTGGCGTCGCCCGCGTCCCGCCCGTTTCCGTGGAAGGGCGAGTCGTGGTCCGAGTCCGAGCTGGTGCCCTCCTCTCCAGCGCTCATCCCCTGCTTGCTCCCATCTTTGGAGGAGGTCCTCTCCCGCCCTGCCTTGGCGGGTCCTCCCTCGGCGGAGGCGCCGTTGTTCTGCGCCGCGTTTCGGTCGGCCCTCCCCCCGGGCCCCTTGGCCGGTTTCTCCCCCGCTACGGCGCTTCCCAGCTCCCCTCCTTCCTCGGAACCCCGCTCTCCGCCCTGCTGGCCTTTCCGGGACTGCGGGCCGCCGGAAGCGGCCATCTTCTGTGTGGCGCTCTGCGGCTGCCGGGGGCCGACCCCCGCGACTTTCCGTCCCAGAGCAGCGCCGCTCCGGAGGTTGGACCCTGGGGGAGAGCCGGTACCGGGAACCCCGCAGCCTTGCGCCGGCTTGTTGACACTCTGTAGGTTCAGCGCCTGCAGGCTGAGGGCCTGGTTAGAGCAGCCTTTCGACGGAGAGAGCGGTGTCGTCGTCGTCGTAGGCTTGCCGCCGGCGGCCCGCTGCGGCGCCTGTCCCTGGACCTCCTGCCTCCTCTGCCCATTCGCGGGACCCCCGGATTGCGGGGACGCCCCCTGGCCAGCGCTGCTGGTGGCGACTTTGGCGTTGTGCAGATTGAGCGCCACCACGCCCGGGGATTTGGTGGTGGCCATTTTCAGGTCCAGTCCCGCGCCCCCGCCTACGTCGGAGACGGAGAGTTTGAAGTCCGGGGAGCCCCTGCCCTGAGCGGGCCTGCCAAGGGAAGGGGGTGCAGGGGCGGTGGAGCGGCCGGAGCCCGTCACACTTGGGGACCCCCTAACGGCCCCGCCTAAGGAGAAAGAGCCTCTGTTCTGGGCACCAAGCCCGTCCCGTCCGGAGCTACGGCCCAGCCCCGTGTAGGTGAAGCTGGCCGGCTGAAGTGGCTTCTTGACGCCCGCTTTGGGCTCTGCCACGGTGGAGTCTTTGGGGGTCGTCTTTAGAAGCTTGCGGGGGCCCTTGGCTTGCCTGAGTGCCTTCACTTCTGGTGGGAGGGCCTTCCTCCCTCTCTTCTTCCTCACCGGCTCCTGCTTGGCCACCACGATCTGGGCCTTCTTCTGAGGGACTGGGTGGAGCTCACGAGGGCGAGTGACCGGCTTCACCTTCCGCTCGTTGTCACCCTCCTCCTCTTCCTCAGAAGAAGATGACGATGAGGAAGAGGATGAGGAGGAGCCAGACGAAGATGACGACGATGAGGAAGATGAGGAGCTACTCAATTTTGAAGTTGCTGGAATGATTTCCTAAAAACAAACAAAAAAAAAAAAAATTTTTTTTTTTTTTTAAAAACAATAGCCCTGAACAATTACATAAAGCACAGCATTCACGGATATTATTCCTGTGCATCTTTTGAGAGACACATTGGTCAAAGGTCCTCACCGGAATTTTCCGTGGTCTTCCTCTTGGCCTTTTCCCCCTCTTGCGGAATAGAATTTCCTTTTCTTGTTCCCTGGAAAGGCAAAAAAAACAGCAGATGCGTGGGTTTAGCAGAACTACGGGTGAGGTGTCCACCGCAACGCGGCTTTTGTGTATGTCTTGCGCAAATTACTGCCTCCACCATCGCCACACCCTTGGATTTATACATCTGTTCTGCTCTTGAGAAGAGCAGGCAAAACGAAACAAGACCCTGCCCTGAGAGAAGTGCCATTATAAACAACCACCTTCAAACCCAAACAAAAACCATAGGGTGGTTTTGATAATTCTTTGACAGATCAATAGTCCATTAAAATAAATACAATGTCAAGCAAAACACAACTCTCAATATTCTCTGAAGCAGACAGAACTTTTTTTTGGTTCCGTGCCGTTTTACACGCAACAGAAATGCACCCAAATCTGGCACAAAAAAAAAAAAACTTCATGTTTCCTGTCAATACCCTGAATTTCTGTTGCTTTATGAAATCCATTTCCTGTTCCTTTCATGTTTGGTTTTGAAATTTGTGCTTTCGCTCTCTTCTGCAACAGATTCTTTCTGACCCAGTTTAACAATAGCAGAGGCTTTATTCAAGCCCTCTCAATTTAAAACTTTTTTTTTTCCCCAACCAGATCACTACCAGACTCTAAATGTGTTTCGAGTTCTTGAATTCTCATGAGTCAGCAACGTAGTGGAATCCTGGACAGATTAAACTCTTTGGAGCATTTTGGTACTTTTGCTTAGTAGACCTTTGTGAGAGCCGTTCATTAGAACCGAGTCAGTTATGAAAACTACTTTCAAACGGCTAATTAAATGTCTGAGCCACGGGTTGCATTAAAAAAAAATATATAGATACTCTGATCAATATAAGGTGTCAAATAAGGCAATGATTTTTGAAGAATGCATTCCTATAGCTGACAAGCACAGAGGCAGTAGTTTTTAACATTGATTATTGATTCAAAAGAAAATGGTTATTTGGCCACTTTACACAGATTTAATCTCTATTCTCTTGTTAGCCAAACTTCTTTCAAAAAGGAGTTGGTAGGCTATATATTATAGTTTTTATTGGAATAAACTATTACAGTTGATATTTTATTACTACTAAATATGAATGAAGCCATCTGTGCAGTTGCCTAAACTGTTCTGTGACTGGTTGTGTATAAACTGAGCACATCTGAAAATTGTCCAGCATTCGAGACTCTAGAGGCGATCTAGTCTAATTAAACAACTCGCAGTACAGAGTTCGAATGAGGATAGGTCCAAGCTTTGGGTTTCAAAAGCAGAGTCTGAACAGTGCCATATGCTTTAGTGTCTCATCGAGGGAAAGTAATCTGGTTGCCATCACTTCAGGTTGATCACGTAGGTACGCACGAAACAAATCGATGACCTGTGAAAGGCGGCGATGATTATGACTATCAATTAGACTCAAATAAATGTATGTCTTAAACCAAATAATTGGAGAGGCATAATCAATGGCAATGACCTCACGACTTTACGTTATTAGCTTCAAGCACACCCTTGTTCATGAAGATTTACTGGAGTTATGGAGGTTTACAAATGTGGACATTGGTAAATTAAACAAAGGATATTTAACAAACCAGGCCAGGTTAAACACAGGCCTGTCTATGATTTAATGCTGAACTATCTGGTTACAAGGTAAACTCCCAAACCAGCATGTGACATAGCTGCCAAACTCAAGAGCACTTTTGGAGGAAACAGTACACGCTCAGTCCATTTTAGAGCCCAGCTGGACAGGAGAGAACTTCATCTGTGGTGGAGAGATGATCCAATCAAAGCTCACCTCTTGTTGAAGGCAGCCAACAGCCTTGGGTCCAAGATGTTCTCCTGAGGTTCCCAACTGTTGTGCCTGAAATTAAGACATTCCGTCCGTGAAAACCTTTTAAATCAACGACCAGTTAAAATATGTCACGTCCTTGACACCTGCACACACTTCCAAATGTGAATTAGTCACACGTGTGTCTGGTTTGTATTTCAATGTCTCCCCAGAGTTGGCTGTAAATCTCATGTGTGAACTGTGGTAGTGCTTCTTCTCACTTGTCAAATGGAAAGTTCTGACTGAGAAAGTGTAGGATCTGAAACTTTGAAAACATTAATGACAGGTTCAAACCACACGTCAAGGGGAAAAAGAGGTGTGATGAGATTAGATCTTTGTTAAAAAGTGGAGTGGAGGATTTTCACTGGTTTTCACTAGGCCCACACACAGCACAATGGGTATTTCAATCGAGCTAACTAAAATAAATAAATAAAAAGCTACAGAAATGCTATTTTTATATTAAACCCATTTCCAGAAATACAGTTTTACATTCTTGTGGTCAGTATATTTACCATTACAAATTCAGGATGAAATGGACAGCATTCGTAGAAAAAGCCGTAAAAGCACTTGGTAACAAAGAAAGATGACTGAATTCGCCACCAAATTTCACTTGTAAGACGTCAAGCCTAATTTCAATGTAGTAAACTAAATGTTATATTCAACAAGATGATAGCGCGTAATCGGTCAACTAGCCGTATACTGCAAACCTTCTAAGAACCCAGCTAATCGATTAGACAGTCGAATCGCCCCTCTCTATCGGTCTGGAGCGCGGACAGAGACAATCTAACACAGAAAGCATGAATGGTGCAGATCTGGGGCGAATGGTGCAGATTGGTGGTGAATAGCGGGGTCTGATTGACAGGCAGGATGTTCATTGATGGGGGATTAACGCCAACAATGTGAGTGGATTGAGAGAAAGGGAAGGCACTGGGCCGCGAAAGCGTGCGGGACCAGCGGGCATCTACTCACCCCTAGTGTTTGGCGGGGCAATTTGGTTCTCGAGCTAGCTAGCTAGCTAGCTACTTTTATTGTTCACTGACAACAGTCTTAGCGATTCAAATAAAAATATGCATTTGAATTTTGCCAAAGTAAAGCTAACTATGAGTACATGCGCAGAATGAATAATCAACACAAACCAATAGTAGCTATGCTTCCAACTATTTAGCTAGATATATAAAGCATTTTACAGCCAACTTTCTAGCAGATAAAAATTATAAGCATAAACTTAATCTAACCAGCTGGTGCTGTCATAAACAATTTACAGCAATAATAAAGGCAACTTGGTAAATTACAAGCCATATCTATTTTTATTTTTTTAAACTTTCTTTTACGAATCAATATTAGTAGGTAATGTTAACCATAAGTTAGCTTCTTAACTGTAGAAATTCACCCAGTGCGGTAATATTGACTAAAAATACCTTTTCCTCTTAACGTTAGCCAAATATATGTTGCTAATAAATTAAGAAATATATGGTCAGGTATATGGACTGAGTTTTAAAGATACCGACAAGCTAGTTGACTATAATAGTATACCGAGCTACATGGCTCACGTCACATTTAAAACAATAAATCCGAGCAAAACTCCAATAAGTTGCATCAAAGTAACACTTCATTACAACGTCTAACAATCCTGCTTGTATAATAATATATTATTCGTAGAGGAAAGTCCGTTTACTTGTTGGGGAAGCTACAGCATGCAACAAGCGACACGTTGTTGTTGTTTTCATTGTTTGAGCCTGTTCTAGCAGCTGCAGTGGCGCTGGGACTTACTTGGAAGACCATCCTCGCCACTTCACAAGATACTCCAACTTTCCCTGCAAAAACAAAAATGGAAAACGTCAGTAAAGCGGTAGGATACAAAATTTTCAGATGTGAAACTTAGTAACGGATGATTTCTAACCTTCCTCAGACGTTTATTGAGGATGCATTCGGCGTCAAAAACCTGTTCTCCTACGGCGCTCAACTCCTCCATGTCTGCTCTTAGCCAATGTTTTCTAACCTTCTTTTATGAAACGGGAAGAAAAAGAGGGCGGAAAGAAACCACGCGAAGGAAGATTGTCCCTTTGCGGAGACCGTCTTTCCATAATACGTCACTGAAATGTATTTTTTTCTTTTTCTACTTTCGTTAAAACAATACCTCCTGAAAACCAAAAAGCCATTAAAAGTGTAAGACCGCTTTCTCTTTAATGTTTTTAAAAATATAAATATTTTTTTGGAATAGGTGAATATACCCCTGGTATACCAATTTTTTCCCTTGTTTTCTATATCTTTTATCTCTGATCATACATCTATATGACGTATTTGCATTTGACGTCATTGTGACGTAGCCTACTTGGATGTATTTGTGACAAATCTGCATCTACTTAGTTTTGAAGGGCTCTGCCTCATTTCCAAATTTGTATTAACACACGTACCACTGTGAATCAAATTGTATTAAATTCAATTTAGTTTTATTTGTATATTACATTTTACAGAGTCACTATCAGGCATCTACAACAACAACAAAAAAAACTATGTGTTTGCATACAAAAAAATAAAAGGGTTATTTTTGATGTAAAATACAGGTAAGTGGACTTAGCACAGTAGAGAGGATAAACTCATGAATTACATTTGCATACAAACATAATCTATTTGTTGTTCAATTGTCTAAGAATTGTTTTGCTTGTAAACAAAATATGGACAACAATGGGCTGCTAAATAATAATAATTTTAAAAAATAAACGTGTCACCAACAATCAACCAACACTTCCATTTCAAACTTTCCTCTAGGCAATGAAGGCAAATGTTTAATTTAATTTAATAAAATATGAATAATCAATGTTTTTACATTAAAGATGTCGCTAAAGATTCAAATGTGCTGCCTTCATAAAGTAAATGGTCCAATAAACCGATGGTAAACTTAAAGTCCTTAAGTGTAAACCATAGGCACAAGTGTACAAGTTCATTTGAGAGGAATTGCCCATTTTTTCAGTTAGACTTTTGAATATTCATTTTGATTTGTTTTTAAAGTGGAAGCTGAAATAAGTGTATAAGGCATTTCTTCTTAAAAGGGCCATCTCCCTGAACTTAATTTAAATGCATTCAATAATTTGACATTTTAAAATTCTGACAAATGTCAATCTCTCAATGTAGGAATCTCCAGAAACTTAAGTCTAAACTGAATAGAAACAACATAATAAAACATAAAATAACCGTTTTGGGTAAAAATTAAACAGAAATAGCGACAGTGCAGGAGGAACCCTTTTGTGCAAAGGAATATGCACAGAGTTTAGGGGAAAGTTTATGTTGTTGCGCATCAGGAAATTCTCCGGCTTGGATTGTGAAGTCCTCCTGAGATTCTGTGCATTCACATGGCTGTTTGTTTTGTGTCAGGTTCCTTTTCTTCTGAATGCATCTTATACTGCATGCTGAAACACAGGAAGTGATGTCATTATACATATGACCCAATGCCTGTAGCTTCAGAAGTATATAGATCTTTTTTCCTGAGAGCAGTGGCTTGGAGGGAGGGGTTGTTTATCTGGAGCTTTAGATTAATGAATGAATAATATCTCCTCTTAAAATTGAAAACACAAACTCCTGTTTGATTTTATCTGGGTATGACATTGTCAGATCTCCAATCTCTTTCCAAAATGGCCATTAATCCATGCAGTTTTTATTTATTTTGGGATTACTGAGTTAGCTGGATAACTGCACTGAGTAAAACCAGCAAACCTCCCAAATCTGGAACATCGACTGAAGTAAAAGTGCTGTTCTGGGTTTTACTCAGTGCAGTTATCCTGCTAACTCAGTTATCCTGCTTATCTTACTCAGTGAAGTTATCCAGCTAACTCAGTTATCCTGTTTTGTGAAATACCCCCCTGATGCATATCTGTTGAGGTTGGCATCCAGTGTACTACAGTGCTGCTATGGAAACCACACATCCAATAAGTGCTCAGATGCAGTCCACTTTCTTTCGTTGCATGACATTATTCCAGTATCATCAGCTAGTGTTTGTCATTGTATTCTTATCTGTTGCTATTGGCCGTTTATATTTATTGTAAGACTTTCACTGTAGAAATCTGATTACTTTACTGTAAAGTTTACGAGCTCATGCGATTAATAAAAAGTTCTGTTATTTGGCCTGTTGTGCCTTAATCACAGGGTAATATGACCTGACATGCACCTGTCAGCGCATCAATACCATAACCATCAGTTTTATGACCACATAGGGCACAGACCCCAATAATCAGCACTTCTTTAACTTTAAATTACTTTGGCTCAGTACGGTCATCATATGGCCATGTCTCATGTTTTTATCTCAACTTTGAGAGATAATTATCGCAGGATTTCAAGGGTATCTCAGGATCAAGACTTCCAATCTCATTTTATGTAACCAACACTGATGAATAACTTGAGAAAGTGATGTCTGTCTGTGGAAAAACACAAGGCTTATCACCCTGGATTTAATGAAGAACAAAATGTGTTGCACAAAAAAAAAAAATCTTTTGAAACCTTGTATTAGAACTATTCTTGGCTAGGTAGCGATAATGGATTATGTAACTTGCTTGCACTGTCTTGAGGAGATTGCTGTGTAGCAAAATTAACAAGCCAATTATTGAGCTGTGCATTGCCTGTTGGTTCTAATAATAATATTGAAATCATTCAGTCATAGCTCTTTCATAATGTGGATGTAATAATATTTTATGGACTCCAGCCGTTCTATAAAAAAACATTTTTAACAATTGTTTTAATGATTTGATAAGATTAAAATGAGTAAATCTGACACTGAGCTGGTCACTCACTCTTGCAGTTTTTCATAATTAAGCAAATGTGACACATCTAATATAGCTAATAAATAATAAATAATAGGTAATAAATATAGCTAATGTGTGTTTTGTGTTTTGTGTGCTGGGTTCTACTGCAGTGGCGTAGATATGCTGCTGTGTTACTGTGAGCCTGTGTGAACCTTCCCTGTACAGATTTGAAAGGAGGCCAGCGATGTCATTAGATTACCTCTCATGGGCTTTCCTCTTTTGGCATGCAGCGCGAGACGTGACCGCCAGAAACACAACAACTAGAAACCCAGCCACCGCTGCCAGCCCGGTGAACACACTTGACATTATCTCTTGTTGATCTGTAAAGGCAAACACAAGCACAGGCAATTCAAAAGGCATTTCGATTCAGGAAATATGTATTCTTCTCTCTGTCAGTCTTCAAAAGGAACAAGTAAATAAGGCATGTGTAATGTGAGGATGTCCATATTCTTATCAGCTGGCCGTGATAAAATTAAGTTATCGTTTCACAATTATGTTTGCAAAAAGATCAAGGATCTTTCTTCAGTAATTCTCAGAACACTCACTGTATTATGTTATTATGTTGGGGGGGTTGCTGATAGAGCTTTTCGGAGTGGCTACCATAGTAACAGGGGCCTGAGTGACTGTCTCTACATAACTACATTTGGTTTAGTCATCATGGGTCAAGTTTTTATTCCCAAATATAAAACTCAAAAGTGTTAAATTGCGGAGGGATGATAAAACAGAACAGGGAGAGAAGTGATTGGATGAACATGCATAAACATGTAAAGAAGGTTCAAGGCAGGGGGAGGGGGAGGAAGAGGGGTGTGGTTGCCAGGTGACTCATGCTCCTGATACATTGTTGTGGTGTAGCCATGTCACTGCAAGGTCTGGTGTTGAATCCTGACCATGGCAGTAGGAGGACTGTTTTCCTGCCATGTCGCTATAGCAACACTTCAGTTCAACTGGCCACCTGTTTTCCGCCTGAACCAGCTGGATATGAAATATACTCAACGTGGCTCATGAAAACGATTGGGCGCTACAAATTAGTAGGGAAAAAGGGGGGCATGCAATTGGGTGCTACAAATTAGGAGGAAAAAAGGAGGCATGCGATTGGGCGCTACAAATTAGGAGGAAAAAAAAAGGGGACATGCGATTGGGCGCTACAAATTAGGAGGGAAAAAAAAGGGGACATGCGATTGGGCGCTACAAATTAGGAGGGAAAAAAGGGAGACACAACACAACGCATTTCGAGACGCGAGCTGACCTCCAGGCGTGGATGAGGCCAGCAAGTGGCGGGTGGCGTCCAGGCTTCCGTCGTTGGGTTCGGGTCGGACACCCAGCAGGTGGCACATGAGTGGGTACACGTTCACCGTCTCAAAGGGCCCCACCACCAGGTTCCGGCGGAAAGAGGGCCCCACGGCCCGGAAGAAGGGCTTCATGTCCATGTCCCCATTGTCGAACCCGTGCTCCCCCTTGCTGAACTGCAGGGTGGCAAACTGCGGGAGAACGACGCGTCGATGAGAGCTCACCGCCATAAACGTGACCTCCCTCACAGAAGCTCTGCCACATGTCTCTCATCAAAACCTTATTGTTTTATGGTTTAGCATAACCCTGCCAGGCCACATTAATTATCCCACTGAAACATATGTCTAATTATGTCTAATTAACATTGTTGTGAAATCATTTAAAATATTACAAACAAATGGATAGATAAACAATGGTGTGAAGTACTTTTAAAAAATTCTGGAATTACACAATTTATTCCAAGTCCCCTTAAGGGGGAAAAAAAAGTCTAGTTTTCTTTTTAAATCTCTGTCAGGGTAATGGGATGTGCTCCCACATATGACAACTGTTGTTATTCCTACTGGCCAACAGAGGGCGCAAGTAACTCAAGAAAAAATAAAGATGCTGCCTGCACGACTAAGACATTTGAATGATAGTCTTCCCTTATGATGCGCTTTTAATTAATTCAGGGCCTCGTTTACTAAGACCTTTAGCATGTGCAAAACCTTTAGCACACGCAAAACCAATAACACGACCAGTGATTGGTTATGGTATTTGTTTTGCACCAATCATAGGTTGTGTCATTAGTTTTGTGTGTGCTAAAAGCACATGCTAAAGGTCTTAAGTAAATCAAGCCCTTACTAGCATCATATATATTTACTTATTATTCGAATTTAGTACGTGGATAGATTGTTTAGAAATGACAGTATGAATTCTAGATACAATAAATCATATGTAGTCATTAATAGGGTAAATGGTGATGCAATGTAACAGCTTGTTGTGTACACACACTTGTAACTTCAATAGGCCTATAGCTGTTACAAAAAGGTACGTATTCCAGAAATCAGAGTCATAAATGGTAGCTTGACAGAGCATGACAGAAGCTGCTGAAGGATGAATTTGTGTGAGCCCTGAGTTTCTCTCAAAGCCAATCAAACCTAACCCTATTCCTAACCTTAGGGAACAGCATAGTTCATTGGGTTTTGACCGTTTTTTTTATGACAAAGGCCGGAAATTGTAATTCCCTCAAATTAAATTGTAATTCTCATTCGGGCCGGTAAAAAAAACAAAAAAAATGTTTTTACTTTGCAATATAGTAATTTAACATATTTATTCTCAAAACCACGGCCATTTATCATTAGGCCTATTATCACCGCAAATCAGACAACGCTACTCTCACGAAATCGGCCCTCTGCGGAGCTTGCAGTGACGTAAGACGTAACGTCTAGACTCGTGTGTGGTGTAATAATGCCAAAACAATCATATTCGGTTGGCTAAACATATTTCGGTTCTAACACTAATAGAAATAATGAAATGCAGGCTAGATTAGCTGACCCAGAGCCAGAAGTGGAAGTTCCCCCTGCACTGCCTGCAGGTAACAAAACGAGAGGTTTTAGGACTGAATGGAAAGAGAAATACACATGGTTAAGATGCGAAAATCTGATCTGACTTTCCCGAAAGTTGTTCGTTAACGTTCGGTCGGATCCCAATTGTCGTTGCTGACTCTTTTCCTTATAGCATCTTCCGCAACTCTGCAATTTGCCTTGGCGTAAAGAAATGTTAAAATCGTTATTCAAAATGAGGTTATTGATCTTTATGCTGAAGAAAAATGTGTTCTAATAAATTAATGATGCAAAATAAAGACTTATTTTGTTGAGAAAACATTACGCGCGCAGTCACGCACACCAAATGCGCGATTTTAATGTAGGGCCTAATTCGTCCGCTTGTGCAAGGCGAAGCTGTTATATTTCATTTTTATATTATTCCTTTATTTTCAAGTAGTCTTCAGTCCAAAATATAATACTGTCGTTCAAGCATTGATACCAGCTTTAGGGCCATTATCACCATAGGGGGAAATTCTGTCTCTTATATTTGTTTCACCAGCCACTACTGATTTCTGTATACCTACACATTTATAAAATACATGAACTATTACTAAGTTGTACAAGAGAAATATTGCCATGCTGAATAAAAAGAGAATGACAGAAACGAACAGATATTGTCGCGACAGCTATGTTTAACGTTAACCGATTCATCTTTCGGATTCACAACATTAATATCAAGCTTAAAAATATTGCCTACATCTTATATTTATGGTTAACGCATCTGAAATATACTCCCTATGAATAATATCACACCTCTTTTCCCCTTTTTGTAATGCCCCCGAATGAGCTGGACAGTATGTAGTTGTAGTGAAAGGTTGACACCCACCCCATTAATAACGTATCCTGGGTCTGCGATGAGGAGGAGCGGGAGGATACGAGGGTTTTTGGAGTAGCGGAGCCGGCTCGGCATCTCCCCCTTCTTGTAGACGTGCAGGTTGGGGTGCCCCCCTTTCAGGGCGTTGTACACCGTTTCCAGCTTTCCCTCTTTGGGAAGCAGCATTCCCACGGGTCCGAAGTCCACCAGGTGGAAGGACAGGTCCTTGAAGGAGAAGCCGGGAATTTTGGACAGGATGATCTCGTCCACCAGACCGTCCCGGAGCACGGACCTCATGCCGTGGTCGGCGGTGATGATGACGTTGAGGCGGTCCGCGAGGCCGTGCCGGCGGGCGGATTCACGGACGTACCCCACCGTGCGGTCCACCTGGCGCACCATCGCCCTGCGTTCGGGGGAGTCGGGCCCGTGCTTGTGGCCCGTCGAATCCGGCTCGCCGAAGTACATGGAGACGAAGTCCAGGTCCTGCCCGCCGAACCAAGCCCCCATCACCTTGTCCACGTTCTCCTGCCAGGCCGTCTCGTTGGAGTAGTTGTAGAAGCGCGGCTCCACTTCGGCCACTAGCGCCCGCTCGCCCTCGTAGCTGGATGCGGTGCCAGGGAAGTGCAGGGAACCAGCTTTCCGACCCTGGGGGGCAAATGGGGGGCAAATGGGGGGGGGGGGGGCAGAAATATAACATTAACGCTCTGTAACAGCTTTTACTCTTATCGATTCACCTGCCTCGAGTGATATATTTATGTTTTACCTTTTTCTGAGCTGAAGTAACTATATACTGTATACACTTTACCTGTCTCTGTGCTGAGTGACAGCACACATGCATTAGCTGTTTCTGGACTGAGTGACAGCGTGTATGGTTTACTTGTCTCTGGGATGATTGACAGCCCATACTGTATGTTTTACCTGTCTCTGGGTTGAGTGACAGCACATATGTTTTACCTGTCTACGGGCTGAATGACAACATATACTGTATGTTTTACCTGTCTCTTGACTGAGTGACAGCACATATGTTTTACCTGTCTACGGGCTGAATGACAGCACGTATGTTTTTACCTGTCTCTGGACTGAGTGACAGCACATATGTTTTACCTGTCTATGGGCTGAATGACAGCACGTATGTTTTTACCTGTCTCTGGACTGAGTGACAGCACATATGTTTTACCTGTCTATGGGCTGAATGACAGCACGTATGTTTTTACCTGTCTTTGAGCTGAATGACAGCACGTATGTTTTTACCTGTCTTTGAGCTGAATGACAGCATGTATGTTTTTACCTGTCTTTGAGCTGAATGACAGCACGCATGTTTTTACCTGTCTTTGAGCTGTGATCCAGATGGGAAGGCTACCATTGTCCCACCACTCATTCACAAATTGGGTCAAGTAATACGGCTTCCTCTCCTGGCTGGTGGTGTTGAACCACATGTTGTGGATCACGCCGTGGTTTTCCACATATTTCCCTTAGAAAAGAGAGCAGCCAGTGAGGTAGGGCTGTAGAACCTGTTAGAGCTGTCTGATTCTATTCTAACAGATATTCTATTTTAACAGTAAATATACACAAAAGGGAGATATATGGAGCCTTCGAATTAAATCTTAGCCTCAGACTGCAGATGTAGTGTGGTGGTCGGAAGCTACAACTCAGTGTGATGTAATTTCCTGCGCTTAATTTCGGTGCTGACTGGTTCTTGCAGCACAGGGGAAAGGGTGTGTGTCAGTCCTGCTAGGTGTGTGTCAGTCCTGCTAGGTATGTGTCAGTTCTGCTAGGTGTGTGTCAGTCCTGCTACGTGTGTGTCAGTCCTGCTAGGTGTGTGTCAGTTCTGCTAGGTGTGTGTCAGTCCTGCTACGTGTGTGTCAGTCCTGCTACGTGTGTGTCAGTCCTGCTAGGTGTGTGTCAGTCCTGCTAGGTGTGTGTCAGTCCTGCTAGGTGTGTGTCAGTCCTGCTAGGTGTGTGTCAGTCCTGCTAGGTGTGTGTCAGTCCTGCTACGTGTGTGTCAGTCCGGCTAGGTGTGTGTCAGTCCTGCTAGGTGTGTGTCAGTTCTGCTAGGTGTGTGTCAGTCCTGCTAGGTGTGTGTCAGTGAGGCTAGGTGTGTGTCAGTCCTGCTAGGTGTGTGTCAGTCCGGCTAGGTGTGTGTCAGTCCGGCTAGGTGTGTGTCAGTCCTGCTAGGTCTTACCCGTTAACAAGGTGAAGTGTGTGGGGCTGGTGATGGTTATGAAGGGCGGAGTCACATAGGCGGCCTTGACCCCGTCTGCCGCCATGGCATCCAGGTAAGGCGTGTCCACGTCTCGGTCGTAGTCCCACCTGAATCCGTCGAAGGAGATGAGCAGCAGCTTGTTCCGCGACTTTGTGGCCCCTCCCAGCGGGGCCCCCACGCCAACAGACGCCATGAGGAGGCAGAGGCACCCGGTCCACAGCATGGTCTGTCCAATCCAGAGCATGAACAGTGACCTCATATTTCTAATGCACCAATCACAGCATGCCTGGGAAGCCACACTATGTCCTCTGTGCTAAAGTTCAGAATATACCTATGGTTTTGTACTCACCTGTATCACAATCACTAGTGTTCTCTACACACCTGTAGCACAATCACTCATGTTCTGTACTCACCTGTATCACAACCACGAGTGTTCCGTACACACCTGTATCAAAATCACTCATGTTCTGTACTCACCTGTATCACAAACACTAGTGTTCTGTACTCACTTGTAGCACAATCACTAGTGTCATGTAAACACCTGTAGCACAATCGCTAGTGTTCTGCACACACCTGGTTGTGGTAGTAGCACTACTCTGTTGTACACACCTGAGATGTTAACACTTTTCCCTTTGAAGCACAAGGTTTGCGATGCGACTGTTCCGACGCCTCGCGATCAGTCTCTAGTTAAGACTGCTCTTCCCACAGTGGTGTGAGCCTGACTACCTGCCCCTGTGTCTCTCTGCATTGTATCCTCTGTACCTGGCACTGCGATCGAAGTTCACCCTTTATCTTATCACAGAATATCACATTGATTTTGCTCAGCATGTTCAAGTGTGAGAGAGAAGCTAAATTACAGGAGGAAGTGTCTTTGTTACTTGGGAGATTTTTTCACTAAAAAGGCAAGCGTTTAATTTTCCCCTTAAAAAGACAAGAGTTTAATTAATTCCTGGGCTTCACATTCTGTGTCAATTGAACATTATGTTTTCTCACGTGTTTACTTAGCAGATACCTTTATGCAGGAGGGCTTGGAGGTCTACCTTTTCACCATGTTACTCCATTCCATTCCTTTAACCATATTCTTCAATGAAGCAGCTTGGGGGCTCAGGTGCCTTACTGTGGCAGTGCCACACTGGGGAATTGAGCTTGCAACCCTACGGTGATGAGCCTGGCTCTTTGGCCACTACACCACAAGACACACATTCAGCTGCCTTCCATCCTGCATCTGAATTATGAAAACTATTGAGACAAACAAATTCTGTTTCAAATATTTTTATTGATTTTCAAAAACAGAGGTCCAATACAGAACAATGCATAACTCAATATTCAAAACACGACCCCCTCAAAAATAAAAAATAAATAAAAAAGTAAAAGACATACAAAACCCATCCAAATGATACCCCAAACAACCCACTGCCACCCTCCACCCACCCCTCCCCCAATCCCCCCCCCCCCCCCTGAGCGCTAAGACCGATTCAGAAAATCAGGAGGCCCGCTCCTCTTTTAGGAAGGAAAGCAGTGGTTGCCAGATCTTTACAAATTGTTCAGTTCTGTCCTTTATGGAGTGTCTAATCCTTTCCAGATGAAGGGTGTCTGTCAGCTCTGTCAGCCATCTTTTCAATGTGGGCACCTCTTTCCCTTTCCAACACATGAGAATCAGCTTCTTAGCCGTGATCAAACCATATGACAATAGAAGTTGTTGCGTCACTCTTAGTGATCTCAACACGTCTGAAATACCCAAGATTATTAAAAGTGGATCAGGTTGTATCTGTACTTTAAATATTTTTGAGAATAAACTGAAGATGTCAACCCAAAAGCTTTGCAATTTGGTACACATAGCAAAACTGTGCAGCAGATCCGCATCTGTAGACTCGCATTTATCACATATGGGTGAAATTTCAGGAAATATTTTGTGTAACTTTACTTTTGAATAATGGATTCTATGAAGGACTTTGAATTGGATTAAGCGATGTCTAGCATTTAAAGAGCAGGTATGGATATGTTCTAAACTGGAGCCCCAGATGTCATCAGTAATTTGTAGTCCTAATTCCCTCTCCCATTCCGATTTAATCTTAGTCACACTAGGGTGACAGAGACCTTGCAGTCTGTCATACAGGATGGATATTATGTGGTCTGAACCTGTGCACAAAGTCAAACACCCATCCAGTTTATCAGGGGATGCATTTTCAAATCCAGGCATATGTTTCCTTACATAGTCCCTAATTTGAAAGTATCTAAAACGGTGAGCCCAAGGTAGATCATATTTTTCCCGAAGCTTTTCAAAAGATGTAAAAGACCCCTTGACATAGAGGTCACCAACTTTAGCTATACCCAGCTCTTTCCAGGCGTTAAAGAAACTATCCATGTTTGAGGGCGCAAATGATGGATTAGCTGCAATGGGTAATAAAAAAGAGACTTTCCTGAGATTAAAGCGCTTTCCCATTTGTTTCCAGATCCTTATTATATTGTGTATTACAGGGTTGTGTCTGTAACATTTTTTATCAACCTCCACAGGTGAAAGTATAACTGCACCGATTGAGTAGGGCAGACAGTCCTCCCTCTCCATCTCCAACCAGCCAGACGACAGATATGTGTCGTCCAGCCAAAAGGACACGGAGCGAAGGCATGCCGCCCAATAATACGCCGTAAAGTTAGGCAGAGCGAGTCCACCAAGTATTTTAGGCTTACATAGATGTTCTTTTTTAATTCTGCGTGATTTGTAGTTCCAGATAAATGATAAGATTACTGAGTCTAAATTTTTGAAAAAGGTTTTAGTGATAAATATTGGTATGTTCTGCAGGAGATAAAGAAGTTGGGGAAGGAAAACCATCTTGACAACGTTCACTCGGCCCAATAGGGAGATTGGTAGTGTTTTCCAAAATTCTATGCGGTTTTTGAGTTTATCAATTAAGGGAGTAAAATTTGCATCAAACATGGCTTCAAATTTTTTCGTGATTACAATTCCTAAATAGGTGAATTTCTCAGCAGATATTTTGAAAGGGAGCCGCTTCAACCATTCGTCATCTGCAAATTGTACTGGCATGAGCTCACTTTTATCCCAATTGATTCTATACCCTGAAAAAGTTCCAAATAGATTAATTACCTCCAAGATTTGAGGAATTGAGGTCTTTGGCTGGGTTACATATAGTAGTACGTCGTCTGCGTACAGAGAGATCTTGTTTGAAGAATAAGCCGTGTTATACCCCTTTATGTCGGTGTGTGTTCTGATTGTATGTGCAAGAGGCTCTAGGGCCAGAGCAAATAATAATGGGCTCAGTACACAGCCTTGCTTGCAGCCTCTACCAAGTGCAAATTGTGAGGACAGCGTCTGATTGGTCAGTATTCTAGCACTGGGGTTACTGTACAATAATTTAATCCATGCGATAAACTTTTCTCCAATTTTAAATTTCCCCATTACTGAGAACAGGTACGACCATTCCACCTGGTCAAACGCTTTTTCTGCGTCCAAACTAAGAACTACAAGCTCCTCCTTAGGGTCTCTGGGGGAATGTATTATATTGAAAAGGCGTCTAATATTGTCGAATGACTGCCGTTTAGGTATAAAGCCCGTCTGATCGGGGTGCACAATCTTACCCATACATCTACTGAGACGTCTTGCTAGAGTTTTGGTTAAGATCTTTTGGTCTGTATTTAAAAGAGAGATAGGTCTATATGAGCCCACCTTTTCTAGATCTCTACCTTTTTTTGGAATTAGAGTGATAATGGCTTCGTTCATGGTAACAGGGAGGATGCCATCCTCAAAGGCCCTATTATATAGTCTGAGGAGGTAGGGAGCCAGAACCTCTCCAAAGTGTTTATATATCTCATTACTTAAACCGTCTGGCCCCGGGCTTTTGCCTTTTTTGTGCGATTTGATAGATTCTATGATCTCTTCACAGGTGATCTCTGCATCCAAATATCTACCGTCACCCCGATCTAACTCTGGCAATTTGCAGGAGCCCAAAAATGATTGCATTTCCCCTGGCGATGCACTGCTCTGAGATGAATACAGCTTTTCGTAGAACATTTTAAATTCTGCATTAATGTCCTCGTGTAGTGTATAAAGAGTTCCGGATTCTGATCTTATTTTATGAATATTTCTGTCACTTTCCAGTTTGCGTAATTGACTCGCTAACAATTTATGTGGTTTGTCACCAAATTCAAAAAACCTTTGTTTTGTGTATTGAAAGGCTCTACTTATTCGATCAGATAACAAATTGTTGAGTTTATATTTGAGTGCAGAGATCTCGTTATGCTTTTCCGTTGTCGGGCTTTGAGCATTGTCTGAATCCAATTGTTTTATTTTTTCTTCCAATTCTAATTGTTCAATCCTGCTACGTTTTTTGATGCTGGACTGGTATGAAATGATACACCCTCTCAAATACGCCTTGAAGGTCTCCCATAGTAACACAGGTGAAACACCGTCCTTATCATTAGTATCAAAGAATAGCTCAATGTGTGATTCCAAATATTCACAGAATTTTTTGTTCTCAAGTAGTTGAGGGTTAAATCTCCAATTCCTCCGAGGTCTTGTAAATGTATCTAATTTCAATGAGAAGGTGAGAGGACTATGGTCAGAGATTGTAATATTATGATATTTTGGATTAAAAGCATACGGCAGCATTTTTCCATCTATCAGGAAATGATCAATACGGCTGTAAACATTGTGGACTTTGGAATGAAATGAATATTCTCTACCTAACGGATTGTGTGTTCTCCAAATGTCAACCAGATTCATATTCTCCATGTATGTTTTCACAAGGTTACGCGAGTTGGAGGGGATTATTCTATGGATATTAGATTTGTCCAAATGAGGATCAAACACAAAGTTAAGGTCAGCCCCTATAATTAGGTTTGTATTTGATATATCTGGGATTAATCTTAGAACTTTTCTAAAAAATTCAGGGTCATCGCAATTTGGCCCATATATGTTTAATAATGTTAAATGCACAGATTGTAACTCCCCCAAAACCATCACATACCGTCCATTTTTATCTGCTATAGTAGATAAGTGTTTAAAAGCGACTCCCTTGCGGATCAAGATTGCTGTTCCCCTGGCCTTTGTTGAGAATTTAGAGTGATATATTTGGCTTGCCCATTTACATCTCAATCTACCATGAGCGTCATTCGGCAAATGCGTCTCCTGCAGAAACATTATGTCTGCCTGTAAAGATTTTAGGTGGGAAAGCACTTTACTTTTTTTGATCTGATTATTGACACCGTTAACGTTCCAAGAACAAAAGCTCACACCCCTGCACTTATCCTGCATCAAAGAGACAAACAAATTCTAAATGCACACAGTGCAAATATAACATCATCAATCCATCTGTGCCCCCTCTGCCTGGCTTTGCTCACGTTCCTCTCAGTGTTGCTTTATGATGTCATCCGACTAAACCAATCAAATCTCCAGACAAAGGTAATGATTCCGATTGACTTTTTTCATCTACGGCAAACGTTCCTGGAAACCATCTTATCTCTTCAGAGATATGGGAATAAGCTATAACGTTCAGCAGGGTCATTTAGGATGTTCATGTTGCAGTTCATGTTTTCTTTATCTAATATCTGGACGATCAGTGATAGGGCAGCGTTTCTGATAGAGTGCTTGAACAGACGTCACATTTCTTCTGTCAAAATAAAATTTAATAAAACAGACATACTTTGTTTATCAATCTGGGACAGTTTATTGGATTGGCACAACTCTCCACACAGTAAACTGCATGCCAAGTTTGTGTACTATTGGTGGTGGTCACGTTTGTTAAATCAAGTCTGACTTGTGGCGGCCCCTGCTGGTTGCAAGGTGCTATAACGCAGCAAAGGCCAAGTTTAGGAGCTGGGATTGTGAACAAAATGCAACAGGTTTGATTCCCAAGTGGGGCACTGTCATTGCACCCATGAGCATGTTACTTTGATCTGAATTTATTCAAAACACATACAACTGTAAAAAGGAATAACTGGAACTGAGATACAACTGATAAGTGTGGGAACATCTGCACAGTGATTCAGATCAAAGTATTCGTCATTAGTAGTATATAAAGTAAGTGTGTGTGTGTTATGCATGTGTAGGAGAGTGTACTGTGTGTGTTATAAAGGTGATCTTACAAAAAACCCAAAGTAATTAAAACTGTCATATTTATTCATGTAATATATAGTCCAGTTTGGGAGCACCAGCAATGTGTGACCAGAGGGCTATACTTTATTTTTTACTTGTACTTGCATTTTGGTTTTCAGTACATTTTGTTTAATTCTGATTGTCATATAAACATGACCTCATGCGTTTTTAGCGCCATTAGTTGTGTATGTAAATGTTATATGATATGAGTCTGTGTAAGGAGTGCATACATGCTATGTGTCATGTGCTAAGTATGAGTATATGTTTATTAACAACGTAAAGATTCCAGGAACTTAGATGCTGTATTTTTCACTGTCTGGCAGCCCTGCCAAAGACTGGGTTTTACATAGTATGTTACAGGACTCTGAGGTCAACTAACCTACAGTGGACTGGCACTGTAAAACTGTAAAAACACATATATGGCTCACAGACGTTACAGGACAGCATAAACGGTAATGTAGTGTAGGAGAGTAATGTAATATAATGTTATAATGGTATAGAATAATGGTGATGGAGTATAACAATTGGAGAAATCGACATGTAACTCAGTGACTGCAGGATCAATTCCAGGGGCAATGCTGTTGTTCCCTTTGGCAAGGTACTTTGAATTGCTTCAGTAAATATCCAACAGTATAATTGTATGTCGGAAAAATAATTTAAGCTGTGAATGTCACTCTGGGTAAGTGTCTGCTGAATGCTGCAATGTAACTATGTAAGAAATGTACTGTTTAATGCTTAAATTTTTTGATCGGAGGCAACCAATAACTAAAAACAAACCGAAAAATGTCTTTAAAATATAATTACGTCAAACTTGCTTCGTACTCCGGTTCAATAGGTGGCGGTGTTTTCCTTTTCAAGTATAGTAGAAGAAGAAGAGCAGCCGCCTGGGGGAGGATTTCTGAGCCGACTTCATCTGCCACTGGAATTAAGAAGAAGAAAACTTACATTAGCATACTGGGTCAGGATTAAAGGAAGTGAGGAAGGAAATAATGTAAAGATTCTACAAAAATGCTGGGAGTATTCCAGGTTCCAGGGCAATGGATTAGGATGGACATGGGAAGAAAGGGTAAGGGAATACGAAATGGAGGTATTAGAGTTCGCCAGGTCTACCCCAATGAGCAGCATTCCCCCTTGGCTGTTCCCAGAAGTCAAGATAGATTTAAATATTCTGGAGAAGAAAAGAGGATGGCAAATAGAGGAAATGGGTGTTAAAACTAGTGCTTACCTGGGACAGAGTTTTTATAGGTATCTAGAAATATTTACAGATGGGTCTAAAAACAAGCAGGGAGAGGTGGGAATTGGTATCTATGTCCCGGAGTTTAAAATAGAAATTTCCAAAAGAATCTCCAATCAAGTATCAGTATTTACTGCAGAAATAATTGCAGTTATTATTGGGTTACAGTGGGTGGAAGAAGTCAGACCGGATAGAGTGGTGATGTGTACAGATTCACTAGCAGTCTTAGAAGGCATACAGTCAACAAAAACAGTAAGAGATGATTTAGTTATTGAACTTAATCATAGCTTACTAAGGCTTAACAGAGGTGGCATAGATATCCAGTTTTGTTGGGTACCAGCACATGTGGGGGTGAAAGGGAACGAGGGTGCAGATAGACTCGCGAAAATGGCATTACAGAAGGAAATTGAGGTTACAGTTCCACTGGGAAAAGGAGAAGGTAAAGCAATAATTAAGAGGAAAGGAATAGAGATTTGGCAGAAAAGGTGGGATGAAGACCAGAAAGGAAGGGGATTCTATAAAATACAAAAGTCGGTCATTACAAAGAGCCATAAGGAAAGGAACAGAAGAGAGGAAATAATTATGACAAGACTTAGAGTGGGTCACACAGGATTAAATGGCACAATGTTTATAATGGGGAAAAGGGACAGTAATAAATGTGGGAACTGTGGAGTTAAAGAAAATGTAGAACACATCATATTGCATTGCACCTTATATGAGGAGGAAAGAGAACGGCTACACGATAAAGTCCGCGAGGCAGGAAGGGATTGGGATCTGATAGGAATTTTAGGAACAGAAGGAGAGGGAATAGAAAGCACCAGGAAGGCACTTTACACTTTCCTAAGAAACACAAGATTAATTAATATAATTTAAGAATGAAGTAAAAATGACATGATGTTACATACTCTTGTACAGTAGGTGGCGGTATGCACCTTAAAGGGTTTGTAATCCGCCAAAAAACTTAGAGAAGAAGAAGAAGAAGAAGAGCCGACTTCATCGGTCGAAAGATGGCGGGGACTTTGAAAGAAAAACAGTTGGCTGAACGCGTTTACAGTAAACTACAGGTAGTCATTCAGCTAACTACGTCTTTTATTTTCGTTAATGAATGATTTAAATAAAAGTAAAATCTAGAAGTTAACGAGTGCAATGTATTGTCTAGTGCTAGTTAGCTTGCCAGGTATCTTACAACTGTGTCTAGCAAGAGAAGCGACCTCAAAAAGTTAGCAGCTAAAGTTAGCTTGTCTTTAGCGAGCTAGCTAGTTCGGCATTAAGTAACTTATATAGAAGTAAATATAGTTAACGCTGACATTTCTCAACGTTGTTAACAGAAAAATGACCAATGTAGGACTCGCTAGTGGTTTTTGATTTGAGCCTTACATATTTAGATAATCAGTTTTAACTAATTAGCATGCTAGTTGTTCAAGTTTGTCAACCGAATAGAATACTGTGTTAGCAAGCTAGATGCTGTATAGCAAGCTACGCTAATTGTTATGAAGCCTAAACTAGATTTTGGGGTGTGGCCAAAAATTATAATGACAAGCATATACACTCAACAATCGAATGAAGATTTGCCCCTTAATTTAGGTTTTCCCCCACATAATCAAAATGTGTGACATGTTTTGATATGAGCCTTTTCAAACGCTATGTAGAAGGAGATATGACTTGTAAGCCGTATGAATAAACTCTATTTTAAATAAAAAATGAACATGTTGATGTTGTTTAGGGCCTGGGGTGCCCCCTGGTGGAGGGATTGTTTCTGCAGGAAGCGGACAGTATGAAAGACCTGCTGTGCACCCCTTCCTTACACCGCACAGATATTCTCAAATGGATTTGTGTAAGGTATGTGCCCATTGTGGAGATCCCTATTCCGACAATGTAATGTTGAAAATAAGAGAAAGCTATTCTGCAGTCATACTTGCTACTCCGTATCCTGTGTATCCGTGTTTGTGTTCGATTTTCATTGTACGTCGAGAGAATGTTCTTCAACAGGTCTGAATTCAGTTATGTCAGCCAGAATACACTCACAGCTGTCCAGTGTTTAGAATTTTTAACGCTCGTATATCGGTTGGAACTGAACGGAAGCTGGGAATAGTTTTTTTTAATGTTCGTCTCATGATCCTTTCTGTGTTTGTCTGTGGTTTGTTTTAAAGCTGTTGCCCATCGCTGAAGGAGAAGTTCTCCGCTCTTAAATCAACGCAGACTGATGCGCTGGTTCAAGGTGAGCGGCTGAGGCTTTTACCTAAGATCACATCCAGTGTTTTCAGAGCTATTCCGGCCCCTGGACTGTACCCCTAGCTCAGTGCCTGCTATGGGTCAGTCTCCGATGAGACTGTTCTTCAGAAAACTGACCTGGGCAGAGATATGCCAGCTAACCCCGGGACAGCAGCAGGTAAATAGTGCTAGCTTGGCCTCACAGTCTTGGTAACAGATATACCACTCGTACCTGTTTTTATTAGACATTTCTTAGTTATTTTCTCCTCTGAGTAGGCAGTTAAATGTTTGTCTGCCTCAGGGCAGGATTTTTCTTTTTTTAGATCTGTAGAACTTCAGTTCACTTTTCCTCCGTCTGCTAAGCACAGTCATTGACCTGGAAGGCGTCGCTAAACTACTGTGGGCCGGCATTACGTGTCCAATCGTCGAGTCACTTGTGTAGTGAGACAGGAACAATCCTGCTGACTGTCACCATTCCTCCCTGTGTAGCTCTGTCATGCAGATTTCTTAAATGTCACTGATATCTGTACAGTAATATATGGGCCGGAGTAGCTTGTGGATTCTAAGATTCTGAAAATCCCCGGCCATTTTTCAACGTTTTACCTGCCAAAGTTGTTTCTTTGAAAATAATAGTTTCTCAGCCACAATACAAATGTTACCAGCATTTGGCTGGTGGCAGGAGTGAATTTGACACCCTGGTAGGCAGAGCAATGGAGCTATACAGCGAATGTGTGATGGCACTAGAAACCCTTGTTGGCAGACTTGGGCGGAGTCCAGTAACAGGATTCCAGACTGTGAAGAAAACAGCACTATTGTATTCATGACAGGGTTTTTCCTGCGTAGAGAAATCTTTGGCGCGCGCTGTGCGCCAATGCAAAATTTCTGAGCGCCAAAAGCCGAAAAAAGGGAAAACAAACAATTGAAACTACAGTTTGAATAGTATTGAGAGAAATATTTTAGTTCTGATCATTAGGAAACTTGTTTCATCTTACACTGAATCCTGTCGTCCCTGGTCTTACACTGAATCCTGTCATCCCTGGTCTTACACTGAATCCTGTCGTCCCTGGTCTTACGCTGAATCCTGTCGTCCCTGGTCTTACGCTGAATCCTGTCGTCCCTGGTCTTACACTGAATCCTGTCGTCCCTGGTCTTACACTGAATCCTGTCATCCCTGTTCCATACAGAGATGCTGCGCTTTGGTCACGACGTCATGCTCTGTAGACCTGACGACCTGGATCTCATCAAGGTGAGTGTACAGTAACTAAAGCACATTGTGCAGACAGCTCTCCACCTAAAACAAACGCTGCCATGTTTCAGATCTACTGACCGCTCACGAATCTGCTCTGTCTACAGCCGCAGGCTTGTCTGTGATCCTGGCCTTACGTTATAAACACGCCCATCTCTGTGTTCCCGTCCCCTTTTCCAGGGCTTGGCTCCGCCTCTGCGACAGCTTGTCTTCCTGGAGCAGCTGCTCGCCCTGGTTCCAGAAAAGCAAACTGAGAGGTAATTAGTCAGCAGCAGCTATTGCTGGTGTCACCCTGTACAGTGCAGAGTTGATTGTGTCAGCGTTACTCTCCAGTGTAGAGTTTATTGTGCTGGTGTTACACTCTCCAGTGTAGAGTTGATTGTGTCAGTGTTACTCTCTCCAGTGTAGAGTTGATTGTGTCAGTGTTACTCTGTCCAGTGTAGAGTTGATTGTGTCAGTGTTACTCTGTCCAGTGTAGAGTTGATTGTGCTGGTGTTACTCTCTCCAGTGCCGAGTTGAGTGTCGGGCAGGTGCTGGGGAGGAGTGAAGAGTTTATGGGGGAGCTCATGTCCGTACCCCACATGGACCAGCTGACCGCCCTGCTGAACCCCGCCTGCAGCCCCTGGAGCGCAGACCTGAGGGAGCTGCTTCGCCGCAGAGCGCCCCAGGGCAAGACGTGAGTACAGTGTGACCTCTGACCCCGGCCTGTCATCCGCTCGCACACACATTTAACTGCACCCTGCCTGTGGGGTATTTCAGTCACACACACACTGGCCGTATCCCATCTTTCCCTCTTTCCAGTCCACGCAGTATAATGTCCATTATTCACATTATTATTTGAAGTATTGCTGTAAATAATTTGCTTATTCAGAGGCGCCTGCCTGGCATACAAGTGAAATATTCCATAAGGTTGGTTTATTCACCTGTAAAATCAGGTTAAGTACTGTGATCATGTTTATTGTTTACAGCGACAGTCATCAGCCCGTAAATGTCTACTTTTATTGTGCCTGTAGGGGGCAGTGTTGGCCAGCGCGGGGAAAGCCAGCTGAAGACACTGTGGTCAAAGCGAGTGCTCTGTTGCAGTCCACTCAGTCTGTACTGGAGGATCTGCGCAAGGAGGTGAGCCTCCCTACTGTCACACGAGCTCCTTCTCTTCTCTCCTCCTCTCTCCTCCTCTCTCTTCTCGCCTTCTCTGCTCTCTTCTTCGTCTCCTCTCTCCTATCCTCTCTCCTCTGCTCTTCAGGACCTGACAGGCCAGGCTGCGGGAGCTCTCCTAAGCCTCCTCAGTGTGTAATAAATGGGAGAAGAAAACAAGATGAAGAAAATTTAGTCTGTCTTTCCAAATTCACTTGGGAAAATCCTCTCCCAACTGAGCTCCCTCTTCATCTCTCTTCCTGCCTCTCCTGTGTGACAGTCTCTCTATCTTCCCCTCTCCCTCTCCCTCTCCCTCTCCCTCTCCCTCTCCCTCTCCCTCTCTCTCTCTCTCTCTCTCTCTCTCACTCTCTCTCACTCCCCCACCCCCCCCCCCCCCCCCCCCCCCCCTCCTCTCTTTCTCCAGTGTGTGTTCCTGCAGTCGGGGGGCGTGTCTCCCAGCCCTCGCCCCTCCCCCTGTGCTTTGCGATTGGCCATAACAGACTTGTCTCAGCTCATGACAGCGTTTAGTCAGTCCTTCAACACCGACTTCAAAGGCTACTGCCAAAGGAGGCCTCCGGCCCTGTCCCCCAACGCCCAGAGCTTCTACAGCGTGCACCAGCTTCTGCTCACCTGCAACCAGGTACATCAATACGCATGCACACACACACACACACACACATACACACACACACACACACACACACACACACACACACACACACACGCAGACACAGACACAGACACAGACACACACACGCGCAGACACACGCGCGTGTGCACTGTGCACGCACCCAGAGCTTTTACAGCGTCCACCAGCTTCTGCTCACCTTGAACCAGGTAAATAACACACACACTCGCATGCACACGCTTACACACACACACACACACACACACACTCACATGCACACACATGCACACACATGCCCAGGGCTTCTACAGCGTGCACCAGCTGCTCAAACACACACACACACACACACACGCACTCATATGCTCACACACAGTCACACACACACGTGTGTGCGCACGCTGTATGCGCACAAATCCAGTTTGCAATTAGGCCATTGTGCGCTGCATAGATGTTCATAACAGTACTCTGTAATATCATGAAAGAAGTACAGTATTTGTGAATGAACACACACACACACACACACACACACACACACACATAAACCGCACAGATCCACCAGCTTCACAAGAGACAACACGCGTAATTTCCAAAAGCTTCCACATGGTCGAGCTAAACAACTGCTGGGCAAATGATAACTTATAAAATAGGTAGAACTGTCATTTCTCTGTACTTTCATGGCTGAATGTAAATCTGAAAGAGAATAGAGCGTGGTGAGAAATCTCACACAGCGCTTCGTCTTCCCTGCTCTCTAAACACCAACCGAACAGATTTTGCCTCGCCTCCCAAGAGAAAGCATGAGTGAGACATGCAGCCTTCTCAAAAACGGGAGCAAACCTCTATTACAGCGCGTTTATCTCGTGCCAAAGGCAAAGTGTCCTCATCTGTGTGTGTAGTGTGTAGTGTTGTGTGTTAGTTTGCTGATGCTACTTGGCGCAGTGGTCTGTGTTCTTTTGGTTAAGTGCGCTGATTGCTGATTGGCCGCAGTGTACCGAGACGCTAACGCATCCTCATCAGACCGCATGTGTGTGTAGTGTGTGTAGTGTGTGTGTAGTGTGTGTAGTGTATGTGTTAGTTTGCTGATGCTACATGGCGCAGTAGTCTGTGTTCCCGTGTTTGGTAAAGTGTGCTAACTGCTGATTGGCCGGCTGGTATGTGCGCCGATTGCTGATTGGCCGTTCGTGTGGCATTCTCAGGAACTGCAGGCCCTCCAGCAGCTGACGGAGACCTCTAGCGCCATGAAGGCGACCGTGAAGCGCGTGCAGACGGACAGAAAGTACTGGGGGGACGGACAGAAGTACACATTGCGTGAGTGCTCTGTATCTGACACTGTTTAAAACAGGGTAACACAAAGTCCTGTGGGAACTAGAGACAAAATGTGGAAAAAAACGAGCCACACAAAAGCTGTGAGAGAGCCAATTTAGAACGGTGTGAAACGGCGCTGTAGGAGCCTAATTTCAACATTCAGAAGGGTGGCATTTCAGTGCGTGCTCGGCTGAAGAATTGCAGCCGTGGGTTTGAACATGGCAGTGCTTTTCGTTATTTTATCTTTCTAAAATGACCTCCTAACAGAAGAGTGACCCAGTGCAACTGTTGTGTGATAAACATGCTGTATTTATAGCCGTTTGCTCATGTATTCAAATACACGCCCGCCTCCACTTTGACCTTTGACCGCGGTGTGTGTGTGTGTGTGTGTGTGTGTGTGTGTGTGTACACGCCTCACACGCATTCCTCTCCTCTCTGTCTCAGCTGCCAGACTGGAGGGGCTAAAGAAAAAATACACAGAGTTCCTCTCCCTGCGTCCGGCGTGAAGGGGGGACCATCTGAAACCCGCTTGTCTACTGCTGCCACAATGCATTCTGGGATAAACCACTCATCTACTGCTGTCACAATGCATTCTGGGACAAAGAGTATACCTGCAACGTCGTGTTGTGCTCTTAGACAAAGAATATACCCACACCATCTCACGCTCTGCTAACAGAGAAAACACCCACAGCATCGTATCACACCTTGAGATTAAGAATGCACCCGCATCACATTTAACACCCACGTCATTATATCAGATTTGTAGGGGAAAAAAAATGCCCATCGCGTTCCGTTACTGTGGGACAAACGGTTTGCCCACATTCGCTTAACACGGGGACAAAGCGCACGCATCGCTCACCCTACTGTGAGAAGGGTTTCCCCCGTAATATTATGTAGAGAGTCCATTTGCATTTCAATTTCTCTACAAATCGCCTGAAGTTTCAGCCCATGAAATATTACAAATTCTGAGTAGGGTAATAGCTTGGATGTTTTCGGTGGGGAAATCTAAGCCCTTTGTTTAAATTCGAGCCGGTGCTTCACCATTTCGGACGGAGCAATGTGATGGTGCCATGGCAGTCTCCGTTTATCTTTTCCACTTCCCACAATTCCTGGCTTTCATCTGCTCCTTTCTGCAGTGACTGTGATGTCTGCACTAAACTCCGGTTTAATGCCGTTAAACCGCTGTTTTAATTTCATCGCCAATAAATTCATCGTGGGATTAATTCACCCAATCTTTTGGAGCGCTTATTTTTTGTAATTTTTTAGTTGTGAGCAGGAATTTCAGCAGTTTTTTTTCTGTGCATAAACTCTTCCTTTTGGTCTGAGAGTTAAATCATTGATCAGGCTGGATGAAGATGTGTGGGATCGCGGACACCGATCAGACTGGAATGGGTGAATGTATCCAGTCGTGTAAAGAGATTCTTACACAAGGGGGCGGTGTGTAGTAAAGAGATTCTTACACAAGGGGGCGGTGTGTAGTAAAGAAATTATTACACAAGGGGGCGGTGTGTACCACACTCGGATGGATTTTCAGTTTCCCCGTTCTGTGTGTGTAGGAGAGAACGTGGGGAGCCACGCAATGGAAAAGGGGGGAAAACAGAACACAACACGGATGAAGTGACCTTGGTGTTCTGTGCAGGACTGCAGTGCATCAAACATAAAACAGGCATGCAGACATTCTTCTGAAAATAAAACTAACCAAAAAAAACTCCTTATTGACAGATGTGAAAATGTTTAACGTGCCCCTTGCTGACTTCCTGGAACCGTTATAGTAAATTGGATTTGAGAAAATGGTTGGTTGAGGGGGGTGGGATACAGGGAGTCGGGTGAGGGGGTGGGGGGGGGCACAGGGGGGCGTGTGGTGAGTACCCAAAAACAGCAGTGCTTCCCACAGCGGATTTCTGATGCGCATGGTGTGTGAGCTCAATCACGGCGATTGCCTTATAGTGCTGAGCCACAGCGTGGGGTTCAGCGGAACCGGGACACGGGGAGTCCTGCTGATATCATACCCTGCTGGCAGAGGAACGCCACTGCATCGGACACCTGCGGTCAATACAGCGCCGCACACTGGCTTTAAAGGTGACGCCGACTCGTCTGTGAGGAAACTGGCGAAAACCCATTTTGCATAAATAACCTTGGTATTTCCCAGGAAGTGATGCTTGGATCTCACAGGAAACATGACCGTTTGGTCAATAATTGTTTCCTGGGTCCTCCAGCATTGTATGGTTTTACAGAGCTCTTTGTTGCTCCTAAACTATCACCATTTAATGCATCTTAAAGCTGCAGTTGACAACTGTTTTTCTAGAAAGAAATGGAGGAATGGTCATGCTTAGTTGGTAGTAATCATAGTAAGAAATTACTGTGAGAGTAATCCAGCACCATACACTGTACACTCAAATTCTGCATTCTAAAACCCGGGATTTGCCCCGATTTCTTGTTTTGAAATCAAAGTGGTTCACAACATGAACCAAACAAAGAGATCGGCCAGTTCACGTTGTGAACCAATCGACAATAAGATTGACCTTGCGTGTTCACATGACGGTACACCTAGATGCTGTTGAGAGTTTCTCCTGCTACTGCATTGCCAAACGGACCTAGAGCCTGGCATAAATTCATATATCTGGTGTCTTTATAAAAATTGGCTAACTTTAGCTATGTAATTCAGCAAGCCATCACTGTCAATTGTAGTGTGAGTAAAACTGGCTTACTGAAAGATTAGCTCTTTTATTTGATTCTTTATCAGTTATGAAAACCTGGGGGAAAAAAGGTCCTATTGTAAAACATCCAGCAGAGTGGCGAATTGGGGCTAGGTTTATCGGGATAGAGTGTAGCCTTGTTCAACAATTTATATGTATTAAATATTTTGCTAACGTTAGCTATCGTGATCCATCAGGTAGAGCTAACTTTAGACTAGTGAACTTGGCAAAAGCAGTCATTAGCGATCGTACTCGATGACTAAAGGGCAAATGTTTTATTGCGTTATTGTTAAACTCTACAACAACAAAAAAAGATTCCATTGTATGGCCTAGACTTTTGGAGCTGACATCTTTAGTGTTGCGATGCGAGTCCGTAATCCTGCCATCGTAGCTGGAAAGTTTTATGCGCATTCACGACGAGGTGTGTGGAGATGCACTTGGTGGGGGGTGGTTATCTTTCCCTGTTGGCTGTGCCAACGGGCGTTATGACTTTGGAAATGTTTTCAGAACATTGCGAAAGTTGCCTACTCCAGCTTTAACTATATTATGCTTAGCACCCTAGGGCTATGACTGTGGCCTTGTTTAGAGACCACCTGCTGTCTTTGAGAGTCTGTCTTGTTTCAGTGTGTGTGTGAGTGTTTGTGTGTGCGCGTAAGTGAGTGTTTCAGTTTGTGCGGGTTTGAGTGAGATTGTGCGTATGTGTGTTCGTAAATGTGTGTGTGTGTGAGAACGAGTGAGCGACCATGTGTGTGAGAGTGCCTGTGTGTGTATTAGATCAGAGGTGTGTCACAAGTCTCTGGTCTCATTAGTGAGGTGAAATTAAATGTAATTAAGCAGGAGAGATTGCAGCTGGGTCTTTGTAAGAGGTGACAGTTCTTAATATCAGTCAGAAATAATGAATCTCTTGCACGTGAGAATTAAGGGAGATCTACAGCAGGGCAATGGTCCTCATAACGCAGGGCGGGAGATCTATAGCAGGGCAACGGTCCTCATAATGCAGGGCGGGAGATCTATGGCAGGGCAACGGTCCTCATAATGCAGGGCGGGAGATCTATGGCAGGGAAACGGTCCTCATAACGCAGGGCGGGAGATCTATGGCAGGGCAACGGTCCTCATAACGCAGGGCGGGAGATCTATGGCAGGGCAACGGTCCTCATAACGCAGGGCGGGAGATCTATGGCAGGGCAACGGTCCTCATAACGCAGGGCGGGAGATCTATGGCAGGGCAACGGTCCTCATAACGCAGGGCGGGAGATCTATGGCAGGGCAACGGTCCTCATAACGCAGGGCGGGAGATCTATGGCAGGGCAACGGTCCTCATAACGCAGGGCGGGAGATCTATAGCAGGGCAACGGTCCTCATAACGCAGGGCGGGAGATCTATGGCAGGGCAACGGTCCTCATAACGCAGGGCGGGAGATCTATGACGGCAACGGTCCTCATAACGCAGGGCGGGAGATCTATAGCAGGGCAACGGTCCTCATAACGCAGGGCGGGAGATCTATGGCAGGGCAACGGTCCTCATAACGCAGGGCGGGAGATCTATAGCAGGGCAACGGTCCTCATAACGCAGGGCGGGAGATCTATGGCAGGGCAACGGTCCTCATAACACAGGGCGGGAGATCTATAGCAGGGCAACGGTCCTCATAATGCAGAGCGGGAGATCTATGGCAGGGCAACGGTCCTCATAACGCAGGGCGGGAGATCTATGGCAGGGCAACTCTCATAACGCTGTTTGTGGGTGTGCGCATATTTACTATTTTTAGTAGTATGTGTATGTTTCTAGTTGTCTGTTTTGGTGTGTGTGTGTGTGTGTGGAGGTCGGTCAATTCTCACCACTGCCAGTCAGTACCTGTCAAGCTGAGAAGCCGTTGCTAGAAGCCCCCTCCCCCCCCCTCTCTCTTTCTCTCTCTCTCATTAATCTCTGTGGGAACACTGCTGTCAGTGTGTGGGCAGAGTGAGTGAGCGACCGTGGGTGTGTGTGTGTGTGTGTGTGTGTGTGTATGCGCGTGTGTGCGCGCGCGCTGTGGAACGTGCGTGTGTCTGACTGTTGGCTCAAGGGATTGTGTGAGCGTGCTCGCAGCATGCAACATCCACACTGGATTGGCAGGCTAATCACACGCAGCCTACTCCATCCCTCTCTCTCTCTCTCTCTCTCTCACACGCGTACACACACACACACACACATATTATCTTTACCTAAAAGCGCAGCCAGCGGACAAAGCTTACAATCTCATCCCTCATGGAGACTTAACTGCAAGAGACTGGCTCAGTGATACCGGCATGCTAAAACCTGCTTTATTAGAACAGATCTTAGTCACCGGCTGTGTGATCTCTGCTTAAGAGAGCAACCAACTTTGTAGGACCAGCTTTTAGGAATCACTTCAGTGATTCCAGCTTTGAAAGAACCTCCTCAGCTAACTGACACCTGCTTGGAAAGACCAGCTTCGTGATACCAGCTTTTTTTTTTTGAGGACCAGAGGAAGGAATGTTTATCTGACTGGGTGTGGTGGACGTACAGAAGAGCTGTAAGTACTCCAGTCTTTCTGCATCTCTCAGAGTAACACTATACACACACACACACACACACACACACAAGGATAAACTGCAGGAGTAGATTCAAAAGTACGGAATGATTTCTATGCGTTCAGTTGTCTTATATGCATTTGCAGTTAACTCCTGGAACTGTTATCTGCTTTATTCCTGTGCCTTTTGTTCCATCCATGAATAAAACCACCACGAGGGTAACGGCAGCAGCAGAGTCGCTGTGTTTTACAGCGGCGCGTGCGTCAACGAGCGTCAAAACGTTGCATTAAAATCACCATCTGAGACTTTTAACTGGAATTTAAAATATTTTGTGGTTGTGGTTGAGACCATGCGCATTCTACATGCGCATAGCTTGTGCCCAGTTAGAAAAGTATATCTTACGCATGAAAGACCATAAAACCTCACCTTTTTAATTAATTTTTAAACTTGCTACCTGTGGAAAGCAGGTGATAAACGCGTGTGCTTTAGAAAGGAATTTGGCAGCTCAACATTGGTACAGTGAAGCCGTGGACGCCCGATGCAGCGGAGAGATTTGTGACCGCGAAACGCTTTTGATTCATTTCCGGCTGAGGCGATGTTCCACTTTATTACCCTGTTTTACAGGGAACGGAAAGTGTCGTCGGGGGGTTAGGGGGACCGCGGCGGAAGCCTGGTCCGCTCCGAGCCTATCGGATCAGAGAGCACCAGGCTGCCCCCCGCACACCTGCCTCTTTGGGGGGGGGGGGGGGGAGGTGATCAGCGCTCGTTATAAAGCCCGTCCATGTCCATATTAAAGAGAAGGATCCTCCCTCGCTGTGTGTGTTACACCACGCAGCGCTGAATCTCTGTTTTCTCTGTGTGACAGTCGTGTTAAAGCACTTGAACAGTAATCCCTCGGTGTCTGCAGCGGGGGGAGGAGAACGTAGAACACAATCATTTTATGCGTTTATACCGAGCCGCGCTTTGCGACGGCCGGCAGCCACTCAAGAAACGTGTCCGAGCAGCCGTCTTTTAAAACGTGTGAGGAATTCGCAAGCCGACGTTTAACTGGGTTTTAATTACTTGTGCAAAGTTGCGTGACTGTGGTAAGGACAGCGGCAGTACTTTGATGCTCCGTCTCCTCGAAGTGCAGTTCGGCTATGCGGTCATTATTGGAGGAGGGGGTTGTGGTTGTTGTGGAAACCGTGTAAATGTGTGACTGTTTTTGGGAACGTTCTAACCGAAGGTTTGATTGGACAGAGGGCTCTAACTGAAAGCGTGTGTGGCTGTTTCTCCCATATTTTAGTTTGAAGGTGTGCGTGTATGTGTGCGCATTGTGGCTGCAGCAGTAAACTGATGGGTATAGGTATGGCTGTGAATTTGGGTTCATTATATTGCTGTGTATTGGAATAGAATAGCTCTGAGCTCAGTACCGCTGCGGCACTTATCGCACAGGCTAGTTTGTGTACACGACTGTTTGTCAATTCACCTGCATACTGTGAGTTCTCATTTCACCCTTTTTAAAACGCCAACAATTACACTCACGGTGGTGTGTAGATGAATGTCGATGATATTTATATCGTCTTCGGGGTATGAGTTGATGTAGACCTGAACCGGTTTATCCAGATTTCAGTGTCAACTGTTGATGATAATGAGTTTAAACCAAACTGCCCAATTTTCCAGATACCAGTAAAAGCAGAATTGGTCATTTCTGATATAAATATGGTTATTTTGCTACTGATATCCATATTCTTTGCTACTTATATCAGCATTATTCTTTATTCCTGATATCAGTATTCTACTTTGCTCCTGATATCAGTACTAGGGTTGGGTATTGTTCAGACTTTATTGATTCCAATTCCCTTTCTGAATCTGCTTATCGAATCCTGTTTCCGATTCTTGTCATATTGTTAGTGTGTGAAAAGAAACTGTGTCAAGGCAAAAAAAACACCTTTATTCTCAGCAGATTTAGGCTGTCGTAAACAGAAAATTGTCAACAATCACAAGTAAATTTTCGGTTAATTTTAGTAAAAAACGTAAAATAAATAAAAAATATCCTAAATGGTGTCCTCTCGCTTTGCAGAATGTTCAGCACAAACATTTACAAATAAAATATTGCACAATAACAAAATATTAAGTATTCTCTCTTGCCATTCATTACTTGGTGTATTACTCGCTGTTTTATATTTGCTATTTTAACTGAGTTTGACACCCTAAAACTAGCATTAGCTGATTCTGGGCCATTATGATTGCGACTGGAGACATTGAAAATGGTACGTTCTTTAACTCTTATACCATGCTGCAGTAAACGCTTTGCCATGTTAGACTTACTTCCTCCCTTGCATTAAATTATTTTCGCACAGTGATGACATTTTGCTGTATCACTACTTTCTGAAACTTAGCCACACTTTTTGATCATTGTCTCCGGTCCTCCATACTGTAACCGCTCTATAGACGCGTAGATGTAAGCGCAGCAGAGTGAAAAATTATTTGCAGTTCACTTGTTAGGAATGCCACTGAAAATACGTTATGTTATCAGTATCATCCATGGCTCATGTTATCAGTATTATTCATGGCTCATGTTATCAGTATTATTCATGGCTCATGTTATCAGTATCATCCATGGCTCATGTTATCAGTATCATCCATGGCTCATGTTATCAGTATTATTAATTTCTCATGTTATCAGTATCATCCATGGCTCATGTTATCAGTATCATCCATGGCTCATGTTATCAGTATTATTCATTGCTCATGTTATCAGTATCATCCATGGCTCATGTTATCAGTATTATTCATTGCTCATGTTATCAGTATTATTAATTTCTCATGTTATCAGTATCATCCATGGCTCATGTTATCAGTATCATCCATGGCTCATGTTATCAGTATCATCCATAGCTCATGTTATCAGTATTATTCATTGCTCATGTTATCAGTATCATCCATGGCTCATGTTATCAGTATTATTCATTGCTCATGTTATCAGTATCATCCATGGCTCATGTTATCAGTATCATCCATTGCTTAAAGGCTGGTGAAAATGTAAGGGGTGAGGATTTTTCCTGTGGAACATCGTACACTCAACGACAGGGATCCGAAACGAGGCCTCTGGAGATGAGCGTCGCGGCTCTGCTTTTGTCCCCAGTTCACCTTGTTGTGGAGCGGGAGAGGGAGCCCGGGGCGAGCAGCCATTTCTCAGCCTGCCGGCTGGTGAAAAGAAGCTGTCGCGTGGCGGGGCCAAGCGCCTCGGTCCCCAGGAGCCCGTCTGCCATTGACGGAATCCGCTGTGAAGAGAAAAGGCAGTTTAACTGGCGGGCCTGCGGAAGGCCGGCGCTCTGCGTTAATGGTGTTTCACCAGGGAGCGCCGGCGAGCATGATTATTACAGCCCCCAGGTTCAAGAGCTAGAGTAATGAGAGGACAAGAACTCGCCCCTCAAGGACACGCTGTCGAGTGTGTGTGTGTGTGTGTGTGTGTGTCCATGTTTGTGTGTCAGTGTATGCGTGATTATTACAGCCCCCAGGTTCAAGAGCTAGAGTAATGAGAGGACAAGAACTCGCCCCTCAAGGACACGCTGTCGAGTGTGTGTGTGTGTGTGTGTGTGTGTGTGTGTGTGTGTCCATGTTTGTGTGTCAGTGTATGCGTGATTATTACAGCCCCCAGGTTCAAGAGCTAGAGTAATGAGAGGACGAGAACTCGACCCTCAAGGACATGCTGTAGAGTGTGTGTATGTGTATGTGTCTGCGTGCGTGCGCGTGTGTGTGTACTTGTGCGTGTGTGTGTCTCTCTCAATACCTCTCCCTCCAGCCACTTTCTACGTATCTTGACTGAGGTTAGCATATCCGTCAGTTTACATTTGGTGAGTAATAATTGCCGTATTACCATATTTACGAGTGCCTCTTGATAACATACGCCAAGAGAAATTTTTGTTTTGTTTGGCTGTCAGTCCGAATGGAAATTAGCATAGAGAAGCATTTGACACTATTTTAACAAACACTGCCATATCATTATACTGTTAACTCTACACTGAAACATGTTTATACTGCTAACTCTACACTGACACATGTTTATACTGCTAACTCTACACTGACGCGTCACTACCCTGTTGAATCTACACTGACACGTCACTACCCTGTTGAATCTACACTGACGCGTCACTACCCTGTTGAATCTACACTGACACGTCACTATGCTGTTAACTCTACACTGACACATGTTTATACTGCTAACTCTACACTGACGCGTCACTACCCTGTTGAATCTACACTGACACGTCACTATGCTGTTAACTCTACACTGACACATGTTTATACTGCTAACTCTACACTGACACATGTTTATACTGCTAACTCTACACTGACGCGTCACTACCCTGTTGAATCTACACTGACACGTCACTATGCTGCTAACTCTACACTGCTACATAATTACATTGTTATCTTTAGCGTAGATAACACGCTTTTTCCCCCATCGTCATGATCACCGTCGTCCGTGCATGAGCCCTTGATTTTATGTGTGGCCGTTGGCGCTAATCGAGCTCAGAGAGCACTTAGTCGTAATCCCCGTCCTGCGAAGGACCCACAGAGTCAGCAGGTTATGGCTGCTGGGGGCAGCGAAGTCGTAGGTGCGATGGAGCGGGCCGGCCGTAAGCGACTGGGGAGCCTTCCCAGCACAGCCTGTCCTTCCCTCTATCGCTCCGTCTCCCGGGTCAGGCCAAAGTGACCATCTGGACCGGAGAGCCGGGAGCAAACGGGAGTGGTGTGAGAGACCACGCGACAGGGCCCGCATAACCGCAAAACTGAGCTTTGTGGGGAATGATGAGCTGGATTTGAAGATGGAAGAGGTACATTACATTTATTTGGTGGTGGTGGTGGGGGGTGAGAGGGGTGTTTGTGAGCATTTACAAAATGTCTACAACATAAATAACAGCATAAATGACTCAAAGTAGGGAAAATGCACACAGGTACCGCACAAGCACATTACCACACAGCAAGCTATTCCTGTACCACGTGCACACCGGTACCAACACATGACCAAGTACTTAAGTAATGTTTGAATTTTCATTTATTTTTTCTCATGTAGCACATCTACATGACTACATCTACAATTGTCTATGACAGCTTTCTTAAATAGTTCAGTAAAATATTACCGTGTTTTTAAAATTAAATACATTCATTCTATCACATTTCCCCCGCCCCCCCCCCCCCTATGTTTATCTCCATGTTCTCCCCGTCTCGCTGTCACGCCTCTTGTTAGAGCTGACATGATAACATGCTCTCTGTTGGGCCGTTCTGGTTTGGTGCCTGCTGTATGATTGGACTGTGTTTTTAGAGCGGAGGATTCCTGTCGGGCTGGAAGGGGGGAGCGGGAGCGGGAGCATGGGGCGCTCGCACCTGTTCACGCTGTGTCCGGCGTGTGGCGTCTGGATGCACTTCCTGTGGCCTCTGCATTGGACGTTTGAAAGCCGATAAAAGGAAAAGCAGCGTCGTTGGAACACTGCTCAATGGGGACTGCTGGGGCGGCTCATTCTGTTTAGGCACTAAAGTGCGGTTCATGGATGAGCCTCGCGGCCTCGGATCAAATCCGGACCATGCCAGCGCCGACTGGCCGGTAGCTCCATAGGCCGCTGCACAATTGGCCATTGGGAAGGAATGAATGGGTTCAGTCGGATACGCGTCCGTGTGCATCTAGCGACCCCTGCTGGTCGACCAGGCGCCCGTAGATTGCAGTCAAAGCCGCATACGAAAGGTCCTCCTCTGACTCCACTCTATACAAGCTGAGCTGTAGACTACGGTGTGAAAAGAAGCAGCTGGGGGCACTGCGTGTTTCGGAGGTCTACAGTCCCCCTAATCGGCAGTGGGATTTGCGCGATGTACGCGGCTGCGTTTGCGGACGATTGGCCGTTCCTGTTGGGGTGGGAATTGGATATGCTCAGCCCTGCGTTCGGCAGCAAATTTATAAAGTAATAATAAAAAAAACACTGCTCTATTACGGCAGCTAATTCTGTCCCTCGTTCATTGGTTCATTCTGGAGTCCTGCGTTCCCGAGTCAAACCGTTCCCGGCGCGCCTCGTGGCTTTTTCCTCAGGTGTCGAGTTTGAACTTGGTTGCAGTAGGAGGGGGGGGTTCGGTTTGCCCTTGAACATTCCTCCGGGCATCCGTCCTGCGCTGTCCTCGCGTGACTTCGTTGGGCGGCGTTTCGGCGGGAAGCGCGTCCGGCGCTCTCCTGCCGCTTTTGGTTGAGATGCGCACGTTTGGTTCCCGGGGTGCACAGCCTGTGGAAGTCCCAGCACGCCAGTGCAGACGGATCATTCTAAACGGCTCTGGCAGCTCAATTAAGCTCAGCTTAATCTAATATCTTCTTGGAGACCAAGGTAGTTGAATCCCTAATAAGTCTGTGTGGCCTGAAATACTCGTCACTTTGAAAATAGTGTGTGTGTGTGTGTGTGTGTGTGTTTGTGTGTGAGATGAGCTAGATAAAGCTTTACCCTTTCACCATATCAGAACATGGTTCCTGCGGTAGTATAGCGGGATCTGTTGGGTGGACGTAATATAGACTCACGTGATCCAGGGAAGACGGTGTTAATGCATGTACGGCAGGATGAATGGGACCCGTAGGTTACAGTGGTGCTGAATGTTTGCTGAAAATGGTCACAATAACGGCACGTTTCAGATTAACCTGCGCTCGACGATTTATAGTGTTTCTGATGTGTGACTCCGTAACCCGCAAATCATGAGCTATGCAAGCAAGCTCGGCTAATGGAGGGAAAACCAAAAAAAAAAAACCTCAAATGAACTTGGACCTTGGAGCCCCGTTGCCATGGTGAAATCCTCAACACGACGAGGTCCAAAATGAGCAACAGAACTCTGCCGTCACGATTCCGCTGCGTTCCTGTGCTTATTTACTCGATGTGCGTATTACCTGTGTTCGCAGTGTGTATTATTATGATTTGTGACGTGGTCATGTGCCCCTAGAGGGGTTGTGGGTTTGAGGCTTGGTTAGAACACTGCCATTGTACCTTTGTGAGGGGGTAGCTGTGCTGATGGATACAGTGCAAGCTAAGCAATCCACCTGGGACAACGCTCCCCTCCAAGCGCGTAAATAACGTGCCGTAATGCAATGTGTTCAAGCGGAAGAAAGAAATAAGTAGTTAACATGTGCTCTTGCTCTCCTTTGTAATTGATTAAATTCGCTCGCATGCAAGTCAAGAGTTTTCGATCCGCGAGGGGGGGGTCTTTCCTCTTGATGAAATTCATCCCGCTCCAGTCTCGCATGCCAGGATTAATACTTCTCTGCTAATTTTCTGCTGTTGAATTCCGAGCGATGATCCTCCCGCATTTCTGTGTGGTAACCCGTTTTTTCCCCCCAACACATTGCCTTCCAGGGAAGGTGGGTGATCCGATGGAGGAGGCCACGCGATTCAAACTGTGGTTCTGTATACAGGGTTGTACGTATTATAGCTGTGTACCTTGGAAAAGGACACAGATTTTAATAAATATTCAGGAGTCTACATTTATAGCACACCCGACCTATGCTACGCTAGCTCCTGAGGGAATGATGTTTCTTGGAGAAAATAAAGCGTAATACGAGGGGAAGTGGTTGAATAGCAGGAGGAGGAGGAGGAGGTGGAGGAGGAGGAGGAGGGATGCATGGAATTCATCACACTTCTGCCAGCCTCCCTCCGAGGAATCCGATCAATGCCGACACCACAGCGTTTCCGCCGTGGGTACCGCTGCGGGGGCGGACACCGCCGTCCCTGACGGTAAGCTGAGAGCCTCTTAAGATCTCTCGAGATTTGGCCGTCCCGAGTTTCGGAGACTAGTCCCTGCACCCGGTGCTGTGCCGTGTTTTTCTAATTACTAATGTGTGACATGAAGAGAATTCAAGAGGAACCAAAAAATGTGGTGCCAAGCTGACCAAGCTGATCCCTCTTGTTTTAAAAAAAAATTTTTGGGGCCATGAATTATGAGTTATCACCCCCCCCATGTTAGTTCCCCTCTCCTCTTTCTCCTCTCTTTTTAACATGGAATTTCTGTAAATATTTTCCATGGACTTTCCTTCCAACTGTTTTCTCTGGAATGTGGCTCCTGGAGTTGCGTAAACTTCGGCCATTTTGAGAGAGATGGCATGAAATTAAAAACAGTGTGTCTGTTTCTCATATAAGAAATGAGAACCTAGTTCAGTATATACAGTGTATTAAATCTTCACATGTATCGTTGTAAAAATGATACGACTTTTACGCCCTTTAAGATGTTCATGACAAGCGGTTAAACGCCACTTACGTCGGTCATTTCTGATGCTTGGTACGTCCAACCAAACGCTTTCCATGAGTTTTATTTTTTTCACAGCCCCACCCTGCAGCTCCCTGCCCGTCTTGAGCGCCGGACGTTTTTTTAAATTTTTACTGCTTGGCATCAGAAAGAGTTAAACGGGGGCGCCTTGCTGGCGTAGCCTGTAGAGCACTGTCCACATGCTCATTACGAGCCACGACATTGGCGGTTTGAATCCTACCGTGCAACCTTTGTCGCTTGTCTCTCCTTCTCTCTCACTCCCATTCTTCCTGTCTCTCTACACTGTGCTGTCCAATAAAAGCTGAAAAAGATTTTAAAATATACTTTAAAAAAAAAAAAGACACACATTACTGTGCCTGCCTATCTGTCTATGAATGTTACTGTGCCTGCCTATCCGTCTATGAATATTACTGTGCCTGCTTATCCGTCTGAATATTACTGTGCCTGCTTATCCGTCTATGAATGTTACTGTGCCTGCTTATCCGTCTATGAATGTTACTGTGCCTGCCTATCCGTCTATGAATATTACTGTGCCTGCTTATCCGTCTATGAATGTTACTGTGCCTGCTTATCCGTCTATGAATGTTACTGTGCCTGCCTATCTGTCTATGAATGTTACTGTGCCTGCTTATCCGTCTATGAATGTTACTGTGCCTGCCTATCTGTCTATGAATGTTACTGTCTTCTGTGATTGCAGGGAAATGCTGTGCAGGCGATATGTAGGGCATAAAATTAAGTTTTTCACCCACTGGCGAGAGATTCTAAAAATCACCAGCCATTTTCAACATTTTACCAGCTACATTACCTGCCAAAGTGGCTGCTAGAGTAGAAAATGTGACTTTGGAGTACCTCTCCCTGTGACGGCCCGGGGTTGGGGGTGGGGGGGGGTGTGTGTATCCGCCTTTAATCTCTTCCTGTTATGCAGGCTAGTCACGCAAACGGCGAGTCAAGATTTGACGTTAAGCCACAACATTCTGTGATCTTATATCTGCCGGGAGAGCTTGCCCTAAAAGCCACTCCTCACTCGAGGGCGGTGGGGGTCGCGACACACTCTGTGACATGTACTTGTATAACCCTGCCGCAGATATAGCCTTTCTCGGCACAGGGGAAGTGCATCATTTTATTGCTTCCGTTCCCATTTTCCTACACGAGAACAGAGCATCGCTTCTGCAGAATATCTTCCTTTTGCGAGATCAGGCAAGCGCAGTATTTGTCAATATAGGACATACAGGATAAATGAGTGGTTCTTCTCGAGTGTCTTGGGTAATAACACAAAGGAATCCATAAACCGTGACCTTGCTCTCTCCTGACTGGGTGATATACATTATTGGTTCTGAACATGGGGGGGTGGGCGGCGGTGTAGGTTACTGGATACATTACCCAGCGTCCTTCACTCTTGCACGGGAGATTTTGTAATGGGGAGGATTTGGTTCTGATTTTGAGGCTTAGAGGCCGAGAGCAATGATCCCCCCCACACTCCTGCCCCACACCCACCCACCCCTGCTCCACACCCACCCATCCACCGCCCCCCCGGGGCCCGTGTAATGGCATAGATCTCTAGAATGACATAAAGCTCTTATTGAGAAACAGATATGTAGAGAAACTCAATACAGTTATTCCTGCAGTCAGTCTATATTGGGCAAAACCTGGTCCCCGTAAGGTTGTGCACAACGACATACTTGCTCATGTAATGCAGTGTTAGGCTGGGGGAGTATTATAGGAAAGGTGTGGTAACCTGGTGCGACCAGGCAAGTTGACCACTAGCAGCGGAGGTTAAAAACAGCCGTCTGTACACTTACCTTTTTAGAGTGGGGCCACTGTGTACTTGTGTGTGTGTGTGTGTGTGTGTGTGTGTGTGTGTGTGTGTGTGTGTGCACATCTGTGTGGGTTTTGGAGATTTTTATTGTGTGTGTGTGTTCGTGCGTGCGTGCGTGTGTGTGAGAGAACGCGTACGTTTGTGTGTGTGTGTGTGTGTGCTTGCGTGCATGTGAGTGAGTGTGTGTGTGTGTGTGTGCTTGCGTGCATGTGAGTGTGTGTGTGCTTGCGTGCATGTGAGTGTGTGTGTGTGTGCGTGCGTGCGTGCGTGTGTGTGTGTGTGCTTGCGTGCGTGTGCGTGTGTGCTTGCGTGCGTGCATGTGAGTGTGTGTGTGAGAGAACGCGTACGTTTGTGTGTGTGTGTTCGTGCGTGCATGTGTGTGTGTGTGTGTGTGTGTGTGTGTGGGTGAGTGCGCAGTACGCCACAGATTCTGAACAAAGGTATGTTTTTACCTGTGGGTTCAGCTCTTAAAAATTTTACTGTTGTCACAGATCTTATTAGGAAAGCTTAGTGGTATTACTTACAACAAACATTTAATATGGATCAATATTGTAGTCTATTCTAGATTTGTTTCCCATTAAAAGTTTGATACTACAGTGAAGATTGGTGTTTAAAAGCTCTGGGCTCGGTAACTCCATAGGGTGTTGCACAATTTGCGATTGCGTCGCCCAGGGTATGGTAAGCTCCATTCAGTTCGGAATCCATGTTCATCGCTCTCTAGTGACCCCCGCTGGCCGTGGTCTGCACGCGGAAGCTGTAGTTGTGAATGCAGCCGAGGTGGTGCAGCAGTAAAAGCAGACTTTCCCTTTGTTTGGCGGTTGCACCGCGAGGATCTTGAGAGCTTGAGGAGTCGTGCCCTGAAGAGGTGAAGACGTGGCGCCCTCTATCGGTTGACATGGTTTTAGCGGTGATTCTCTAGCGGTTGCTACACGGGGGGAATTGAATTACATAGTGTCTAATTGGCTACCAAATTGGGAGAAAAAGGGAAAATAAATAATAAATTAAAAAATAAATAAATAAACGAATGCAGCTGTGCTTGCAGATGATGGGCCCATTCCAAATTGAGGTGGGAATTGGATATTTATAATAAAAAGTAACTCTCTGGGATCTGGCTAAGTTTCAGTGCCACACATGGTGTGGTGGACCTCCGTGGCGTGAGCAGCTGTTTGGGAGATGATGTCACTGGGGCCTTGGCTTGCACCCTGGTCTTTAGCCCTGCTGGCCAGTTCTACATTCTCAGATGCCATGCGGAAGCCCACAGCGGGCCTGCATTGTAAAGCCAGAGATTTAGTATCGTCTGGGACGACTGAAAATCCCGCGAAATTAGTCATCGTTTTTCAATCAATGCTTTGGGGAATGCTGCCTTCATGGTCAGATGTGTTTCATTTGGGTTGGAGAGGCTGTGTGTGTGTGTGTGTGTGTGTGTGTGTGTGTGTGTGTGTGTGTGTGTGTGTGTGTGTGTGTGTGTGTGTGTGTGTGTGTGTGTGTGTGTGTGTGTGTGTGTGTGTGTGTGTGTGTGTGTGTGTGTGTGTGTGTGTGTGTGGGGAGGATTTATATGAACAGGCAGTTTATTACACCTGTAAACCTGACCTTTGCCTGAAACAGAGGGTGAGGTGACATCATGTCCTTGTTATTCCAGCAGCAGTCTCGTATTTGCTCTGTACGATCTCTTGGTAAAAACACACACTCTGGCTTCCCGTTTCTCAAAGCAAAACACAGAGGAACAGCTGAGGGATTTGAATGCGTTTTTTAAATTTTATTTTTTATAAAGAAGATGGCAAACTGTTGAAAAACTGGTTCAGAGGATGTTGGTTGTTTACGCTTGCATCCTGATTTTTCTCGCATTAACATTTCCCCATTTTTTTAAGAAGACAGGCAGATGTTCGGGAGTTAGTGGTTTTGGGGGGTGGTGGGGGGCGACGACGACGACAAGTAAATTGAATATCATGGATGCATAGAAGGGTTGAAATTCCATCTGATGTTCAGATCTGATCTGGTTCAAGCAAATGCATTATGGGACATTTGGGATGGTGGGGTGGGGGCGGTTTATGTGTGCACTTTCCATTGGCTGGCTGGGGGCAGAGGGAGGGGAGGGGCGGGGTGTTGTTGTTAAAGACGCACGTTTGAGTTTTGATTAGAGACTGCTTCTCAGATGGGACCGTAGCCAGGTGTCGTCCTCATGCTAATTAGCTTTAGCCATGTCGGCACGTTCATCTGAGCCCTTTGCTTTCCTTCACTGCAGAGGCCATTCTGAGCTCACGCACAACCGCGGCATTAAAAATAACTGCGCCAAAAGACAAAATGTCTCGAAAACTTTATGAAGTTCAAAGATTTTCCACGAGGGTCCGGAAGTCTAGGTCTGCGCCGAGCCAGTGGAACACCGGCTGTAATGTGAGGCGCAAACCGCCAAAAATAGACCTCACGTCAACTAATGTGCTAATGTTTCAGAAATGAGTTACAGCTACAGTTACCTTCTAAGCAGTCAGTTCAATTATGTGAGTCATGAATTGTATGAGTTACCACAATGAAAGGTTTATGCAAGTGGTGGCCTTAGAGATGGGTTAGTGGTGGCCTTAGAGATGGGTTAGTGGTGGCCATAGAAACGGGGTTAGCGGTGGCCTTAGAAACAGAGTTAGTGGTGGCCTTAGAGATGGGTTAGTGGTGGCCATAGAAACGGGGTTAGTGGTGGCCTTAGAGATGGGTTAGTGGTGGCCATAGAAACGGGGTTAGCGGTGGCCTTAGAAACGGGGTTAGTGGTGGCCTTAGAGATGGGTTAGTGGTGGCCTTAGAGACGGGGTTTAGTGATGGCCTTAGAGATGGGGTTAGTGGTGGCCTTAGAAACGGGGTTAGTGGTGGCCTTAGAGACGGGGTTAGTGGTGGCCATAGAGACGAGTTTAGTGGTGGGCATAGAGAGGGGTTTAGTGGTGGCCATAGAGACGGGGTTAGTGGTGGCCTTAGAGATGGGTTAGTGGTGGCTTTGGAGACGGGGTTAGTGATGACCTTAGAAACGGGGTTAGTGGTGGCCTTAGAGACGGGGTTAGTGGTGGCCATAGAGACGGGTTTAGTGGTGGGCATAGAGAGGGGTTTAGTGGTGGGCATAGAGAGGGGTTTAGTGGTGGCCATAGAGACGGGGTTAGTGGTGGCCTTAGAGACGGGGTTAGTGGTGGCCTTAGAGATGGGTTAGTGGTGGCTTTGGAGACGGGGTTAGTGGTGATCTTGGAGACGGGGTTAGTGATGACCTTAGAAACGGGGTTAGTATGTAATCATTAATGTTGAATTAATTATGTAATCAGCAACATTAGATTAGGACACAAAGATCGGTTTTCGGGGGAATGGAGGTGGAGGAGAGGAGGTGGTAGTAGAGGAAAGGAGGATGCGAGTATTGGGATGCACCCAGGGTTTAGTGCTCACCATAGATATGGGGTTTAGTTCTACTGCAGAGTGAATGGTGCATTTCCTCAATCTGCAGTCACAGGGGGAGGGGTTCACTTGAGGCGTCATTCAGCTGGTATTTGGTAGAGAGCCTTTCCTTCACATTCTCCTTTATGAAGGTGTGAAGGTCGAGCATTGTTAGGAGAAGACTTATCCGTGATTCAGGGCCCCTCAGGGTGACTAATTGTACATTCACAGAGTGGCAGCTTCACTTTTTTTGTCTTTTTCGTACCCTTGTCTTTTGTACAGATGACTCCTGTCTTTAATTTATAATTTTAAAAAAAATGTTTTCAGTGAATTTTTTCTGGCTGTACATGATGACAAGAGCAGGCAGCAACCATGGGTGAGTTTGGTGCATGCATGTGTGCTGTGGTGTAAAGAATAGAATAACTTTTATTTTTCTGTAGAGGAACAGTTGTAGCCACCAGCAACAACAAAAAAGACAGACAGTGGGGTAGATCCTCAACAAACAAACAAACAAACAAACAAACAAACAATCAAACTAATTAAGTGCGAACATGAAAAGCAGCAACAGCTCCTCATCTGCCTCTGCTGTCTTGAGCTGTCCAGTGTGACCAAGCAGTCCAACAACCACAGAGACAAAGCTGCTTCGAGTCAACCAGAACAATGCGGATCTCCCAGATCACAGCTGCTCCAATCCAAGCCCCGCCGACACACACAAACTCCGCCTCCGCGACTCTCCTCCATGCACGCACTCTCGCACAGTCTCCGTCCAGTCTAATCCACTCCACCTCCGCGACTCTCCTCCATGTACGCACAGTCTCCGTCCAGTAGACTCCTTTCAGCCCTCCCAGTTGTCGCCTCACTCCTTCCTCATCCTCCTCTCCCTCTTTTCCCGGACGGCCTTTCGAGGATTGCCCGCAGTCCCCGATCAGTTCCGATACTCAAACTGCGGTTAAAAAATAAAAACCCTGTCACCGCAGATCTAACGGACATTTCGGAGTAGGCTAAATGTTTTGAATGGGTCTCCACGGTGACAACCATAAACAAAACCAGCCCCACTGGACAATTTGATAATTATAAAAAAGAGCAGCAGGTGTGCTCTGAAAAATTATCTGCTTCCCTGTCCTATAACACATAGCAGCACATGAAAAAAACAAAAGACATTTAAATTAACAAACACGAAAACGAAAGACAGCTGGACTACACGTCGCCATTACAGCGCCACGTGACATCATATACAAGTGTTTGTGTTTGTGTGTGTGTGTGTGTGTGTGTGTGTGTGTGTGTGTGTCAGAGGGGTCACTCCATTTCATTTCAGCCAATTGAGAAAATGAGCCGAATTTCGGTTGATCTTTATTTATGAAGGCTTCTACTGGTCTTGTGACCAGCACTCGTTATCCTGTAACCTTGACCACAGCGCCTGTATGGAGCCTTTATACTGTCATTGAGGAAGAACTGCATTGCCCATTAGGGAGAGGTCAGAAGGTTTTGCCTTTGTATGTATTTGTGGTGTAAACTGTTTCACATTACAAATTTCCGCACACAAACTGTCCAGCTGTAGAAGGGCCCAACCATTGGGTCTGGAAATTTGTTCTGGTTGATTTATGCTTGTAAAATGAATCTTTGAATGATGTTTTGTAAAATATCTGTGAGGCAGGCTGTAAC